>JBBGZY010000404.1:600000-1002500 GCA_037952925.1 Lithobates clamitans | reverse complement strand
AAAAAAAGAATTTGGTCCAACTTGTGGAGATAAATCACCAGGAAGAATAGAAACTGGAAGCAACAGTGTTCAGATCTTGTTTCACAGTGACGGTTCTGGAGAAAATGGAGGATGGAAGCTGTCTTACACAGTCACAGGTAAGACTCCTTAAACTTAACTGATGTACTTTATGTGTCAGCTCTGGAGAGCTTATCAGGAAAGCTTATGTAGAGTAGATTGTTGTTATATCAAATATCCAAGTATTTGTGAATGAGATATGTAATATGATCATATATTCATCACAACCTGTAATTATGATCAGCTACTTCTTGATGACAGTTAGGTCAAAAAGGAAGGACTCACCAAATCACTGGTACTTGTCATTTTAGGCGTTTCATGCCCTGATCTTCAGGAACCCTCAAATGGGAAAATTGAACCTTCTCAAACAAAGTACACTTTTAAAGACCAAGCTGTGATTACATGTAACCCTGGATATCGGGTTCTAAAGGTGAGTAGCATTTATTAATGCCTTTTTTGAAATAATCCTGTAAAATAGGGGTGGCCCCAGCAGAGAGACTTTCACTTTTTTTCCTGCCCTAGTGGTTATCATCATCACTGGGACAGAAATTAAAGGAAATCTCCCCGGTATAGGTACAGAAAACAAAAAACTGACACAGGTTCTAACCTTTCCCAACTCTACTAAATAATCTTGTTACTGCTGCTTCTCTGTTTCCCTCACTCACTGACGCAGTGGCCAGTGGCCACCGTCACTGGAAGTGAGGGGGAATCCTCCCTAATGGGGAAAAAAAAACAAGAATAAATAATTTACAAACATGAACACTGCGCTCATATTTAAGCAATGCTGCTACTTCAAAAAAATATCCAAAAACAATAGGTGAAATATAATACAAACAGACATTTCACAGTAGCACACTTATTATGAATAAACAAATCCTATTCTTAATTAAATAGAAATTAATAGGAAAAGTGTCCAAAATATATATGAAAAAAAGTTAATTGTGAAATCTCAAGTCCAGCCAAGTGTAAAAAAACAAGTGTAACTGGAATGCAAAATCGAACACCATAAATCCTCCACCAAAATTATCTGTGCTGACTCCCATAAGAATGAGGCTCACCAAATCATTTTGCCATTCACTCTCGTGTCTGGCAAGTCTCGCTTTTTGTGCTCAAAAGCCACCATACATTGCCAAACTCCATTCAAGTTACAATAGCAATTTCCACATGTAGGAACAAAGGTCAAGAGAGAGCCTTCAATAGTGTAAAAACCTTTGAGGTAACTCGTTTTATTAAAAGTAATGCACTTACATCAAATGTACATCATGTTTGTGATTGTGAAATTAATTTGATGTAAGTATAACTTTATGTAAGTGTATTGCCGCGTACACAGGACCGGTTTTGCTGTCGGAATAAACTCCGAAGGTTTCTCCGACAGGAACTCCGACGGAATTCCATTCAAGCGGTCTTGCCTACACACGGCCAACCCAAAGTCCGACCAAAGTCCGACCGGCCAGAACGCGGTGACGTACAGCACATATGACGGGACTAGAAGAAGGAAGTTCAATAGCCAGTAGCCAATAACTTCCGTTTCGTACTTGCTTCAGAGCATGCGTCGTTTTTGGTCCGTCGGAACAGCATACAGACGAGCGGTTTTCCCGATAGGAATTGGTTCCGTCGGAAATATTTAGAACATGTTCTATTTCTAGGTCCGTCAGAATTTTCTAAAAAAAAAGTCCGATAGGCACACACACGATCGGAATAGACGATGAAAAGCTTTTGTTGGACTTTTTCTGTCGGACATTCCGCTCGTGTGTACACGGCTTAACTGTATAATACTATTGATTCTTTTGTCAATCGAGAATTAGGATTCAGCCTATATTTCTGAAATCAAATTGAACTAGGCAAATTTGTAAACGTTTGCTTATCTCTCCCGTGTAGAAAATAATGAGAATGAACATAGACTAACAGTCACACAAGAAATGTATTTATCTCTTGTGAGTACAGTCAGTGGTATTCAGGAGTCAGGACTACTTACTTAGCATTGCTGTGTCTTTATCAGAATGCTAAATGTTGTCATTCTTACCTAGGACAATGTTGAGATGGACAGTTTCCAGATTGAGTGCAGGAAAGATGGAACATGGAGTAACCAGGTCCCAAGATGCCAAAGTAAGAGACTGCAATCTCTGCATATAATCATGAATGCTTTTTACACCTGGTAAAACTGGACAGTTCGTGGTAATTCTATGCAGCACAGAGATGATATCCTAGGTTATATAATGTTATATACGGTAATCATATTTGCATTTTAATTAATTGTGTCATCCATAGCAACCAATCAGATCCATAGACACTTTTCTTTCTCTAGGATTAAAATTTTACTTATCTTCTGTTCCGGCTGTATGGTCTGCTGACACAGTTTATTGGTGTTCTACATTTGTATACACCTATTTTTTTTTTTTTTTACTCTGTGCCCTTTTTTCTTTTACTGTCTAATGAAACAAAAATCCTTTAAATTTGTTTTGCGTCTGTTCTCTGGTGGTGGGTTTTCTGCATGTAACCTGTTTGCATGAATTCTAATTTCCCTTTCCTCTTTTGTCTCTTTCTTTCTGCAATCTACAATTTCCCTCTTACTCCCCCTGTTCTTACAAAACTGCAGAGATGGATTTCAGGATGAGCTGAAGACGGGAATAAGAACAAGCTGCTGCTGGCCTATTATTATTTGCTCCAGTGTCTCAGAACACTTTATACAGCTCTTATAGTAACAGCACAAGACAAACGTTTGTGTATGTGTGACACAACAAGCTACCGAAGGTTTTTCGAAAATAGTGTGTCTCTGCAAAAAAAAAATGGCCTGCTCCTGCTTCAATTTCAGCCTGTTGCTCTCATTATGTACTCACAGCACATTTGTCAGAGGAAGCAATTATTATTACATAGCCTGGACAGCCTGTCTGCTGACTGACTGTCCTAATAAAGTGTCATTTGCCTATGCCCAGCATGATTTTTAGTATTTAAACAGCTTTCCTTCTGATAAAGAGTGAAATATTTATATCCAACCACCTTGACTCTGGAAATACCAAATGTGAGTTCAAGACAATTTGAAGCACTTTTGGACAAACAATATTTAATAACATGCAGACAGTAATGGTGTGCAGTAAATGTGGATTATTTGCAGTGCATTATTGCTCTTGTTACAAACTCTTTTTTTAAGTTACAGTATTAGAATTGTTAATATAATGGGTTTTATTATATTTTACTCTATTTATACAATATAAATACACACTCCACACCTTGCACATTGTTTGTATTTATCAATTGCTTTACATCTCATGTGTTTAAATAAAATAATGCATATACAAGAGAAAAAGAATAGCCTGTGTGAAATGCATCTTTTATCAATGATTAGTAAATGCTACTCATTGTAAAATGTTAACATTACTACTATAACATTTATATTTATATACCACAATTAATAACATGTTACAAGAAGATGTCCTGTATCTAAAGCATGTTTCTGTTGAAAACAAAAATGTTATTCCTTCTCCTTTACTTGGTACTAGTTAGATTACATGAACTGCTTGTCTTCAAATCATTTGCAGTTTTATGTGTGGTAATCTACATGAAGTAACCCAGGTCTTAAAGTGAGTGTAAAGGTTATTTATTTATGTTATTATTAAAATAATAAACGTGGTATACTTACCTGCTCTCTACAATGGTATTGCACAAAGCGGCTGCAAACCTCCTCTTCTGGGGTCCCCCATGGGTGATGTCTTTGCTTCTCCACTTCTATGTCTGCCCCCATAGCAAGTTGCTTGCTATGGGAACAAACATGCAGGCTCACACCCAAATCAGACTATCTGCGCCTATAGACACACAGAGTGGCTCAGCCCCACCCCCCTTTCCATCCTCACAGAATTTGATTGACAGCAGCAGGAGCCAATGAATCCCTCTTCTGCCACAGCGTCCTGTGAGAAGAGGAACACAGACCAGCACCGCTGCAGATGGGCACAGCATACATACTCACCCACCCGAGAGTGATCACATGGCCACTGATCACTGAGTTATTGGTCCACTCTGAGCAGAGAACAATGATGGTCAGTCAAAGCTCTTTGCTCTGCCCCTCCAGTGCTCATTGAAGCTCCAGGCTGGGGAGGGGGTGGGAGCGGCCATCTCAGGCTTTCAATGGTGTGAAAGGCTGAGCCGGCTGCTGATCAGGTATCTGGGTGGATCCCGGTGTTATTGTTGGGATCCTTCCAGAGCCTGGAGTGGCTCTGTGATATCAACTAACAGTGGGCTGCATTCCTGTGACCCAGAAGAGAAGTATGACCAAAAAAGCTTTTGCAATACTTCTATTTTGCATGTATGTAAACTTTAACTTGCTACTTTTGGTCTGTAAATAATTCATGAAATGTGTTATGTTATATCTGTTTTAAAAAATGCAAAAAACATAAAATAATTCAGTTGATCGAGTCAGAAATTCAGACCAGTCCTGTATCCTGTGCAAAAGGATTTAGGAGCTAAGTACTTTTTTGGTCCTGAATTTGTGGGGTTCTTAAATACTTGGAAATGTGCATGTGTTTCAAAGATGTGCTGCATTTTTTTTTTTGCCCTGACATATACTTTGAGGTTTATTTATACATTATTAGCTGTGTGAATATCTAAAACATTCACTAAGCTGTTACAAATAATTTCTTATTTTGCCTATTACTTTTATTTCCTATACTCATTAGTGCCATAATATGGTATTTTCCTGAAACAACTCAATCAGAAAAACACCACATTGTGGCCACCAGATGAAGACAGCAATCAGAGGAAATTAAATATGAGGCAAAATATGGGATTATTTCCTGAATGAAAGCTTGAGATATTCGCACAGTTAATTTTTGAAAATTAGACCTCTTTAAGGGGCTGGTGAATGCATATAATATGTGCATGCTCTTTAACCGGTTCCCGACCGGCGCACGCCGATGTACATCGGCAGAATGGCACGGCTGGGCAAATGGGCGTACCTGTACGTCCATTTGAATTCCCCGCTGTGCCATTGCGCGCGCCGGCCGGGAGCTCCGTGAGTCGGGTCGCGGGTCCCGCGGACTCGATCACCGCGGGGATACCCGCAATCGCCTCACGGAGAGGCCGAACGATGAGATGCTGATGTAAACAGCATCTCCCCATTCTGCCTAGTGACAAGTGTTACTGATCACTACTCCCTGTCATCGGGAGATCAGAGTAATGACACTGCTAGCCCATCCCGCTACAGTTAGTAAGCACTCCCCTAGGACACACTTAACCCCTCCCCGCCCCATAGTGGTTAACCCCTTCACTGCCAGTGTCATTTACACAGTAATCAGTGCATTTTTAATCGCACTGATCGCTGTATAAATGACGATGGTCCCAAAAATGTGTCAAAAATGTCCGACACGTCCGCCATAACGTCGCAGTCACAATAAAAATCGCTGATCACCACCATTACTAGTAAAAAAAAAAAAATTAATAAAAATGCCATAAAACTATGCCCTATTTAGTAAACGCTATAACTTTTGCGCAAACCAATTAATAAACGCTTATTGTGATTTTTTTTACCAAAAATATGTAGAAGAATACGATCGGCCTAAACTGAGAAAAAAAAATGTTTTTTTTTATATTTTTGGGGGATATTTATTATAGCAAAATGTAAAAAATAATGCTTTTTTTCAAAATTGTCGCTCTTATTTTGTGTATAGCGCAAAAGATAAAAATCACAGAGGCGATCAAATACAAATACCACCAAAAGAAAGCTCTATTTGTGGGAAAAAAAGGAAGTCAATTTTGTTTGGGAGCCACGTCGCACGACCGCGCAATTGTCAGTTAAAGCGACGCAGTGCCGAATCGCAAAAAAGCTCTAGTGAGGAAGGGGGTAAAATCTTCCGGGGCTGAAGTGGTTAAAAACCTCTTTTCAATGACCTATGTCAGTTTAAAACTGTGGTGTAGACGGAGTTGCTTACTGTGGTGTGGACTGAGTTGCTTTCTGGCCATCTTAGTATTTAAACTGAATCTACAAAATTAGGAGATTCAAACTGTGAATAAAGGGGACAAAATTTAAACTGATAAGCTCATTGAAATCAACTGGTTTCCAGAAATCAAAGAAAGCTCTCTATTTTAGAATTCCTTGGTGATCCTGCAGCGGGTTCCAATCATCTGTTTTTTAGGAGACTGACAGATTGGAGAGTGCTGCTGGACACTACTTGCCCCTGGCAGGGGATTAACATATTCTGTGGAAGGTGGGGAAGCCTTTTTATTTTGAATTGGTTTGGGGGCCAATCTCTGACAAGTAGAAGCATTCAAAGAAGAAAATGTAAGCGATAGGTATAGGCACTTCACAGTCCTGAAATTAAACAACAGGGCTACAAGGGCCATTGGAAACTCATTCTGCGCCCAGTACCCTTCATCCAAAATAAACATAGGATTTATGAGTACAAAGGCGTCTCTTGCAAAAATAATAATATTAAATAAAACTTGGAAAAGCATATATTGAAAGAACCATTTTAAGTAAAATTTTCAGCCTTAAGGGAGGGCAAATGTAATCAAAGTGTTTTCAATGAGCATGTATCACTTACTATATAATTCATTATATGTGCACCTAATTCATACACAGTTCATGACATACAAGGAGCTTTTCAGGTATTCAGATTTGACTATAAGGCTGATTTACTAAAGTATTTGTAAATGTTAGCACTATAAATTGTGTGAAGATTCACTACAATTATCCAATCATGTGCAGTATAAATAAGTAAACAGGGATTTTGTTTTCATATGATTGGATATTTGAAGTGAATCGTCACACTTTTATGAGAGTTGAGAAGTTTCACTCAAAAAAATGTGTGGATATCCACTTCATGTATCCAAGCATGTGAAAAGCAAATTCCTGTTCACTTTGATTGCCAAATCATGTGCAGATATTTTTCTCATGATTGGGTAATTAAAGTAAACCTTTTCACAATTTTTGAATGAAGAATAATCAGCTCAATATCAGTGTAGGTGTTTTTTCAGGATCCAGGCACACTGGTATGAAGAAGGCAGTACAGCCAGCCCTGTTATACCAGGCCCGGGCCTCACAAACTCCACAGGGGGGCCTGGTTAGCTCTACAGTTAATTTCTAGCTAAAAAAAAAATAATAGGACTTTATAACTCACAGCCCCACACCCACTTGATTGCCAGGAAATATAGTCATTTCCTGGGCCCCCTTAGGTCAACAGAGAGGCCCAGCAGGTGAGAGCAGAGGAGGGACTTTTTCACCATTTTCCGGCACAGACATTAACTGGCAGGAGAAAAGTGCTCATTTTTTACTGGCTGGCAGTAAAAATACTGACGTTTGGCAATACTGACCAGGGCCAAATTACTAAAAGTGTGCCAGCCCAGCAAACATTTTTTGCTCCCAATACCATTCCAGTTGAAGATCGTTTCCATTTTTGTATTCTATTTACCTGATTAAGTTCAAGTAAACAACGTTAACTTACCTGACGAGAGTTTTAATAAATTAGCCCTTTTAAATTTCTCCTCCGGAGTAATTTGTAAACATATCTTATCTTCAATCAGCTCGGGTTTGTCATTTGTACGAAGGTTATGAGATATTCTGTGCTGCATGTGCTGTGCAGAGCTAAATAAACCACAAGGCACTGTAGACAGGAGTCTAGGGCCCAATTGATGTCTAGGGAGACAGCTACAAACCTCACGATCCTCCAGTAAACCAGAGAGATAGTGTAATTGATCAAAGCTGTGCATCTTCACAAGGGAGGTATGCCTTTTCATTAAAGTGGTACTAAAGTCTCAGTTTTTTTTTTTAAATAACAAACATGTTATACTTACCTCCTCTGTGCAGTGGTTTTGCACAGAGCAGCCCTGATCCTCCTCTTCTCGGGTCCCCGGCCAGCGCTCCTTGCCCCTCACTCCTGACGAGTGCCCCCACAGCAAGCAGCTTGCTATGGGGGCACCTGAGCCGAGCCGCAGCTCCGTGTGTCCATTCAGACACAGAGCCCCGGCTAGGCCCCGCCCCTTCTCTCTCCTCATTGGCTCACTGACTTTAATTGGCAATAGTGGGAGCCAATGGCACTGCGCTGCTGTCTCAGCCAATGAGGAGGGTCCCGGGCAGCTGAGTCACTCCTGCAACATCGCTGCATAGAGATTAGGGGGGTAAGTATTAGGGGGCTGCTGCACACAGAAGGTTTTTTAACTTAATGCATAAAATGCATTAAGATAAAAAACTTTCTTCTTTTACAATAATGATGTGTGGGTCATACAAATGGGGCAGCTCTCTGCCTTCTGTGCCTCTCAAACCTTATCAGGCAGTTTAAGGAATTGAGGGCCACAGCTTCTACTATTTCTAGGGCCCTATCCTGCCTTATTCTGTATCTGTTTCTGTGACTGATAAAGTTATTAGGTCCGCTATACTTAGGCCCAACATTTCTCATCACCAGATTAGAATTTTAAGATTCTACATAAATATAAAGAATATATTTTATTAAAATGATAGCACATATGCTTATAAAAGAGCAGATAGAGACCAAATGGTCTGTCTAGTTTTGCCTATTATTTGATGTATTTATAATGCTTAATCAATATGAACTGACCTGATTTTGCATAAGATTCATTAATAAGGGAGAGAGAAGCATTTCTTGCTTGCAGGGATAACTTTGTTTTATGGAAGTGATAGAAGTGACATAAATTGGGCTGCCAGTAAATATAACATTGCTGTTGAAACAGTGATTAATTTACTACTGGTTATTTCACTAAAGGCTAATTAATGTATCACTATCAGCTATAACTTTAATGAGCTGAAATATTGTCCCATTTAAAATATTCCAATGGACTGGCCAGGTAAGAAATGTTACACAAGGAATCATATCTAATATTTTTTTAATTTGACTTTCACCCCAAGGGGAAGATTTACTACAACTGGTGCACACAGAATCTGGTGCAGCTGTGCATGGTAGCCAATCAGCTTCTAACGTCAGCTTGTTCAATTAAGCTTTGACAATAAAACCTGGAATATGATTGATTACTATGCACAGCTGCACCAAATTCTGTGTGCACCAGTTTTAGCAAATCTCCTCCATAGCAGCAATAGAATGACATAATTTTGCCCTTGTATAAATCATTAAGTACTCATTTACATTGGAGCGCTTTGTCATGAGGTTTCAGCTAACAAGTCGCAGCCCATTGCTAGCAATGCAATGGCACCATTCCAATCAGTGCGGCACATTGATTTGCAATAGTAGTTCCTGCACTACTTTTGCGATTTGGGGTGCGACTTCAATAGAAATCTGTGTATGAAACTGCACAGATGTCTTTCAATTAGCACCTGAAATCACGCTGACCTGCTACTTTGAAATCTGGCTACTTCAAGTGAAGTAGCCTGATTTTAAAGTAGCATCAATGTGAATCAGGGCACAGAAGTCCTCATCTAGAATATGCAGTTCAGTTTTGGGCACCAGTTCACAAAAAGGATACTGGGGAACTGGAGGAAGTGCAGAGAAGGGCAACCAAATTTATAAGAAGCATGGAGGAGTTCAGCTAGAACTAGTTCTGGCCAGCTCAGTAAAAAAAGAGCTGGATACATTCCTAAATGTACATAATATAACTAAATACTAATTTTTAGACTTGTTTTCCCCCACTGAAGAAAATTGGACCATGAATAAGTGTGTGTGTGTGGGGGGGGGGGGGGGTCCTTCATATGGATCAACTACAGGTATAGTGTATGTGCGGGATTTCTATTTGTGGGTTTTTTTTTAATTGGTTGAGCTAGATAGATTAGTGTCTTTTTTCAAACTGACTAATTATGTGACCTAACACCAGGATTGTTTCACTTTTCTAGTTGTTGACTGCAAGTTGCCAAAAGAACTTGAAAATGGATTTATGACCTTTTCTACATCAGAAAATACTACCACATACCAATCAAGTATTACATATTCCTGCAGAGAACCATACTACATAATGACCCCAAACATTACTGGTGAGAGACTATAATGAAACTATACTTTCCTATTTTTAAGAGTATTGGTGAAATATAAGTTGTAACGTACCTGGTAGTGGAGGCTTCTCTTACACCTCTGGATCAGGAGAGTGGGCACCAGTGCCTGACTGGTCTTCCATTGCAGGATGCTGAAGGGCAGTGTATGTGTTGCTGAAGAGCAGGCTGTGCATTGCTGAAGAGCAGTCCATTGCTGAAGAGCAGACTGTGCTGGCAGGAAGACCAGAACAGGAGATAGGCACAGGTCAGCAGGTTCAGATGCAGGTAAGCAGGGTCAGGCAGTCCGGGATGGCAACTGAGAGGCAGATCAAGTACAAACGGTAGTCGAAGTCAGGCCAGGGTAGGTAACAGCAGACAGATGGGTGGATAAGCAGAAGGAGCAGGCATAGATTAAATCTAAAGACAAGCCAGGGGTCGGTACAGGCAGCATTCAGGCAGGGTCAGGAGCAGATCAAGTCAATAACGGGGAGTACCAGATAATCAGGAAATGTAATAGACCAAATGGCAAGGATCCAAGGCCATAGTGCAATTTAAATAGCCTAATAATATACAAATTAACTCAGCGCTGACTGACACATAGACAATATACAATAAATGCAAGCAAGCACAAAGGCAAATTCAACAAAAAACCTCAAATGACGTATGGATAATAAAAGAGTGCTGCGCAAATGAATTGTCCATTAAAAAAATGAAGCTAAGAGATGAGATCACCAGTGGATAGTCAAACGCCTAGGGTAGGATCAGAGGTGACTATAATCCCTTCACCATATAAGGATGGCCCCTCACCTGCAATCTTCGACCTGAAACAGGTCACACAGCATATAAACCATAAACAGGGTAAGCTGACACAGGCGATAGTGACTTCTCATTCAGTACTCCCACTCTCATCAGATGGCATAGATGTAATATGTAAATAAAGCATAAACAATATAGTGCTCTCCGCATATACTTTATTGCTAAAATAGAAATAAAACTGTTGCACTCACAAATCCAAGCACTCAGAACCGAGTGCCGGCTGGATAGCGTGTGATCGTAAACAGGCTGACAGCCGCGGGTGACGTCATGCGCTCCTGGCCCCCGTACGCGTTACGTCCTGTGGGCGGGACTTCCCACAGGACGTAACGCGTACGGGGGCCAGGAGCGCATGACGTCACCCGCGGCTGTCAGCCTGTTTACGATCACACGCTATCCAGCCGGCACTCGGTTCTGAGTGCTTGGATTTGTGAGTGCAACAGTTTTATTTCTATTTTAGCAATAAAGTATATGCGGAGAGCACTATATTGTTTATGCTTTATTTACATATTACATCTATGCCATCTGATGAGAGTGGGAGTACTGAAGGAGAAGTCACTATAGCCTGTTTCGGCTTACCCTGTTTATGGTTTATATGCTGTGTGACCTGTTTCAGGTCGAAGATTGCAGGTGAGGGGCCATCCTTATATGGTGAAGGGATTATAGTCACCTCTGATCCTACCCTAGGCGTTTGACTATCCACTGGTGATCTCATCTCTTACCTTCATTTATTTAACAGATAAGCACTCTTTTATTATGCATAAATTTAAATAGCCTGCCTGGCACCTGCGCAGGCTCACACAACCATCCACCCACCCATTCCCGCACGCCCGCGTATTAGCACCTGCGAATTGGCCATGGACCAAACTTCTGTGCACAGGAATGCGCCTTTCCTAACATTGCTCCCTCCCTATGGGCAGCCCCTGGGCCAACTTTTCAAGATGCCTGTGAACTAAAGCTTGAATTAAATCTTGAGCATGTATGTTGGAATCTTGTTCCCAATAATTTTCTTCCGCCGCATACCCCTTCCACTTAATTAGGTACTGCAATTGATTCCTTTTCCTCCTGCAATCCAGGATGGTCTCTACCTTGTATTCCCACAAACCTAGGTCCCAATTTCTTCATGGGGCATGCCGATCTTAAGTTAACAGTAAAAAACCACACCTGTTTGGTGGGATTCAAGATCAATACACCCCACTGTTTCCTGTTGAAGATCCTTTTATTATCCTCTTGCGCTTTGGCTATTGTTTCCTGCAGGACTTTGTTGTTTTGCTGGAAGAAATTCAAGGTGTCCTGGACAGCTGGAATAGAAGATTAAGGTAAGTAATTGGATAGAAATGATGGATGGAACCCATAATTTGCAAAGAAAGGAGACTGTTTGGTAGTGTAATGTGTTGAGTTATTATATGCAAATTCAGCTAGGGGCAATAAGGATACCCAGGATACCCAATCATCCTGGGAGAACGATGTAAAGCAGGGTATGTATTACTATAAATTCTGATTCGGTCTCTCCATTTGCCCATTAGTCTGCGGGTGAAATGCAGAAGAGAAAGAAAGTTCAATTTTTAAGATCTCACAGAGTGCCCTCCAGAATCTGAATGCATACTGGACTCCATGGTCTGAGACAAAATTGGCAGGGGTACCATGAAGCCTTACAATTTCTTTTGCAAAGATTTGGACTGTTTCCAATGCAGAGGGAGTACTTTTCATAGGTAGAAAGTGAGCCATCTTGGAAAAGCGATCTACCACGACAAAGATGGTCAGGTACCCTTCAGATGGTGGAAGATCCACAAAAAAATCCATGGCAATCATTTTCCAGGGTCTCTCAGGAATCATGAGAGGCCTGAGTAACGCCCAAGCTCTACTCCTGCTGCTTTTATTGTGATTGCAGGGGACACAGGAGTTCACATAAGCTTTACAGTCTTTGTTCATGTCAGACCACAAGAACAGACGCTGTACTAAATCAGAGGTCTTATAGATCCCAAAGTGACCTGCTGGCAGGTGATCATGACATAGTTCAAACACAGCCATTCGCAAACCTTGGGCATAAAGATCTAATCCCTGGACCACAGTAACCCTTCTCTTGCCGTAAGAGAAACCCCTGGATAAGAGGAAATTTCAGCTGAAGCTTGCTTTATATGAGACAAGAGATCTGCCTGTAATAATAAAAAGTTTCCAGCTCATAAAAATGGTATCGGAAAAAAGAGATTGTGTGAGAGTTATCGAACATTCATGACAGAGTATCTTTTTTAACATTTTTGGACCCAGGTCTGTAAGTTATATGAAACAAATCTTGAAAAGAAAAGTGCCCACCTGGCCTGATGTAGCTTTAATCGCTTGGCTGTCCTCAAATACTCCAAATTCTTATGATACATGAAGATCAGAATGGGATGTGCAGACCCCTCCAAAACATATCTCCACTCTTGTAGGGCAGACATGATCGCCAGCTAATCACGGTCCCCCATGTCGTAGTTTTTCTCAGCAGAAGAGAGTTTGCGTGAGAAGAATGCTACTGGATGAAGAACAGTCTTTAACCACTAACGCTGTTTCAGAACTGCCCCTATCATGTTTTCAGAGCCATCAACCTCCAAAATGTACGGAAGAGCAGGATCAGGATGACTCAGAATGGTTGCTGATGTGAACAGTCCTTTTAAAGTTTCAACTGTGGCTTGCGCTTCCGGGGTTTAGCAGGAATGGATACCCTTAGCTGAGTAACAATCATTGCAGAGAACCCCTTAATTAATTTTTGGTAGAAGTTTGTGAATCCTACGAAGCGCTATATTCCTTTCTTATCAGTTGGTGCAGGCCACTGCAAGATGGCAGAAATGTTTTGGGGGCCATCTTGATGCGTTCTGGGGAGATAATTAATCCTAGGAATTGAATGCTTCACTGTTCGAACTCACATTCTCAGGCTTTGTATACAGTCCATGTTGCCTGAGCTGCGTAAGAACCTTTTGAACATGTGTATGATGGAGTTCCACAAAGATGGAGGAAATTAAGGTGTCATCTGTTTGGGGATTAATGGAAGGGGGTATCGGTTTTTCACAGTATTTTTGTTTAACTCATGTTAATCCATACAAGGCAGGAGGGAATGGTCCTCTTTTTCCACAAATAAAATTCTGGCTCCTTCTGGAAAGGTAGAAGGCCGGAAGAATTCCTTGCTAAGACTGCAACATGATGTATATTTGGCATGTGTTGCAAAGTGTACAAATCTTAGTTTGGTCACCAGAAAACCTCCCAGGTGTGGGGACTCTTGGCTCTGGAGGAATATCAGTTTATTTATTATAACTGCATATTATAGACCAATTGAGGACTCCAACCTTATCAAAAGCAAAGGAAATAATTGAACCACATAAGGAACTATACCTAGTTAAGGTAGCCTATACTATCCAATACTTAGGGTCTCATGTCCCCAACCCCAGCAGTCTGCCCATGACCAAGTCCACCGGGGAAAGCCCCGAAACATTCAGCCATGGTCCTCAGAGTTTCTCGAACTTCTACGGGTAGCCTCTATGTTGGTAGATTACCTTGTCTTTTCTTAACATTTCCCCAACAGCATTAATCCATTCTTTAATAGCAGGAGGCTCTTCTGAGATCCAATGTTTCATAATTAGTTTACGTGCCAGGAATACAGCTTTGGTAATTGCCACTTTAGTATATTCCTCCCATCCCAGCTCGTCTATCACATTGAGCAAGCAGTGCTTGGGATTTGTAGGCAAATTGACCTGAAATACCCCATTGACAGTGTCCACCACCCCTTTCCAATAGGGGTGAAGCTTTGGGCACCTCCATAGTAGGTGAATCAGGTCTCCATGTTCCCTTTTGCATCTAGTACAGAGTGGGGTGGGTCTAAGACCCATAGCATTTAATCTATGAGGGGTATAATAAACTCTTAATATGATATACAATTGTGTCAGTCTGTGTGTAACATTCAAGGAGCATGTGGGCACAGCCTGTAACACCTCTTCCCAATGATCACCATCCAATGGGCCAACATCTCTCTCCCACTTGGCAAGCATTCCCAAAGGGTGTTTATTTAGAAAGCTTTGCAGTAACATACTATAACACTGTGAAATAAACCCTTTAGTATTATTGGCTCCTGCAATCACATTAAACACGGGTGTAGGTGAAGAGACCCAATCCGTAGATTTACTCTGTGCCCCTACTGCATGTTTCAATTGCAAGTAGTAGAACCTCATAGACTGTGGTAGCGCAAATAACCTCTGTAAGGTCTCAAATGTGTGCAGTTTCCCATGTTGGAAAATCTGCCTAATATACAGCACCCCATATCTTCTCCATATCGCCCCATTCTGCATCTTAGCTAATTCTGGGTACGTGTCATTGAACCATATTGGGCTGTAGTCTGTGAACCCTGTCACCCCCTGCATATATTTAGTCTTGGACCATATTTTTTGGATTAAGTCATAGGTCAGGTACTTATTATTGGATTTGCCAAAGTTCATGGCCTCCAAGGCTGTCGGGACCAAATCCTTTTTAACTGTATATAACATTACCATTTCTGAAGAGCTACTTGTAGGTCTCGCTTTCTCTGCACCAGTGTGCATTGTACCTATCAGTTGCTGCAGCTGCGCAGCTATATAATAGAGCCAGGGATTGGGAAGGGCGAGCCCTCCCTCGTCCTTAGGGAGTTGGAGGTGCTCGAGTTTAATCCTTGGAGAGCGCCCTCTCCAAATTAGTAGTCTGAACAAGGAATTAATAATCCGGAAAGTTTTAAGGGTTACTACCATGGGTGTATTATGAAGTACATATACAGTAACAATTGGGGCATAAGAATCATTTTAATCAAATTCACCCTGCCTGCAACCGACAGACAGAGTGAATTCCATGTTTTAATCCTTTCTCTAAATTTTTGTAGCAATGGGGATATGTTTAATCCGTAATCTCTGATCCTAGGCATCACCTGAATACCTAAGTATCTGAACGAGGTGGCTAGAGGTACTACACTGTTGTCAGGAGGAGTGCTCCCTTCATCAATGAGCATCAAGGAGGATTTGGTCCAGTTAATCTGGAGTCCTGAGCATCTTCCAAACTCCACTATGGTTGCCATAGCTGCATTGAGAGATTTGTTCACGTCACCAAGCAGGATCATGGTATCGTCGGCATATAACATCAATTTCTCCTGCTTGTCGCCGTATCGAAATCCGAGAATATTAGGATTGGCTCTTACTTTAATGGCTAGGGGTTCTATAGCTAGCGCGAACAGCAGGGGTGACAAGGGACACCCCTGCCTCGTGCCTCTCCCCAAATTGAAAGTGTGTGACATAGCCCCCGATGCCCTAATGGCAGCCTGCGGGCTGTGATACAGCAGACGTACCCATGAGATGAAAACATCATCCAAATCCGAAGCGCCCAAGAACTCCCCACAGGTATTCCCACTCCACGCTATCGAAAGCCTTCATAGCGTCCAGTGAGAGTAGAGCCCTCTGTCCCAGATTATCCGCCACAGATTGCATATTCAAATAAAGCCGTCTTAAGTTTACTGCCGTAGACTTATTAGGCATGAACCCCGCCTGATCAGGGTGTATGATGGCCGTAATGGCTCCATTCAGCCTCATCGCAAGTACCTTAGCTAGAAGCTTAATATCACTTTGCAAAAGGGATATGGGCCTATAAGAACCTGGATCTGTCGGGTCCTTTCCGGGCTTCAGTATAAGTACTATGTTGGCTGTGGTGGAGGGGGGTAAACGTCTATTTTCCCTAGAAGCATTGAAAACCATTAGTAACTTTGGCAAAAGGATGTCAGCGTATTGCTTATAGACCTCTATGGGAATCCCATCCGCCCCAGGGGCCTTGCAGTTGGGAAATGCTGCTAGTGCAGCTTGTAACTCGTCCAAGGTAAGAGGAGCATCCAGATCCTCCTTTTGACTCCTTGTGAGTTGTGGAAAGTCAATGTCACCAAAATAATCTGCCAATTCCTCCGAGGTATATTGCCCCGTTGGAAGATACAGATTCTCATAAAACTTGGCCAGTTCCATTAGTATAAGGTCAGGGGAGCTCACCAACCTACCCTCAGATGTTTTAATGGCTCCTATTACAGGGGAGCGTTGTTGAGAGTTAGCTATCCTGGCCAAAAGACGCCCCGCACTTTCTCCTTCCTCGTAAAATGCCAACCTGGAGAAGAACAGCTTTTTCTCCGCCGTGGAGGACAGCAACCGCTCATACGCAGATTGAGCTGACTGCCATGCCTCCCTAGCCGAGTCTGTCGGTGTGCATATATAGGCCTCCTCCAGGTTCCCTACCTGCCTCTCGAGTTCCTCCTTATGCTCCGAAGAGTTCTTTTTCACTCTACCTATCTCCGAAATAAGTAAGCCCCTCAAATAGGCCTTAAAGACATCCCATTGTTCCATCGGAGACTGCAGGAACTCCCGATCATTAAGGAACTCTCCCATGCTCCGCTCCATCTCATTATGCGATAAAAATAGTTTTAGCCAGAAGGCATTAAATTTCCATGGGGTTCTAGGTAGCCCGGACCTCGGGGATATAATCATGTTAATCACTAAATGTGAATGATCTGAGACACTACGTGGCTTATATATCACTTCCGAGACGGATGGGAACATGGCCAGGTTACCCACAGCTAAATCAATTCTGGACAATGTCCCATGAGTTTTGGAAAAACAGGAGAATTGTTTTTCACCCGGGTGTCTGTGCCTCCATATGTCCACCCAACCAACCTTATTAAGCAGTCTAAGCAATGGGGAGTCCCTCGGCGTGACAGGAACCCCAGAACTAGGGTGCCTGTCCGCGGAAGGACTCAGCCAGCAATTAAAGTCCCCCACAATCAGCAATGGCAGATCCGGTCTACCCTCAAGATAAGTCAGTAGTAACCGTAGTACCGCCACCGTAAACGGTGGGGGCACATACACACATGCCAGTATACAGTTTAGCATCCCAATCCTACAATGCAAGAAAACATATCTACCCTCAGTATCTATGCATATATCAAATTCTTGGTAATCTATAGAGCCATGTATCATTACACTCACACCCCTTGAATATGAGGTGTGGGTGGAGTGATATGCTTTCCAGACCCAGGCATATTTAAGACAACATTTAGTTTCAGCTGTTAAATGGGTCTCCTGCATATACAAAATCATAGGGTGATATTTTTTCAAACATGTGGAGATCATCATACGCTTAAGAGGGGAATCTAAGCCTCTAACGTTCCATGAAATTATTGGCAGTTCAGCCATTGGGCAAATCGTTGTGTGGTCTTAAGGAGTAAGGCAGTTCAGGAATCATAACCACCCAGTTCCTGATCTCATCTACTTCTGATGGGCAAAATAATAATAGAGGATCCTCTCCCCATGGATGTGGTGTGTTCCAGGACCATGCTTTCCGTTTCCGGTCAGAGAGAACAGACCTAGATCGCATGTCAGTGACATCGGTGACTAATATTGGTAATATGCAGCACTTCCAGCATAGGAATCTTCGGTAGTGTATTCTTTGGTATAAGCAAAAAACGTAGAAAAAAGAAACACAAAACCAGGCTGTCAACAGGACACGCCCATACAATTGAAGTTGAAACCAAAGCCAACATGGCTTGCTCGCTTTATCTCTCACGTAGAAAGAACGCATTTTCTCTTGCATACTTCACAAGATAGCTCACTGTTCGTGTAACTATATCAAGTTCCCAGCAGCATAAAGCAAAAACATTCTCCAAAGTAAAAAAGGTATATATAATAACAAACTGCAGGATCCCACGGAGAATATCAGCCCTAAAGGGGAATAAGTGAGCTATTGACAGATCCACTGTAAAGTTATATGGTGGGGTTCCAGAAGAATTCCATATTTATGTGTGTCATGCAGGTCTGTCCTCATCCTCTCTGTCTCGTTATCTTAAGGCCTGTTCATTACGGTCAAGCCACATAGCTGCATCTTGGGCTGATTCAAAGAAGTGAGCCTGTCTGTCGGCAGTGACTCTCAGCTTAGCCGGGTACAGCATGGCATATGGAAGCTGCAGAGCCCATAGGCGTCTCTTCACATCAGAGAACTTGGCCCTGCGTTTTTGCACCTCTGCAGAGAAGTCAGGGTAGAACGATACTCTGACCCCATTCACCTGGACATTAGCTTTTTCTCTTGCATTCCTCAGCACCGCTTCTCTGTCTCTGTAGTGCATAAGCCGGGCAAGGAGAGGTCTGGGGGGGGCTCCCGGTTGTGGCGGGCGACCTGGAGTTCAGTGCGCCCTCTCTACTGTGAAAAACGGGGAAAAAGCTTCTCTTCCAAATATCTCGACCAGCCAGGACTTTATGAATGTGGTGGCATCCTTGCCCTCCGTTTTCTCTGGCAGGCCTACAATGCGTATATTATTGCTTCTTAAGCGATTTTCCATGTCGTCCGCTCTGTTGTTGGTGTCTTTAGCAAGTTGATAGGCCGCATGTGCTTCACGAGCCACTGGCAGGAGTTTGTCTTCAATATCGCTTACTCTGCTTTCCACTGCAGTTGTACGTTCTCTAATTTTCTGCAAGTCTTGTATCAACAAGGATACATCCTCTCTCAGCCCTCCAAATTGCTCTTTGAGAGTGTTCACAGAAGCTGTGCAGACATGCACAGCTTTAAGTATGTCAGCTAAAGTTGGCTGCTCAGTCTCTTCACTGTCTGTGTCTGTGTATAGAGGAGGGGGCCGCTCTGCTGCACCATCCACCTCTCCCTGCATGTCAGTGTATATTGTGTCCAGCTCTCGCATCTCATGTGCTTCTGCCTGGGACAATGATGCAGACCCCCCTGCTTCTTGCGCCCGGAGTTCCCCCATCTTTTGGGCATAATACACCATATCTCTCGGGTATTCCTTACCCTGTAGCTTCTGTGCCTTCTTACTAGCCGCATCTTTGTTCTTTTCATAGCCCCTCGGTGTGCGCTGTGCCAGGGCCGCGGTGGCACCATCCTGGATTTCGGAGGTCATGTTTTCCTCCATTTTTCTTTGCTTTCCCTCTTGTGCACAGGGCCGGTGGATGGTCCGGGAGGGTGAGCGGGTCGGTAGCCAGCTTGGCACCGGATCGCTGCTGGGAAAGGATCGGTTCAATGTGCTGAAGTGGAGCTGTGAGAAACACTTCCTCTCACATGCCGGTCCTGGCCACGCCCCCCTGAATGCGACTCTTGAGCTCTGCATGCCCCTCTTGCAGGCTTCTAACGGCTTGAGTTAGTGCTGCAATGTGCTGACATATCTCTTCCAATGGAGAAGCCCCTCTCTCAGGTTCTGACATGGCTGTTTGTAACTGTAACATTTCTGGTGGTGGAGCCTGACGTGTGGAGGTATGCTTCTTTTACATCTCTGGCTCAGAAACCCTGGTAAAGTGACAGGAGCACCTGAGCACAGAGTGGGCACAAGTGCCTGATGGGTCTTCTGTTGCAGGATGCTAAAAAGCAGTGCATGTGTTGCTGAAGAACAGGCTGTGCATTGCTGAAGAACAGGCTGTGCTGGCAGGGAGACCGGAACAGGAGATAGGCACAGGTCAGCAGGTTCAGATGCAGGTAAGCAAGGTCAGGCAGTCCGCAACGGCAACTGAGAGGCAGCTCAAGCACAAAAGGTAATTCAAATCAGGCCAGGATCGGTAACAGCAGATAGATGGGTGGATAACCAGAGGGAGCATGGCAGAGATAAAATCCAAAGACAAGCCAGGGGTCAGTACAGGCAGCATTCAGGCAGAGTCAGGAGCAGATCAAGTCAGTAACAGGGATTCAACAGAGGAACAGATAGTGGATAATCAGGAAATGTAATAGACCAAACCGCAAGGACCCAAGGCCACAGTGCAGCCTAAATAGCCCCCCTGGTGTTTGTGCGCAATTGTTGATCTGCACCCGTTCGCGCATGCACACCTGCGAATTGGCCATGGACCAATCTTATGTGCACAGGAATGTGCCTTTCCTGACACAAGTGGTATAGGCACAATACACAAATGTAATTAGCATTACTACAACAGTTATATGTACATAAAATTATAATATGCAATAAAGATTGTATTCAAGAGCATACTGAAAATAGGGGGTAATAAACAAGAAAATTAGGATGTTCCAGACTTGCAGAAAAGGAACACTCAATCCATTTGTGGGAGCTGGTCATATACCCAAAATGTCATCCAAAATTGGGAGTCAATGTGGAAGGTGAAATTAGTGGACCAGGGGTGGGGTGGGGCTGGTGGTGTTTAGGGGTTAGGATCCGCTCATCACTACTGCCTATGTATGCAGTAAAATCTGGAAGTTCAGTCTTGGGGCAAACTCATCTGTGATATTTGGCCATATAAAAGTATGTTATTTATTAGAAATTATAGCATTGATGGTATTATTACATTTTATGTAAATAAAAATCCCAGTTATTTATGTTTCATTCATTGCAGCTGTTTATTTCTGTAAAGAAAATGGAGAGTGGATAAACTCAGAAACTGGTACCAAGCTTCCTGTATGCGAGCCAGGTAATTACTAAATACATAATGTGCTGTAAAAGGTATGTAATCATCATAAATCCCTTTTATATTGGCTATGGACAATGAATCTTTGGTGCAAAGCAAAACAGACTTTATGTAGAAAAAACACATTAAATACATTGTATAGTTTTTTTTGTAGCCTATGATGTTAAATTGTTCAAGCATACTATTATATGCAATTCCTACATAGCTATTTTTATTTTTTTATACATTATTATTGGCACACACGTTTTTTATGCGTTAACATCTCTATAGGTATACTCCAGTAAATTACATACAGGCAGAGATTGAGGCCCTGTGATACACACCTTGGAAGTGTGTGTGCGGAAAGACACAGGGGAAATATAGGGTGTCTTATCAGTTGTATCCCAAGGAGAACAGTCAACCAGGACTTTTTGCATGTACCATAGACATCACATGGTCACCATATCAAGCCAAAAACAGCTAGTCTCGTCTCTAAGGGCACTATTACATTATACCAAACTTAACATGTCCAGTGAGTTCCAGGTAGCATTCTTCTTGTTTTTCTTTTTGGCACTGGTATATACTGTACATATATTTGCTTACACGTGGGTTAATTTTATTTATTACAGGTATTTATACAGTGCTATCAACTTACACATATATATTGTACATTTACATCAGTCCCAGCCCTCAAGGAGCTTACAATAGAAGGTTCCTATACTCACATTCATACACTAGGGCCAATTTAGACAGGAGCCAATTACCTACCAGCATGTCTTTGGAGTGTGGGAGGAAACCAGAATACCTGGAGGAAACCCACGCAGGCACAAGGAGCACATGCAAACTCCAGGCAGATAATTTCGTGGTTGGGATTTGAACTGGCAATTCTAGCACTGCTAGGTTGATGGGCTAACCACTTAGCCACTGTGCTGCCCACTATGTTGCTTGATTTCTTCATTATTGCGATTTTTAGCGGGACTGCGACATTGCAGCGGACAAATCTGACCCTAAATGACACTTTTTGGGGACCAGTGACATTATTACATTGATCAGTGCTATAAAAATGCACTGATCAATATATAAATGACACTGGTAGGGAAGGGGTTAACACTAGGGGGTGATCAAGGGCTTAAATGTGTTCCCTTAGCGTGTTCTAACTGTAGGGAGGATGGGCTGCCAGGGACATGATTGCTGTTCCCGAACACTGGGAACAGCAGATCTCTGAGATGTCCTCTGTCAGAACGGGAATTCTGACAGGGGACCTACGGGTACATCGGTTCGCGCAGGAGAGCCAACCTGCCGCAGTATAAGTGCGGCGGCTGGTCAGCAAGTGGTTAACATTCAATGAGTAACATTTTTTTCCAGAATTAAAGTAGAAAAATATTGCTTTGCAATACAATTCTACAGACATTTGTGAAACACAATTGATCTAGTGAATAAATTCATGAAAAAATTGGTTTATTTATATAATACAATAAGAAAGCATTGATAATGTCAAATGGGATGAAAAAAAGGTCCCTTTCACACATGTGAACCGTTCATTTCATCAGTTCAGTCACATCAAAACGTTTTTCATCAGTTTTTCATTAGCTGTTTATCTGTTTCTCATCAGTTTTTTTTACAACCACTACCAATGCAAAAACAGACGAAAAACGCACTGTATGTCAGTTTACATCCGTTTTTCGTTTGATTGGTTTTTTTAATGGAAGAAAAATAAAGCTTTTAACTGGTTCAAAAAACAGACGGATGTGGATATAAATGAATGATCATCCATTCGTTGCATAGAGATGCATTGATGTCCGTTTTTCATCTGTCAACAGATAACTGAAACACAAACAAACGGTCCGCATGTGTGAAAGGGGCCTAAAAATGGGGAGAGTACAGCTGTCAGCATGTACCTTTAATCAATTTATAGCAGCTGCACTAGATAAAGATGACTGCCAAGCGGTTACTAGAAATTACCACTCTTGAATTTTGCCCCTATCTCTATCACATAATTTGATTGTTTTGTGTGTTTATAATTGATATAGGAATTTCAGTAGAAAGTTGTTCAGTCACAGGTTATCACAAATGACATGAATGCACTCCTTGCAACAGAAAGAAAAAAAGTTTAAAGCATTTTTTTTAAAACCCTAACAATGAACTTTGCTTACATGTTCCCTTTGGTCTGGTAAATGCACAGTTGAAAATGTTTTGTCATGTTATCTGTTTGATAAGTGATAAAAAATACTTATTGACCCTGCCAGAAAACTTCCTGTACTGCTGCACTTATATCAGTTATATCCCAGCTATCTATATGGACTAAAAATTACGGGGAAGTGCTCTGTAGTCCTGACTTACTGTAGGCTGACAGTACTGCTCCTCCATAGTAACAGTAAAATGTGGAAGCCTTGTCACTCTAGGACAGGAAGTGTGTTACTTTCTGAATTATCAGGTGAAAATAAAGAAAAAAGGCCTGAAAAAAATCAAACTTAAGATATCCACTGTTTCATGTTTGCTTGCAGTATATTGTTTTGTTTTTTTTTGTTTTGCTTTTTTTCTAAAAAAATCTTTCACAATGTAACTGCTACTTTAATTCAATGTATTATAACATTTCGAGTACTTTAGGAGTGTATGACTAAACTTTGCCTGTAGATTCCACTGAACAAATAGTATCAACGATGCCAGAAGCTGTTTTTCTCTCAATTACTTCAGCAGCATGTTAGTGGCTGGTGCTAATAAACCATTAATGCACAATGTCTAGCAACTCCTGACACAATATTGTCCCCTGAGATATCCAAGCATTTCTATTCCAGACAAATGAGAGACCATATTTTCCAGATATTTTTGGTGTCTATGGAAACCTTACTGTTGAAGAGATTTTGGGGCCAAGAATGTTGGAACATATTTGTGGCTGAGATGTGTATAGTCTGGCATTTAATGTGTGGTTACAGCTTGCTACACGGTGCTCACATGATTTATGAAAGACGCTTTAGCGTGTTGTGTCTGTTGTATCATTTTCTTATTACAATTGTCTTTTTTCGGATCATTTCTTCTGGTGACAATGGAGCATAAAAAGTACAGTCAAAGAAGATCATCCATGCATGACTCAGGGTTTGGGTTCTGACAGGGATTTTGAAGAATGTCGTTTGTAAACACATGCTGCTATTGTCCTTTTACTGACAATCATATCCTTAGAAATCAGAGCTTTTGCTGGGATGGACCACTGAATTCACTGGCAGGTATTGAAGGTCTTAGGTGTGCAATGATGTATTATGCCCATGATACATCATTGTTGGTAGATTATGCCAGGACAAACATGTCAAGATCAAGAAAATACCTATTAAAATATGATCACGGAAGGCTAAAGGATGCTTTAAAAGCCAAGAAAAATATTATTCCACATGGTTATGTATTATTTACTGTATATTCAATTAAAAAACAACAGCCCAGCTGTTTCATCCAAGAAAAAATAGTCTATGGCTTAAGACAAACACCATTCTTTACTATAACTTCTACAACTTTCGCTATAGTGTCAGTATTTAGGAATTTCCCTGTTAAAGGGGATTTCCTTGCTATTTTCAATCATCTCAAAAGATGAAGAAAAGCTGTGCTATTCTGCATAAGCACACCATGATAAGGTTCCTTACTTTCTTGTTGGAAGTGGAACTACCTTTTTAGGAAGGTAAAAATATACAAAATGATGCAGTACCAGATTGTTAACTAAAAGTGTGTCAGTATTTTTATTCATATTTTTACTATTTAAGATAAAAGTACAGAGACTTCAGTTACTGTTCTTCTTTGAAATAATTAGCTGATTTCCAAAAGGAATATCAAATATATAAATAATTCTATGTCCATGTGGTTTTTAAATTTAGCAAACCTGGCATAATCTACTTAACGCACTACTTACTATGGTCTTTAGTCTTTTAGCACTTGCTAATGTTACTTTTTCCCCTTCTGTTTCTATGTCCTGTCAGTGTGTGGAAAGCCGATTCGTCAGCTCCCTGGAATAGTCAAGCGTATCATCGGGGGTCGTAATGCAGAACCAGGATTTTTCCCTTGGCAGGCGCTCATTGTGGTAGAAGATATGTCGCGTGTTCCAGAGGATAAATGGTTTGGCAGTGGTGCCCTTCTATCGGATTACTGGGTCCTCACAGCTGCCCATGTGTTAAAGTCTCTGCGCCGTGATAACACCGTCATTCCTGTGTCAAAGGAACATGTCACTGTTTACTTGGGGTTGCACGATGTAAGAAATAAAACAGATGCCATCAGCAGAACCATAGACAAAATAATTTTACATGAAGATTTTGACCCAAAGATTTACAACCATGATATTGCTCTTGTGAAGTTAAAAGAAAAAGTAACAATGAACCAGTATATATTGCCGGTATGTCTACCTGAGCTTGACCATGAGTTACAAGGTCCACAGCCCAATACTCTTGGCCTTGTGGCTGGGTGGGGTATCTCAAACCCTAATATCACAGCGGATGAAGTGATAAGCTCTGGCATGAGGACACTGTCAGATGTCCTGCAATATGTTAAATTACCAGTGGTGCTCCATGCAGAGTGTAAGGCAAGCTATGAGTCTCGCTCTGGAAATTATAGTGTAACTGAAAACATGTTCTGTGCTGGATTTTATGAAGGTGGGAAAGACACTTGTCTGGGAGATAGTGGAGCTGCCTTTGTAATTCAGGACACTGATACAAAGAGGTGGGTGGCCCAAGGTCTGGTGTCCTGGGGAGGCCCAGAAGAATGTGGAAGCAAACAAGTATATGGAGTATATACCAAAGTTTCAAATTATGTGAACTGGCTAGATAACCAAATCTACACCTGAACAAGTCAATGCATCTCAGTAGCATTTTCAGCTTGAATGGTAAAAAACATATATGGCAGGCCTTTTGTGAAGCCACAGGACAGACTAATAGAACAATTTCATCAATGTTCCTATCTTTGGTTACAAATTTTATAACATAATTATGTAATTTCTAGTTACACTCCTTGTTGATGTAGTGCACTCCAGTGAATACTTCTGTTATATATGTATTATCATTCAAGCTATATATTTTAGCATACTAAAGCTACCAGAATAAAGAACTGAAAATTCAACTAGAAATGTCTATATTCATAAAAGTGAATTTTGCTGGCCTCGTAGCACCACATTGGACAGCAGTAGTATGTTTGTAAAGCAGATCTTATTGGTACTGGAAAGCAAAGGTAGTTTTCAATTTGAAATGCCATCTAACACACTCCTTTTCTTAAATTGAAAGTACATTGGACATAAATGATTGGGTTTTTTTGTTTGTTTTAGTTTTTCTTGGGGGGAAAGGTCAAACACCATCTATCTATGTTGTCTGGGACCATAGGGTAAGCTTGTAGGAGGAGGATTCTTCTAATAGACCCTTTTT
Organism: Lithobates clamitans; assembly: GCA_037952925.1. Lineage (NCBI taxonomy): Eukaryota > Metazoa > Chordata > Amphibia > Anura > Ranidae > Lithobates > Lithobates clamitans. The sequence goes on along the minus strand of JBBGZY010000404.1, from coordinate 975,918 downwards.
CTCCTGGGCCATATAACCACTAAATTTGGCTTCTATGGTGGTAGTTCTTCCTCTGCCTACATACAGTGACCATTGACAATTTCTAATAATTTGCCAACACTATAGATAGAAAACAAATGAACGAAAACTCATGTTTATGCACTGAACCCTTCATGCCTATTCTCTGTGCAGATATTGTTTTCAATAAAAATGATCTCTGTCATCTTCATCTATTATATCATTCTTGAAATTACCTTGAGGTAGCATAGCTACATGTATATCTTTTTTAGGGTATCAACAGATTCAAATTTAGACTCTGTATTTAGATTTTGTAATACTGAGAGTCCTGAAATTCAGATTCGAACACCAGATTCGAATTTAGACTCTGTATTTAGATTTTGTAATACTGAGAGTCCTGAAATTCAGATTCGAACACCAGATTCGAATTTAGACTCTGTATTTAGATTTTGTAATACTGAGAGTCCTGAAATTCAGATTTTAGTTTGTGTTGTATTTTCAATAAATGACAGTGAGTTTAATTTTTATAGAGTGAGATTTAACTAAATAATGTAAAGCATAAATGCATTTAATGCAGGTGCACATGATGTGCACAAATGAATTTGGACTTGGATTCTGATTGCACCACCGATGCTTACACATGCACACACATACACTACCCCGTGTAACTCCTTCAAGTGTAAATGCATAGTAGTGTGCACATACCTGTAACATAAAAGTACACATCTTCACTCCACAAGTTGAAATATTTCTTTTTTGTAAACTGTGATTTCTATAGTATTAGTTTTTCTACTCTTAGTGCAGTTTTGCTTATGCATTGTTAAAATATGATACTTTTTTATATATAATTTATGCCTTATTTATGCCTGCATAGAAGAAAATTGAAATTAGCCCTGTAATGGGCAACAATAGTAAAAGATACAAAAAAAAAGTATAAATCATCAAGCATTTAAAAAAAAAAAAAAATCAAATGTTGCAATACAATGCAATAATATAAATAAGACCAAAAGTTGCTACACTGTAACACATTCAGCTTTATATATGATTTTTTTTTTTACTTAGATGTTATCACAATTTGTATTTATTCATTTTGTATGTTATTAAGTATTGTGAGACAACCAAATAAACATTCTTACACAAACCACACTTATTCTGAAATTATGCTTTTTATTTCTTTGTAAAGAGTGAAACGCATCTAACGTCTGTTCTGCATATACAAGAAAACGGGATTGAGTGCCAAAGGTGACATTCCCTGGTTCCCAATGCAGAAAGTAGTATTTGTGTCTTGAGTATTGTGAACTCGTCTGCACTTACATTTAAATGCCTCACAAAGACTCTGCTCACAGATGGGAGCACAACTGGATATCCCTCATCTACCAGGCTTACCGTGAACCGGTGCCCAGACCATGCACACAAAATTATTTGCATATTGTGAACAAGCAGTAAAACACTTTAAAAAAAAGCCCTCGTTCATCTCAGTAGCTATGGGCATTGTGACAACTTTATTCTTCTAAATTGACAACAGAGGCATTGAAATATGAGCTTTATCCATGAGAGCAGATTCTACCATCCTGCCAGCTTTCTAATGAAAACACACAGATGTTTCTAAGCTGGAAGGCCTAGTTTACATATGCTACAGCCCATGCCACCCCTCTGGAAAGTGATCCACAGTGGATCGCTTCAGAAGGCAGATGTCAGGCAACTGGGAATCATCTCCTCAACTTTTAAAAGCCTACACCTTTCCGCTGCAACCAAATCTAGCCGAAAGTGACAGGGAGCATGTGCACAGTACCATTCAGCTGTGTTTGCAAAGGGAGGGGGTGTAAAAAAAAAGTAATAATGTTTTTAGGGTAGTCATGCGGACATACAGTATACACATTTTTACATATTATTTGCTAGAATTTACCCAAAAATTTATTTTTTTTGTTTAACAGACACAGTAAAATGTTTTCTTACTTTTGTTGGCCAGAAAAGCTTATTCAGTGCCCCTCTCTGATCAAGTTTCATTTTTTACTTACATTGATGAACCAGTATAGTGGGAGTCAATAAGGGTACCATTCCAAAGTAAAATTAAAAGAGAAGTATGGGGTATTTAAAAAACAAACATACATACTCACCGAGGTGGATGCAGCATCAATTTGATGCTGCATTTTCCCCCTGCTGACTCTACAACAAGAAATGAGTGATCAAAGACCATTGATCACTCAGTTCTCGGTCTTATGCCCCGTACACGCGGTCGGATTTTCCGATGGAAAATGTCCGATCGGAGCGTGTTGTCGGAAATTCCGACCGTGTGTGGGATCCATCGGACATTTTCCATCGGATTTTTCGACACACAAAGTTTGAGAGCAGGATATAAAATTTTCCGACAACAAAATCCGTTGTTGGAAATTCCGATCGTGTGTACACAAATCCGATGGACAAAGTGCCACGCATGCTCAGAATAAATAAAGAGATGACAGCTATTGCCCACTGTCCCGTTTGTAGTCCCGACATACGTGTTTTACGTCACCACGTTCAGAATGATTGGATTTTCCGACAACTTTGTGAGACCGTGTGTATGCAAGACAAGTTTGAGCCAACATCCTAGGATTTTGTTGTCGGAATGTCCGAACAAAGTCTGTTTGTGTGTACGGGGCATTTGAGTGAGCAGAGAGCCGGTGACTGACAGTCACCGGCTCTTTGCTCTACCTCTCCAGTGCTCACTGAATCACCAGGCTGTGGAGGGGCAGGAGCGGCTGACTCAGGCTCTCAGCGGTGAGAGAGGATGAGCCAGCTTCCAGTCCAGGCATCTGGGTGGATCCTGATATCGCGATCTCTCCAGAGCCTGGACTGGATTAGTGACGTCAGACGACAGCGGACTTTAGCCTGCTGTCGGCTGAAAACGGGCCACAGGAGTATAGAACTAAGTGCACATGAGAAGTAGGGTCAAATGTTTTTTGTCTCTACTTCTCCTTCAACAGTTTTTTTTATCTTTTCATTGTTTTAAATACTTTCTACAATATCTAATACATCCATATAAATCTAAATTATAAAACACTCCGATCAGTTGTCCCAAAACCCTTACCATCCCACCCCAGTGACAAAAACAGAGAACAAAAAAAAAAAAGAAAAACCCCCTGTCTCTCCTCTCTCCTCCCACCCAAGCCTTCACCTCCCACAGAATTTGTCATATCTTTATGCCAGTCTCAAGTCTGGACCCCTTTTTGTGGTCCCCAATGCCTCAACCTCATTACCTATTCTATCAGCAATCTCAGATCTCCAGCATAACCATATATCTCCTAGATTTTTAGAAATTCAAACACTTCCCCCATATCGCATAATATTTCTCTAGGGAATCCTCCCCTGTATACAAACAATATTTTTTACTTTTTGCTATAATAAATATCCAACAAAAGTCTTCATCAGTTTAGGTCAATATGTATTCTTCTACATATTTTTGGTTAAAAAAATTTGCAATAAGCGTATATTGATTGGTTTGGGCAAAAGTTATAGCGTCTATAATTTAGGGGATATATTTATGGCATTTTTATTATATATATATTTTTTTAATAGTAATGGCGATGATCAGCGTTTTTTAGCGGGACTGTGACATTGCGGCGGACAGATTGGACACTTTTGACACTTTTTGGGACCAGTGATATTATTACAGTGATCAGAGCTAAAAATAGACAATAATCCCTGTATAAATGACATTGGCAGGGAAGTGGTTAACACGGCCGTGCCCCTAAGACCAGAACTAAGCAAACTGTGGCGACTTACGGGAGGCGGATCCCGCCCAGGTCATTGCCGACCAGAAGTGATGTCACTGGAGAGCATCGCAACCTACAAATGACACCCAAGAAAGACATAGTGTCCGAACCCAGGAGGTGATGCTTTTCACACTGACCTCAGTGGTTTGAAGAACGTTCTTGTGGTGTACAGCCATTCTTTTCTTCCTATTGATCAGAGGTGTCAAGCTGTGGCTTGCACCCAGCACATTCGGACGGCAGTGGTTGCTCACCTGGAGTGGCATTTTCCTTGTTTGAAGCTCTGATGTCCAGCAATCGCTCCACAGAGAGCCAGAACGGGGATCTGTCAATGTAAACTAACAGATCCCCGTTCTGTCAGGGGAGTAGAGAGAGATTGTCTGTTCCTAATGATCAGGAACAGCAATCTCTCTCTACTCCCAGTCAGTCCACTCCCCCACAGTTAGAAACACCTCCCTAGGGAACACTTAACCCCTTGATCACCCCCTCGTTGTGCGCAAGCACAGCTTTAGTTTCCCTTTACACATTGATTGTAATTGACCTGGCATCGAGTCCGCCCTGCTCCTTGTATCATGTGTGGATCTTGGAGTGTGGGCGCGGTCGCAGTCGCAATGTGCTCCAGTGACATCACTTCTGGTTGGCAGAGACCTGGGCCTGATCTTCCTCCCAGAAAATCCTCACTGCTTGTTTACTTCCAGTTTTGGAGACACGGCCATTGTGCGCAAGCACGGCTGCTGTTTCCTTCCACACACTGGTTACACCTTCAGCTGATGTTGATGTCTAATTGTTTAATCACCTGATGCTAAACGACACTGGGGTCAGTATTTAAATGGGCATGCTTGCGTTGATAGGCCACGCCTCTGATGATATCCTGTCAGATGAAACATGTCAGGCTGGCCGATGCAAGCACGCGGAGATCCACAGATTTTATTTTATATCATGATGACTGTATTCTATTTCCTGTAAGTGAACTACAATAAATTACTGCTTTTTACCTTACGGGCTTCACTATTGCTGCCTATTGTTTCCATTTGGGTAAATGCTAAACTGGTGAACGGTTATCACATCCACTCTGGCTTTGGAGTTCGATGAATTGGCGGCCATAAGTTATTCGATGATTGGACCTTTCTTGGTTTTACTGTACCATTTGGAGAGTGACACCACGATTTCCTGTGACTGATGATTATATGCCTATATATCATTATCTTCTGGTAAGCAGATTGGATTCACTTGGGTGTGGTGTGCCTTTCCACATACACAGAAGCTAGTGAAGAGTCTTTCTATACATTTAGTGAAAGAACTGTCATGTGAATTCAAGCGCTGCATTTTGGACTTCCATATTTTTTATTGCCCGTATCACTTCCTCCTGTGTGATCGGGTCTTCTAGTTGTTCTACTTCATCGTTAGGCACCTTTGGGAGGTCCAGTTCCTGGAGGTAGTCCTGTATCTCTAAACTGTCCTTACTCCCTCCCCTTCCTTTCTATTTCTGTCTGGCACTATAAATCTAATAAGAGTGGAAAACCCCAGCAATCTCCGGAGATGAGTGCACTATTCCCCCTTTTTCATTTCTAATTTTTGAAATATAGGTTGTGTTTTTTTTTTCCCCTCACTGCTTTTGCCAACCATTTTCCTGGTTTGTTCCCCCATTGATACCTGTCCCTCGTAACTATGGGACGCACGTTTTGTCTCCTGTTCTAAGAGTGCTGCTAACTCTTCTTTTTCTTGATCTTTTTCTCTTTTCTAGCTCCTGCTTCTCCGGGATACCTTTAGACCTAGTCTGTTGCTCCAGCTCCTGAATCTCCCCATAGAGGGAATTCATACTATCTTTTTTTTCCCTTTTCTTTTGTGTTCCTATACCTATTAGTATCCCCCTTATATAGGCTTTATGAGACTCCCATAAAATGGGCCGTGAAATTTCTGGTCTATCATTAATGGAAAACAACTCTTTGAGTTCCTGTTCTATCTTTTCTATTACCTTAGGGTCCTGTTTGAGAGAATCATTCAGTTTCCAAACAGTTTGTTTAGGAACCTCAGGCTAAACGTCTAACTGGATCACTACTGGCACATGATCAGAGAGTCTGATAGTTTTAATTACTACGTCCTTAAAGCGGAGTTTCGCGGAAAAACATTTTTTAAATGTCAGCAGCTGCAAATACTGCAGCTGCTGAGTTTTAAAATAAGGACGCTTACCTGTCCCAGGGTCCAGCGATGTCAGCACCCGAGACCAAACCGTCCCTCGATCCGCGGGTGCTGGCGCCGCCATTCTCACTGAGGGAATCAGGAAATGAAGCGTTGCGGCTTCACTGCCAGTTCCCTACTGCGCATGCGCGAGTCGCCCTGCGTGTCTACACTGGTTCCCGTTGTGTTGTGGGAACTGTGTATTTCCCACAACACAACGGGGGTAGGCGGGGGTTTTGCGGCTAGCTGCGGCTAGGTATTCCCGGAAGTTGGTGCAGATACCTGTATTATACAGGTATCTGCACCCCCCTCCCCCCTAAAAGGTGCCAATTGCGACTCCGGAGGGGGGGAGGAATCCGATGAGCGGAAGTTCCACTTTAGGGTGGAACTCCGCTTTAAGGGAGGTTAACATTTGATGTTCTATTAGGATATAGTCGATCCTTGAGTATGATCTATGAACTGGGGAATATTAAGTATAGTCCCTGACCTCAGTGTGCCTAATCCTCCAGTAATCCACTAACTGGTATTCTGCTAATAACCTCCTGTTTTCATTCTGCCTTTGTGTTGTAAAATGAGTTGACCTTACTGAGGAATCTACTCCCATGGTCCAAACACATATTGAGATCTCCTGCTACAATAAGTTTCTCTTCTTTAAAAGCCATCAACCTTTTCAGAGTTTTCTTCAAGAACTTATTCAGTTCCCTATTCGGGGAATAGTTGTTTGCAATATTACATTCCAGAGGTGGGGGACTCGAGTCACATGACTTGACTCGAGTCAGACTCAAGTCAACTGTTTGAGGACTTGCGACTTGCTTGACAAAATTAAATAAATGACTCGACTTGACTTTGACTTGTCACTAATGACTTGCGACTTGACTTTGACTTGGGCTATTTGACTTGCAATGACTTGGCACCACCAGTGCTGTGTCTTGGCCTAGGCAAAAGCCGCCCCCCCACAAAAGAAAGCTCCCCCTAAGGCCAGGCTTCGGGGTAGATCAGTATTTTGACTTAATTTGTGACTTGACCAAAATAAATGACTTGACTTGACTTGCTTGACTTCTAGCAGGGACTCAACATGACTTGCTTGCTTTTCGCCACAGTAACTTGGGACTTGCTTGTGACTTGAAGGTTAAGACTTGAGACTTGCTTGTGACTAGGGATGAGCCGAACACCCCCCGGTTCGGTTCGCACCAGAACCCGCGAACGGACCGCAAGTTCGCACGAACGTTAGAACCCCATTGACGTCTATGGGACTCGAACGTTCGAAATCAAAAGTGCTCATTTTAAAGGCTAATTTGCATGGTATTGTCCTAAAAAGGGTGTGGGGACCCGGGTCCTACCCCAGGGGACATGTATCAATGCAAAAAACTTTTAAAAACGGCCGTTTTTTCGGGAGCAGTGATTTTAATGATGCTTAAAGTAAAAAAAAAAAGTGAAATATTCCTTTAAATATCGTACCTGGGGGGTGTCTATAGTATGCCTGTAAAGTGACGCGTGTTTCCCATGTTTAGAACAGTCCCTGCACCAAATGTCATTTTTAAAGGAAAAAATCTCATTTAAAACTGCTTGCGGGTTTAATGTCATGTCGGGTCATGGCAATATGGATGAAAATCAGTGAGACAAACGGCATGGGTACCCCCCAGTCCATTACCAGGCCCTTTGGGTCTTGTATGGATATTAAGGGGAACCCCGCACCCAAATTAAAATAAGGAAAGGTCCCTATATACTCTGAACAGCAGTATACAGGCGGTGCAAACAAGACAGGGACTGTAGGTTTGTTGTTAAGTAGAATCTGTTTGTAATTTTGAACATTTTTAACGTGTTTAGCTCCAGCCAAAAAATCTTTTCTAAGCTTTTTGGAAAACATAGGGAAGGGTTATCACCCCTTTGACATTTGTTTTGCGTCTTTCCTCCTCTTCAGAAGATTTCACCTCACTTTTTTGTCCCAATGAAAAATGTTTTTTGAAAATTTGGGTTTTTTTGTGGAACAAGGATTGGAAAGCATCAGTGGAAAGGAGAAATTGTTTTCCCATATTAACTCTTACATGAGAGAATTTCCCTTCCTAGGGGTAGATTTCATCTCACTTCCTGTTGTCTCCTTCCGTTTGCAAGTAGGAGTCGTTTGTAAGTTAGATGTTTGAAAGTAGGGTCCTGCCCTATATACTCAGCAGAAATTTGGGCCTTAGGTGTTGCTGTGGCCAAAACACTGTAAGCCCTCACAGGGCCCTGCTGTGAAATATTAGATCAAGAATTGTAATTACATGCCCCTGTTGAACAGGAGCTGAAAAATTAGGCCTTAGGCACTGGTGCTGGTGCCACAACACTGCAACCCCTCACAGACACTCTAGTTGGAACGCAGGAACGAGCCCTGCTGCAAAGTATTGCATCAAAAATTGTAATTACACGCCCCTGTTAGACAGGGGCAGAAAAATTGGGCCTTAGGCACTGGTGCTGGTGCCACAACACTGCAACCCCTCACAGACACTCTAGTTGGAATGCAGGAACGAGCCCTGCTGCAAAGTATTACATCAAAAATTGTAATTACACGCCCCTGTTAAACAGGGGCTGAAAAATTGTGCCTTAGGCACTGGTGGTGGCGCCCAGAACCAAAAATGTTCTTACAAGCTATCAGCGTGATGATTGAGGAGGAAGAGGATAATTACTCAGGGATAGTCACTCAGCATCAGCATAGGCAGTCTTTGAAGGGATCTGAAAAAAATTATTCAGTTACATCAGCATCAGGTGCTTGGTAGCTGGTGGTGATCCAAGACTGATTCATTTTTATGAAGGTCAGCCGATCGACCGAGTCAGTGGACAGACGCACCCTGTGATCGGTTACCACGCCTCCAGCAGCACTGAATGTGCGTTCCGAAAGAACGCTGGATGCAGGACAGGCCAGTAGCTCAATTGCATACTGTGCAAGCTCTGGCCAGTGATCCATCCTCAAGACCCAGTAACCCAGAGGATTTTCGGTGGGAAAGGTGTCCAAGTCTGATATTGCCCCTAGGTATTCCTGCACCATGTAAAACAGACGCTGGCGATGGTTGCTGGAACCGATCATACCTTGGGGCTGCGGACCAAAAAATTGTCTGAACGCATCGGTCAGATGGCCACCTTCTCCACCGCTCCTTCTTTGACTGACCGAAGCCTCAGCAACACGTTGTCCAGAAACAGGAGTTTGTAACCTCCCAGTCTCTGGGAACGCGTTGCACAGACCTTTCTGCAAGGCCTCCCGAAGATGTTTCATCCTCTGCTCCCTCTGCGATGGCAAGATAAGGTCCGCAACCTTACCCTTGTAACGTGGATCAAGGAGGGTTGCCAGCCAGTATTGGTCCTTCTCCTTGATACCACGAATACGAGGATCCTTACGCAGGCTTTGCAGGATCAGGGAGGCCATGCAGCGTAGGTTTGCTGAGGCAATCGGTCCGGAGTCCTCTGGGTCACTAAGGACAACAACGTCCGCAGCCACCTCCTCCCAGCCACGTACAAGTCCATGTGTTCCTTGGGACTGATCCCTTAAAGACTGCTGATGCTGAGTGCCAGGCTCCACCTCCATACTGACACAATCTTCCTCCTCCTCCTCCTCCTCCTCCTCGTCCTCTTCCTGTGTGATCGGCGGGCACGCAGGAACACTGTCTGGATAAAGGGGGCCTTGAAAGCTAAGGAAGTCCTCCTCTTCCTGCCTCTGTTCTGCCTCAAGTGCCCTGTCCATTATTCCACGCAGCGTGTGCTCCAACAGGTGGACAAGGGGGACAGTGTCACTGATGCATGCACTGTCAGTGCTCACCATCCTCGTGGCCTCCTCGAATGGTGACAGGACAGTGCATGCATTCCTGATCATGGCCCACTGGCGTGGGGAAAAAAAACCAAGGTCCCCTGACCCTGTCCTGGTGCCATAGTCGCACAGGTACTCATTGATGGCCCTCTGCTGCGTGTGCAGCCGCTGCAGCATGGCCAATGTCGAGTTCCACCTGGTGGGCATGTCACAGATTAGGCGGTTCTTGGGCAGGTTAAACTCCTTTTGGAGGTCCGTCAGCCGAGCACTGGCATTATATGACCGGCGGAAATGGACACAGACTTTCCTGGCCTGCCTCAGGACATCCTGTAAGCCCGGGTACCTGCCCAAGAACCGCTGCACCACCAAGTTAAGGACGTGAGCCAAACAGGGCACATGGGTCAGTTGTCCCTGTCGGAGGGCAGAGAGGAGGTTGGTGCCATTGTCGCAAACCACCATTCCTGCCTTAAGTTGGCGTGGCGTCAACCACCTCTGAACCTGCCCCTGCAGAGCTGACAGAACCTCTGCCCCAGTGTGGCTCCTGTCCCCCAAGCACACCAGCTCAAGCACCGCATGGCATCTTTTGGCCTGCGTACTTGCGTAGCCCCTTGAACGCCTACGGAGCACCGCTGGTTCCGAGGAAGAGGCCATGGAGGAAGAAGAAGAGGAGGGGGTGGAGGAGAGAGGTGTGTCACAATCAGCATTTTGGAGGCGTGGTGGCGGAACAACCTCCAACACTACTGCACCTTGTCCTGCATCCTTCCCAGCTGCCAGCAGAGTCACCCAATGCGCCGTGAAACTTAAGTAACGTCCCTGTCCATGCCTGCTGGACCATGAGTCAGCGGTAATATGCACCTTACCGCTGACCGCCCTGTCCAGCGAGGCATGGACATTGCCTTCCACATGCCGGTAGAGAGCCGGAATCGCCTTCCGTGAGAAAAAGTGGCGTTTGGGTACCTGCCACTGAGGAACCGCACATTCCACAAACTCACGGAAGGGGGCAGAGTCTACCAACTGAAAAGGCAGCAGTTGAAGTGCTAGCAATTTTGCCAAGCTAGCATTCAACCGCTGGGCATGTGGATGGCTGGGAGCGAACTTCTTTCGGCGGTGCAGCAGCTGGGGCAGGGAAATTTGCCTGGTACAATCTGACGTCGGTGTACCAAAAGCAGATTGCCCACAAGTACTTGGCTGTGACACACCTAATTCTACACCTTCATTCCTCTCACTGCAGGTCTCAGAGAGGACTGAAGGTCTAGTGGGGTTGGAAATCTCAGCTGATGAGGAGCAAGGAGAGATCCTCTTTGTTCTTTGGTGTGGGTCTTTTAGATATGCTTGCCAACGAACTGCATGGCAGGTCAACATATGTCTGGTCAAGCATGTGGTACCCAAGCGGGAGATGTTTTGGCCACGCGAGATACGCTTGAGACATATGTTGCAAATAGCAGCGGTGCGATCTGATGCACTCGTCTCAAAAAAGGCCCACACCAAAGAACTTTTTGAATAACGCGCAGAGACTGCAGCGCCCTGCACATGTGGAGCTTTGGGGTGTGATGCAGTCAATGTGCTGCCCTTAGGCTGGCCCCTGGAGGGCATCCTGCCTCGTTGGTGATGTGCCGCCTCCTCCTCCTCCTCCTCCTCCTCTCTCCTATCAGGCACCCACGTTGAGTCAGTGACCTCATCATCCCCTCCCTCCTCATCACTGGAGCAAACCTGGCAGTATGCTGCAGCAGGGGGAGCATGACTGCCAGATTGCTGTCCTTCTTGGGCACCCCCTCTGTCCCTGCTCATGTTACTGCCTTCATCGAGCTCAGTATCATCATCAGAGCCTTCCAAACGCTGGGCATCCTCCTGGAGCATGTACCCAACACTGTGGTCAAACAGTTCGAGGGAATCCTCAGGAGGACATGGTGGAGCTAGGGAAGGAGTCACTGATGACATTGAGCTGAGGGAAGAGGCCGCTGCTTTGCCAGACAAAGCACCCTGGGCATGGGTGAGAGAGGATGAGGAGGATGAGGACGGCTTGGTCATCCACTCGACCAAGTTTTCTGCATGTTGCGGCTCAACACGGCCAGCTGACGAAAAAAAGGCCAAGCGTGTCCCATGGCCACGGGCTGATGAGGATGCACCGTCTCCACGACCAGCACTAGACACAGAGCCTGCTTGCCCTCTCTTATTGGCTTGTGACTGTCTGCCTCTCCTTCTTGGCCTTCCAGACATACTAATGGCCTGTAGCTGCACTAAGCTGGGATAGAACACCTGTAATTTTCTTCAGGTAGCTTTATATACTGTAACCAGACAAGCCTGCCTGTCAGTAGGAAGATAACAGGAACGGATCTAGCTGAACACTGTGAGCAGGACGCACTGCACTAAATGTAAATAGCAGGAACGGATCTAGCTGAACACTGTGAGCAGGACGCACTGCACTAAATGTAAATAGCAGGAACGGATCTAGCTGAACACTGTAAGCAGGACGCACTGCACTAAATGTAAATAGCAGGAACGGATCTAGCTGAACACTGTGAGCAGGACGCACTGACTGCACTAAATGTAAATAGCAGGAACGGATCTAGCTGAACACTGTGAGCAGGACGCACTGCACTAAATGTAAATAGCAGGAACGGATCTAGCTGAACACTGTGAGCAGGACGCACTGACGCACTGACTGCACTAAATGTAAATAGCAGGAACGGATCTAGCTGAACACTGTGAGCAGGACGCACTGCACTAAATGTAAATAGCAGGAACAGATCTAGCTGAACACTGTGAGCAGGACGCACTGCACTAAATGTAAATAGCAGGAACGGATCTAGCTGAACACTGTGAGCAGGACGCACTGCACTAAATGTAAATAGCAGGAACAGATCTAGCTGAACACTGTGAGCAGGACGCACTGCACTAAATGTAAATAGCAGGAACAGATCTAGCTGAACACTGTGAGCAGGACGCACTGCACTAAATGTAAATAGCAGGAACAGATCTAGCTGAACACTGTGAGCAGGACGCACTGCACTAAATGTAAATAGCAGGAACAGATCTAGCTGAACACTGTGAGCAGGACGCACTGCACTAAATGTAAATAGCAGGAACAGATCTAGCTGAACACTGTGAGCAGGACGCACTGCACTAAATGTAAATAGCAGGAACGGATCTAGCTGAACACTGTGAGCAGGACGCACTGACTGCACTAAATGTAAATAGCAGGAACAGATCTAGCTGAACACTGTGAGCAGGACGCACTGACTGCACTAAATGTAAATAGCAGGAACGGATCTAGCTGAACACTGTGAGCAGGACGCACTGACTGCACTAAATGTAAATAGCAGGAACGGATCTAGCTGAACACTGTGAGCAGGACGCACTGCACTAAATGTAAATAGCAGGAACAGATCTAGCTGAACACTGTGAGCAGGACGCACTGCACTAAATGTAAATAGCAGGAACGGATCTAGCTGAACACTGTGAGCAGGACGCACTGCACTAAATGTAAATAGCAGGAACAGATCTAGCTGAACACTGTGAGCAGGACGCACTGCACTAAATGTAAATAGCAGGAACAGATCTAGCTGAACACTGTGAGCAGGACGCACTGCACTAAATGTAAATAGCAGGAACGGATCTAGCTGAACACTGTGAGCAGGACGCACTGACTGCACTAAATGTAAATAGCAGGAACAGATCTAGCTGAACACTGTGAGCAGGACGCACTGACTACACTAAATGTAAATAGCAGGAACGGATCTAGCTGAACACTGTGAGCAGGACGCACTGACTGCACTAAATGTAAATAGCAGGAACGGATCTAGCTGAACACTGTGAGCAGGACGCACTGACTGCACTAAATGTAAATAGCAGGAACGGATCTAGCTGAACACTGTGAGCAGGACGCACTGCACTAAATGTAAATAGCAGGAACAGATCTAGCTGAACACTGTGAGCAGGACGCACTGCACTAAATGTAAATAGCAGGAACGGATCTAGCTGAACACTGTGAGCAGGACGCACTGCACTAAATGTAAATAGCAGGAACAGATCTAGCTGAACACTGTGAGCAGGACGCACTGCACTAAATGTAAATAGCAGGAACAGATCTAGCTGAACACTGTGAGCAGGACGCACTGCACTAAATGTAAATAGCAGGAACGGATCTAGCTGAACACTGTGAGCAGGACGCACTGACTGCACTAAATGTAAATAGCAGGAACAGATCTAGCTGAACACTGTGAGCAGGACGCACTGACTACACTAAATGTAAATAGCAGGAACGGATCTAGCTGAACACTGTGAGCAGGACGCACTGACTGCACTAAATGTAAATAGCAGGAACGGATCTAGCTGAACACTGTGAGCAGGACGCACTGACTGCACTAAATGTAAATAGCAGGAACGGATCTAGCTGAACACTGTGAGCAGGACGCACTGCACTAAATGTAAATAGCAGGAACAGATCTAGCTGAACACTGTGAGCAGGACGCACTGCACTAAATGTAAATAGCAGGAACAGATCTAGCTGAACACTGTGAGCAGGACGCACTGCACTAAATGTAAATAGCAGGAACAGATCTAGCTGAACACTGTGAGCAGGACGCACTGCACTAAATGTAAATAGCAGGAACGGATCTAGCTGAACACTGTGAGCAGGACGCACTGACTGCACTAAATGTAAATAGCAGGAACGGATCTAGCTGAACACTGTGAGCAGGACGCACTGCACTAAATGTAAATAGCAGGAACAGATCTAGCCTAATCTAGCTAACTCAAATCAAATGACACTGTCTGTCTCTCTCTCTATCAGCACACCGGAACACACTACACAGGGCCGCCGTGCAGGCGGCCTTATATAGTGTGGGGCGTGTACTAAATCCCCTGAGCCATAATTGGCCAAAGCCACCCTGGCTTTGGCCAATTACAGCTCTCTCTACTGACGGCGCTGTGATTGGCCAAGCATGCGGGTCATAGTGCATGCTTGGCCAATCATCAGCCAGCAATGCACTGCGATGCCGCAGTGAATTATGGGCCGTGACGCGCCACACGAATTTGGCGCGAACGGCCCATAACGTTCGCAATTCGACGGACGGTCGAACAGCCGATGTTCGAGTCGAACATGGGTTCGACTCGAACACGAAGCTCATCCCTACTTGTGACTTGTACATGTGTGACTTACTCCCATCACTGGTACATTCCATATTAAATATTCTCCCTTTAATGAACAAAAACTCTCCCTCAGGGTCTGCCAGCTGCTCCTTTAGTACAAACACAGAACTCCTATCAAATCCAATTGCTATTCCCCGCGAGCTGCTTGACATTGAATATCCATAAAACCACATCGGGAAAAGTTGAGAGGTTAATCTATACCCAGAGGCATGTGTGATATGTGTCTCTTGTAGACATATCACATTTGTAATGGTGTAGTTCTTTATGTACCCTGTACCTTTTACTGGAAGTATTGAGGCCTCTAACATTGTAAGTCCCTAAGTTTATCGGAGCCATAGTGTACCCAAGGAGCATATGGCCAGATCTTTACTATTGTGGATTCCTGAAGGAAAGAGGAGAGAGGGAAAAAAAAGCCACCAAACACACAAAAAAAATCTGTTCTTCCCTCCCATACCCTCCAGGAGTACTATCCCCGAGAGGGGTTGGGCAAATAACCACTTCCTGTTCCTTGTACAGATCGGGCGGCACCTATCCAGGTATCGCCTCCTGTTCGTACCTTCTAGGGGGTAATCACACTTCAAACTCCCGACCATCCCCACCACTGAAATCTCTAGCAAACCCAGCCCCTCCCTTGTATTCCCGCCACCCCCATTGTCCCTTTTTCACATTAAGTTATACTGTCTTTTAATTATTTCATCCTTTACGGTAAAAGCCCCCCTTTGGTTTCCACCTGCAGGAATTAAAAAGTGTCATTTAGTTGTGAGAGGGATCTGACTAGGTCTCGTTGTCAGAAGAAATCCTTCTGCCCTTCTTTAACATCCTAATCTCCCTTGCCCCTTCCCCCTCCCCTTCTCCCCTCAAACTGAGTCCACTGTTTGTTCCCTAAAGAGCCCAATATTTTATTTTTCTCTTCCCAACCCGGAAGGGCTGAGGATGTCATATCCAGCTTGCTGCAAAAATCCTTTAAGTCATCAGGAAATCTTGAGACTGCAGTGCATCCATCTTCTTTCCCTTTAAGACACGCTGTAAAACCCCAATGGTATGAGACATTAGATGCCCTCATTTGCTCTGTCAGGGGTTTGAGAAGCCTTCTTCTTGTCAGGGTTTCTGCCGATAAATCAGCATATATTTGCAGTTCCACACCCTCAAAGGAAATTCTGGCTGAGTACAATGCTTTTTTCATTATTTTTGTTTTCTCCGCTACATAGTGGAACCTAACGATCACATCTCTTGGGGTGTCAGCAGCTTGGCTTCGGTATCTCATCACCCTGTGAACTCAATTTTTAATGTTTCTGAGGCCTCCTTTCTGAGCATAGGATTAAATAGCCCCCTCATTACAACCAGTAACTTTCCTTCTTTGTATTTCTCTGGTAAACCTCTTATGCGCAGATTTTTGCGTCGGCTTCGATTTTCTGGTTCCTCAATTTTGTATAGTAAGGATCTATTAGCCCTCTGTAATGACTTCATCTGTTCACTTATCTTCTACAGAATCCGGTCGTGTGTATCCAGCCTGTCCTCCATCGCTTCCACCCGACCGAGGATCTGGCTTATGTCCGCACTGACTGCCGCAATGTCCATTTTCAGCGATATTTCAATTTTGGACAGCATCTCCGCTAGGGCTTCTTTGAGTAAGGGCATACTTGCTTGTACTTCCTCAAGTCCTGCTTCCTTCTCTGCTGGTAAAGCTGAGTTTTCTTTTTTTAGGAACTTGATATTGTGCTTCAGGGCCTCCTATAGGGTTTCCTCCCATGCTTCTTAGCCGATTCAACCCCAGGCCATTGGACCTTACAGTTTTAGCTTCTTCTACTGTCAGTTTTTGTCTGCTTGTCCTGGTGCATGAGGATACACCTTGTCAGGGCTGCCAGCTCCCTTATGAGACATGCTTATTTCTACTGACATGTATCACTGGATACCCCCAGGGCTGGCGGCAGGTTGTGTTGATTTGCCAACACCTGCTTTATGTGATTTGCCCTTCATCTTCCACCTTCAATTTTTTATATAGGGAGCGAGTAAGTAACTTGAATAAGTCAATGTCTGAGGGGCTAAGCACTCAGAAAGAGAGGGGGCAGTCTCAGTCCGTGTCTTCGTAGTTAGCAGGCTGCACTATCTCCTGAAGCCACCAATTTGACTAATTGCCTCAGGCCCCACTTTAATGCACTTTGCCACTCAGCCTCAAAATGTATGAACTTTTAAAGTCCTGTATGTATCCAGATATAGGGGTTGATTTACTAAAGGCAAATCCACTTTGCACTACAAGTGCACTACAAGTGCACTTGAAAGTGCACTGAAAGTATACTTGGAAGTGCAGTCACTGTAGATCTGAGGGAAAGATCTGAAATGAGGGGAAGCTCTGCTGATTTTATCATCCAATCAAGCTAAAATGCTGTTTTTTATTTTCCTTGCATGTCCCCCTCAGATCTACAGCGACTCCACTTTCGAGTGCACTTGTAGTGCAAAGTGGATTTGTCTTTATTAAATAACCCCCATAGTCGAATAGCAGGGGGTCTCACAGTATAATCAAGAAAACAGATGTATAAAAGAAAAATAGCAATATATTCAGGGCCTGGGGCCAGCCAGGTACATACTAAGAAAGTCCAGGGTCTTACTTTTAGTAGCCTCTCTGCTGTTCAGGCACACGGACTTCAGCAGGCAGCATAGATTCTCCTAGCTAGTCTTCTCTTTTTCAGGAGCTCCAAGAACCCTCACCCTTGTTAGGTTTTAGCCTCTTCTCCTGAGCTTCAGCCAAGAGACCCTCAGTAGTGGGCTCAGAGTTAATGGAGCCTTAGATATCCTCCCTCAACATCAGCTTTCTCCCAGGATGCAGCAAGAGAGGGAGAACTTAAAGCTCCCAGCAGATGGAGCCCCAGACACCTCCTCCAACCTCTCAGTGTCCACAATGCCCCCACCTGGGCTCACACTCAAGTAGATAGATGGATGATACTTTGGTCTGGGGAGTTGGGGAGCAACAGAATCTGCCGGGGAGTTGCCAATATTAGTGCAGCTTCCCCAGTCTCTACGGAGGCGAGGAACAGGACTCGTAGGGCAGGGAATGGCAACACGCCAGTCTGTGAAGCCGTGTGTGTCCAGATGCAAAACTCCACTGGACGCAGCTCCTTCCCATCATCGGGCAGCGGTGGTAGGGCGGGCAAGTGGTGGGTGGTAGCTCTCTACTCCAGCGTGAGCATCATCGCGTGACGGAGCTCCCCACACCTCACCTTTAACCACTTGCCGACCGTGTCACACAGGTATACTGTGGCACAATGGCTCTCCTGGGCGAAATCCCGTACTGGTACGTCCTACTCACTTCAGGCCACCAGAGGGCGCGCACGCCCACTGCATGGCAGGTAACCCAATGCAAGTGGCCAGCAGGCATGATAGCCGCCGGCCACGTGCAATCGCATGCACGAGCGCCAGCACAGGGATTTGTGTGTGTAAACACACAAATGCCTGGGCTGTCAGAGAAGAAGAGCCATATCGTTTCTTCCTACGTAGTAGGAAAAATGATATGGCTCCTCTCCTAGTCACTCACATCCCCACACAGTTATAACATGCTGAGGAAACACGCATTTAAACCCTTGATCGCCCCCTAGTGTCAACCCCTTCCCTGCCAGTGACATTTACACAGTAATCAGTGCATTTTTATAGCACTGTTCGCTGTATAAATGCCAGAGGTCCCAAAAAAGTGTCAAAAGTCTCCGATCTGTCCGTCACAATGTTGCAGTACTGATAAAAATTGCAGATCACCGCCATTACTAGTAAAAGAATAAATAAATAAAAATGGCATTAAAATGCAATAACTCTTTCCCATAGTTTGCAGACACTATAACTTTTGCGCAAACCAATTAACATACGCTTATTGCAATTTTTTTTACCAAAAATATGTAGAAGAATATATATTGGCCTAAACTGATGAAGAAATTTGTTTTTAAAAAAACTTTTGGGGATATTTATAAAAGCAAAAAGTAAAAAATATTGTTTTTTTTTTCAAATTTGTCGCTCTTTTTTTGTTTATAGGGCAAAAAATAAATAAACACAGAGGTGATCAAATGCCTCCAAAAGAAAGCTCTTATTGTGGGAAAAAAAGGATGCAAATTTTGTTCGGGTACAGCCTCGAACAACCACGCCGTTGTCAGTTAAAACGGTGCAGTTCCAAATTGTAAAAAGTGCTCTGGTCAGGAAGGTGGTAAAATCTTCCGGGGCTGAAGCGGTTAACAGTTGCCATTGTGAGGTGTCTGCTGTTAGGCATTTACTTTTAGAGGTGGACAAATGTTTCACCTTAAATTGGCTTATGAACGCATGCAGAGAGCTGTTGTGTTTTATTTAAAGCAAAAGTTAAATGCCCATGCAAAGATATATTTTTTCTCTGGCAGCAAAAACATATTCTTGTAGAAAAAGGGACATGTGGCAGTATAATTCCAGACACTGACAGCACAGAATAGGAATTATTTTAGAAGAACATAACCAGACCACAGTCACATAGTCAATTCACATTTCTTAGCACAGTTTTCCTACACAAGACATTATGGGAAAATGTATGCATATTTAGTGATCTCCAAACTTTTAATTAGTCACAAAATTTGTAAGGAAACATGGGAATTAACTTTTAATTATAACCAACAAGACAAATTCAGTGATAGCACAGTGAGTAAATCATACCCAAACTCAGTGTTGGCACAATAGGGGATCATATTCAGACCCAGTGATAGCACAGAGAGGGATCATACTCAGACCCAGTGATGACAAAGTGAGGGACCATACTCAGTTCAGTGTTGGCACAATATCGGATCATATTCAGACCCAGTGATAGCACAGAGAGGGATCATACTCAGACCCAGTGATGACAAAGTGAGGGACCATACTCAGTTCAGTGTTGGCACAATATCGGATCATACTCAGACTCAGTGATGACAGAGTGAGGGTGTCACAGTAAGAGATCAGGCTCAGAGGCCAGTAGCTGTAGTGGCTTCCACTGACCAGCAGGATAAGTATACAAGCAGGTAGAAATGGGTGACTCAGAGGGTTGGATGTGTCATTGCCATCATCCCTTGAAGATTAAAAAGCAATTGTATACCTCAATGTGGGATTTTTAGGGCAATGTAGTAAGGAAAAAATTGTATTTAAATAAAAAGATAATTTATTGATAGATAGAAAAATAGAAAATATATAACATACAAAAAATACTTTGAATATTTGTGCGATTAAAAAATCGTCAGATGACATGAAATAAACAAGGAGTTAGGCTCCTACATCGTGATACATCCTGCTACCAGATACAATCACCACCTATATTGATGCGATGGCGTCAAGTAGCGAAATTCCTACGCGTTTCAACTTTATAACATCAAACAAAGTCTTCCTCAGGGAAAGATTGCATCACGTTCTAAAGTTTCAAAAATAACAATGTTACAAAATGTATATACATATCGCATATATCTCATTAGTCGCATATATCGGATAAACATAACTTACACTTTTCATGTAACTGCAAGAAAAACGCATTCCCAGTGCTGACAAAGGTCTCCATTATCTGTTGCACATACTGTCTAATATCCTCTACAGAACGACCAGGTATGTTTTCTAAAAAAAAAAACAATATTTAGGCAGCCAATAAATGGAGTTGCTAGAAAACAGAAGGCAATGTTTTGAGTGGAGAATAATGGTAGAGATAAAGTTTATGCAGAGATACATATTCTCTGAGGCTTAGTGATTAAAGTTTGTGCAGGATTACCTTCTGTTGATGAAGTGGAGTATAGATATTAGAATTTAAAGTAGCCAGCAACTGTGAGCCCTGGTCCTGGAGTACCTCTCAGGTAGGAGCCGAGTGAGAAATGCTGCCATCAGCCGTCCCTGGCGTCCTAATAAAGGGATGTGGGCATGACAAAAGCTCTGGGCGTTGTGTCCCTATGGCGACGCTCTATTATCAATTGGTGCTGATGTCTATGGGGCGCGGTCCTGACATAACGTCATCCCGCCCCCTACATAGATGTCAACATGTCAAAGGGCCTGAAGAGACGCCCCATGTCTGCCTTTTGCTAGGTGAAAGACGCAAGATGCCGTTCCATCCTCTAGTCAAGGCGCCACGCTACACCTCCCCATATACTATGGGGTGTGGGCGTGGTTTGCCGAGACGGGGAGGGAGGCGTCGCGTAACCCAGGCAGCACAACGCTCTCCCATGGTCTGCCAGTGGTGCGTACAGCGTCGGAGTCACATGACTCAGACGCTTACCAAGACGGAAGAAGGAAGCGCTGAGTCACCTGGGCAGCACGGTGCATTTACCTTGCCTGTGGGCGATACATGCAGCGTCAAAGTCATGTGACACCGACGCTGCAAGGATGCCGTTGCCTGGGAAAAATAGATAATTAAATGAAAGTTGTTTCACGGACGGACAAAGGTCAGCCTAAGTGAAACGTGAAAACAAAGGAACAAATCACTTGTAATTAAATAAGGAACCTTTGTAAATTGAGGTTAGGTCATTATTTTAAGTTTATGCTCGACAGTCAAATATTGGTGCACCGTCAAAATATATAAAATAATGGGAGTAGCTGTATTGCATTATAGTGAAGTAGAGACAGCACCATTGGTGATTGATATTTCATTTCATATGGAAAATGCCTAAACCCTTTGAGACGGTGTATGTATCCCTTTTTCTCCGACATGGAGGTTCAGGGGTAAAAACCTATTAGGACTAATAACCACCAACACAGTAAGAAAATCCCCCCAGCCCCAAATGATGATCGGGGTCCTGAGGTATATGGGCCACGATAAGAAAACCGTGGCCCCCCTGTGCCGGGTAGGGATAGCAGGAAAGGCGCTGGATAAGATACCTTAGGGCCACCGCCATGAAACTGAAAGCTTCAGACCTTTTCTGGAGGGTTTCAGTTCTGGGAAAACCGACTAAAAAATTGCATATATATACTGCACTCGTTTTCCGCATGTCTTTGACCCACTTTTTAGGTATTACACTCTTGGGTCACCCATATATTTGAAACAGCTATCCTAAGGGCCAATATTGTTGGCTACACTTGGATAGCATGGTTCCTCTTGTGAGACCCACGGTGGGATACCACGTGTTCCAAACCGCCAAGGTATTGGGTTTATACTCTGTCCAACAAAAATTCTTTAGGAGAGTTTCTTTTAACTTAATTTATTCTATATTATGACTCCTTATGTGTAGTCCATTAAGTTTCACTTACCCATATGATTGTTGTTTAACTGCTGTTATCATTTACGCATTTGAGGATAACAATTTTCTATTTCAGCCTCCCAGTGCTGAGATTTTGGGTCTTGATGTATGATTGCCCTTTCTGTTCTTTTATCCCTACAGGGGGGCCATGGTTTTCTTATCGTGGTTCATATACCTCAGGACCCCGATCATCATTCGGGGCCGGGGGGCTTTTCTTACCGTGTTGGTGGTTATTAGTCCTAATAGGTTTTTACCCCTGAACCTCCATGTCGGAGAAAAAGGGATACATACACCGTCTCAAAGGGTTTAGGCATTTTCCATATGAAATGAAATATCAATCACCAATGGTGCTGTCTCTACTTCACTATAATGCAATACAGATACTCCCATTATTTTGAATATTTGACTGTCAAGCATAAACTTAAAATAATGACCTAACCTCAATTTACAAAGGTTCCTTTTTTAATTACAGTGATTTGTTCCTTTGTTTTCACATCTCACTTAGGCTGACCTTTGCCCGTCCGTGAAACAACTTTCATTTATTTATATATTTTTCCCAGGCAATGGCATCCTTGCAGCGTCGGTGCCACATGACTTCGACGCTGCACGTATCGCCCACAGGCAAGGTAAATGCACCGTGCTGCCCAGGTGACGCAGCGCTTCCTTCTTCCGTCTTGGTAAGCGTCTGACTCATGTGACTCCGACGCTGTACGCACCACTGGCAGACCATGGGAGAGCATTGTGCTGCCTGGGTTACGCGACGCCTCCCTCCCCTGTTTTGGCAAACCATGCCCACACCCTATAGGATATGGGGAGGTGGGGCGTGGCTCCTTGACTAGAGGATGGAACGGCGTCTTGCGTCTTTCACCTAGCAACAGGCAGATATGGGGCATCTCTTCAGGCCCTTTGACATGTTGACATTCATGTAGGAGGCGGGGCGACGTTATGTCGGGACCGTGCCCCATAGACATCAGCACCAATTGATAATAGAGTGTCGCCATAGTGACACGATGCCCAGAGCTTTTGTCACGCCCACATCCCTTTATTAGGAGGCCAGGGACGGCTGATGGCAGCATTTCCCACTCGGCTCCTAACCGAGAGGTACTCCAAGACCAGGGCTTCCTGTTGCTGGCTACTTTGAATTCTAATATCTATACTCCACTTCATCAACAGAAAGTAATCCTGCACAAACTTTAATCACTAAGCTTCAGAGAATACGTATCTCTGAAAAACTTTATCTCTACCATTATTCTCCACTCAAAACATTGCCTTCTGTTTTCTAGCAACTCCATTTATTGGCTGCCTAAATATTGGGTTTTTTTTTTTAAATATACCTGGTCGTTCTGTAGAGGATATTAGACAGTATGTGCAACAGATAATGGAGATCTTTGTCAGCACTGGGAATGCGTTTTTCTTGAAGTTATGTTTATCCGATATATGCGACTAACGAGATATATGTGATATGTATATACATTTTGTAACATTGTTATTTTAGAAACTTTAGAACGTGATGCAATCTTTCCCTGAGGAAGACTTTGTTTGATGTTATAAAGTTGAAACGCGTTGGAATTTCGCTACTTGACGCCATCGCATCAATATAGGTGGTGATTGTATCTGGTAGCAGGATCACGATGTAGGAGCCTAACCCCTTGTTTATTTCATGTCATCTGACGATTTTTTAATCGCACGAATATTCAAAGTATTTTTTATATGTTATATATTTTCTATTTTTCTATGTATCAATAAATTATCTTTTTATTTAAATACAATTTTTTCCTTACTACATTGCCCTAAAATTCCCACATTGAGGTATACAATTGCTTTTTAGTATACTAGCAGGTAACTCTGGCAGGTGATGTGGGCTCACCCTAAGTGCGGGGTCTAAGCTCTAACTGGTATTCACTAGAGCTCCTGATGGTGGGGATGGGTTTTGCTGTATGTTAGTACCAGGTTGTGGTCCTCAGGATTACCTCAGCAGGAAGTAAGCATGCCAAGACCATGTAGCAAAAATAACAGCTAGGGGGTCAAGCATAAGCATAGTCAGTGAACAAGCCAATGGTCACTAACAAGGGATAGCAGGTTCAGATCAAGCAGAAGTGTAGTCAAGGAACAAGCCAGAAGTTGGTAACAAGTGGTGACAAAGATACAGGTGGCAGCAGAAGTGACAAGAGTTAGATATTGGCTGAAGAGAGTACATTACTTTGGTAAACAAGAAGTACAAAGGCATGGCTTAAAGTGAAGCTCCACACAAAAGGGAAGCTCCATTTAGTTGCTTCCTCCCCCCCTTGTTGCCATATCTGGCACCTTTTGGGGGGGGGGGGTGCTTGGTTTTGACAGGTACCCGCTGCCACTTCTGGCTGTCTTCGATGCAGCAAACCCCTCCTCCTTCCCCCAATGCCGGGCCATTCACAAACTTTGTGCATGCGCAGTAGGGAACCAGCTGTGAACATGGCGGCAGCAGTACCCGAGAGCTGATTGAAAAATCAGCTCAGGTGAAGACACAGCTGGATTTATGGACAGGTAAGTGTCCTAATAATAATAGTATTTGTAGCTGCTGACTTTTCATTTTTGCTGACAGAGCCTGAAGCTTCGCTTTAAATAGGACGTTTGTGGGAGGTCCAAAGAGTTCAAGGTTCACCAGAAAGAAGGTTCAAGACAAGATAGTGCAAGGAATTGTCCAGGGAGCTGTCCAGCATCTCAGGTGGCTCGTCAAAAAGAAATACTGCCAAACACAGTAGATGTTGCAGGTTCAGATCCAGGTCCTGAGAGAGGGATTTATATTCAGGCTCAGCTATCGTACAGTGAGGGATCATACTCAGACACTGTGATATCACTATGAGGGATCTTACTGAGACATAGTGAGTGATTCATACTCAAACTCAGTGATGCCACAATGATAGATTCGTACTCTGACAGATTGATCGTAAGAGATTGACATTCAAACCCAGTAATAGCACAAACAAGGGATTCATACTTAAAGTGATTCTAAAGCATTAACCTCACCAACAGCATGCAAATATGAGGCCTCTCGGCAGGTGAAACTTGGAGCTGATGCATATTTGCATGCAATATTGCAAAAACAGCTCTGCCAAAAACGCACACCCTGTGCACTCCTGGCACAATTACCAGTGGCTAACCGCAAGCAGAGACTTTCCTACCGCGCATAGTGATATGATGGCGGCAGGAACCCTTTGTCCCTCCGGGTCGCCGTCATATGACGTCTCTTACTTCCTGAACATCTAAGGTGCGCGCGCGAGCTGCCGGCAGCACGCACACGTGCCCGCCACGTCACTAGGCACCCGATGCGCATGCCTGGTGGCCGTGATGTTCGCTGGGCACTTGCGATTGCCCGTGAACACAGCAGGACCGTGGATCTGTGGACACACAGATCCACGTCCTGTCAGAGGAGAGGAGACCGATGGTGTGTTCCCAGTACAGAGGAACACCGATCGGTCTCCTCCCCTTGTGAGTCCCCTCCCCCTACAGTTAGAATCACTCCCTAGGATACACATTTAACCCCTTCCTCGCCCCCTAGTGGTAACCCCTTCTCTGCCAGTCACATTTACACAGTAATTAGTGCATTTTTATAGCTCTGATCGCTGTTTAAATGTGAATGGTCCCAAAATAGTGTCCAAAGTGTCTGCCGCAATATCGCAGTCACAATAAAAATCGCAAATCGTTACCATTACTAGTAAAAAAAATAACAATAAAAATGCCATAAATGTATCCCCTATTTTGTAGATGCTATAACTTTTGCGCAAACCAATCAATATATACGCTTATTGCAATTTTTTTTACCAAAAATATGTAGAAGAATACATATCGGCCTAAACTGAGGAAAAAAATAGTTTTTTTGTTTTTTTTAATGGGATATTTAATTATAGCAAAAAGTAAAAAATATTGTGTTTCTTTCAAAATTGTCACTCATTTTTTGTTTATAGCGCAAAAAATTAAAACCGCAGAGGTGATCAAATACCACCAAAAGAAAGCTCTATTTATGGGGAAAAAAATTATCAAAATTTCATATGGGTACAGTGTTGCATGACCACGCAATTGTCATTCAAAATTTAACAGCGCTGAAAGCTGAAAATTGGTCTGGGCAGGAAGGGGGTGAAAATTCCCTGTATTGAAGTGGTTAGAGACAACACAGAAGGTACTTATATGCAGATTGGGTGATGGCATAGTGAGGGATTCATACTTAGGCTCAGTGATGGTTAGAGATGGAAGGCCTGGAAAAAAAATGAAAAATTGGGGAATTTTCTTTTTTTTTTGTTTTTTTCCGTTTATTTTTCTTTTTTTTTTTAAGTCCTTTCTTTTACAATGATAAATAATCTCTTTATGGCATGGTATTCAAACTATATAATATGAGGACCTTAATGAAAGATTATGTAAGTAAAGTCTTAAAGTATTGCAAGTTCCCTCAGCCGAAGGCAAGCAAATCCTGGAATACAATTCTAGTAACACTGTACTTCTCAATGCAGTTCTCAAACAAGAGAAAAATGCATTTCTACCACTAGGGGGGCACTGCATGAGGAACATTTAGTTTGCTTGCAGGCTCCATCTTGTACCTCCTACAGTTGGGTGATTGTGGGGATACAGTGGATGATAGTTTATGTCCTCTCAAGCTTTAATTGACAGGTAAGAACACATGTGTGCGCAGCCTATTACATTAGGGTGTGCACCCCAAAGTTCAAACACAGAGCAACAGAGGCAGTGGTTAGGGGTGTACACATGCCATGGTTACGATGCTATGCTTTGTAGCCTTGGCAGAAATTTAAGAGCACAAAGCACATGTGAATGAGTTATTTTTTAGAATTATAATTTTTTTTTTTTTTTTTTAGATTTATATTTATTTATTTAAATTTTTTTAACTGCCCTGTTTGGGAGCTTTAGTGAAAGATCAGGGGTCTAAACATACCCCTGATGTCTCACAATTAAGACACAGAAAGGGACCGAGGACATGGATTTATCAGTACCTTTCCCTGCAGACTCAGCTACACAGATGAATGAATTAGAAGTGCTCTCAGGCTTCCTATTAATTCGTAAACTGAAGCAATATAAACAGTTTGCTATGCTTCAGCGATGAATGAACACAGGAGTGGTCAGTACTGATCACTCACTGTGTTCATTCAGAAAAGGAGGGGCCAGTAAATTACATATTTACCACCCTTTACCCCTGCTCTCCATCCAAAAACATCTCCCTCTGTGCACGCAGCAGCTGTTAGTAGGAGAGGAGAAGAGGGAAGCCAGAAGCCCTGCAGTGGAAAGGGGCATACAGGGGGGCCCGGACAGTAGGGGAATGGGGGTGCAGATGCTCGAACTGATCCTCCTGTAGCCAGGGGGAGGGAGAGGAGGAGAAGCCGGAAGAGTGGCTGTGGGAGAACCAAGAGGATCAGTGTCTGCAATAAAGAAGTGCAGATAGTCCTCCTGCTTGGCAGGGGCCCAGGCCTCCCTTTTTAACTGATAGGGCTTGGGCCTGGTACAGGAGGGCCAACTTTTCTGCCTTATCAGCAGTCCTGGCGCATGGGGTGATTAAGGTGTGCACAAGCACAACCCGAACACCCCATGTGCCCGCCTATGGGTAAGAAGGTCAATTTGTCAGACAAATTTGTTTATCTTTTTAACCTTTAAACTATTCCTATTAATGTTCTCCACCATCATAACATTTTACCTATAGTCCGGTAAGTAAATTGTTTTAGTGCCAACACGTGAGGTTAGCGGTGACATTATCAAGTTGGGCGGAGCTTGGATGCCATGTACTGCAAAATCTTCTATGACATGCTTATATTCACCCACTGAAATGTGAGTGGTTTACTATTTTCCTAATAAAATTGCAAAAACGTTCTACACTATCAGTATCCCTTCTGCTTCCTATATATTATCCTGCTTGTGGGAGATAATCATTGGTGAAAGAGGAGGACTGGAGAGGCGCAACAATTCTATGAGTAAATAAAGCGCAGTTGGCCTCCTTTTTTACAGTGGGGGCCCAACAGAGAAGGTGAGCAGATACCCATAAGGTGGGGTATGTCAGGTCACCTGAGACCAGGTGACAGATGGACTCCGTAGGAGTCGGAAGTGCACCGCTAAGATAGTGGACCCTAGGACTGACTGCTGCGGATAGTACCCAGGGAGCTTCAGGAAGCAGGTCTACTGGATCACAAACACAGATCCCAGTGGGAGCTAGAGCATAGATTCCCCAGGGTGCGGAGTCTAAGAGCCAGCAGGTGTTCACCAGAGCCTCTAGTGGTGAGGATTGACTGCGCTGCAGTCTGGCTCCAGGTCACGGCCCCTAGGGTCTCACAGCTCACACTCACGGTAGACTACAGGAGAAGGAAGCAGCAGGCTGGAACAACAAGGATAGTAAAGGGATAAGACAGAGGTCAGGGCGACTAGCAGACAGGAACAACAGAGTACACGGCAAAGGTTCAGGGTCACAGGCAAACAGGGATAATCGGGGACACGCCAAAGGGTCAGGATCACAAGCAGAAAGGAATAGTCGAGAACATGCCAAGGTCAATAACAGAGACAAACGAAGAGCACACGGCAAGCAGGAAACAGGAAGCCAAACACACAATAAATACACAATGGTTGATCAGCACCGCTGACTTGCAGTGCACAGGTTAATATAGGGTTCCCTGATAGGGCCTGGGGTGGAGCCATGCTTAGAGGAAAGGTTATAAAAACAGCCAGGTGAGAGTGGCTGGCCTCTTAGTCTGAACACATGAGGAGAGGTAAGCAGACAGAGAAAGATTACTGCATAACCATGACAGTACCCCCCCTCTTACGAGGCCTCCCCCTCCCCCGCCTGGGCCCAGGCTTAAAGGGAAACTCCAGATGAAACCTCCTCAACAGACGAGGCGCAAAGAGAAACAGGAGGAACCCCAAGCCAGGATCAGTCCAGCAGTCCAGTCAACGTGTGGAGAATGGAGTCGTAACCAAGGAAGACCTAATATAATAGGAGATGAAGCCTTAGGTAAGACAAGGAAGGATATCCACTCCTGGTGGAGCGTCCTTACCGACATCTTAACAGGGAGGGTCTGGAAGCGGATAGGACCCCCTGGGAGAACAGTGCCATAAATCGCCAAGACTACCAATGGCGTTGTAAGGGGCAAAAGGGTAAGTCTCATGGAAGATGCAGTTTCCCAATCCATGACATTGCCAGCGGATCCAGAATCCAGATGTGCCGAGACCACACGAGAGGAAGCGCCGACATGAAGGAATACAGAAAGCAGAAGACGAGAAGGTGAAGGTGATATCTCAGGGTCTAATACTCCACCTTCCAGATGTATTATCCCCGAGCATTTTTCCGGACGAAGAGAACAAGTGTCCTGAAAATGACCTTTGACCTCACAGTAGAGGCACAGGCCCAGAGTTCTGCACCTAGCGCGTTCTTCGGGCAATAACTTGGTCCGGCCCAGCTGCATAGGTTCCTCAGCAGGCAGGGGGTGCTCCTCGGATCGAAGAGAAGTGACAGGGAGCTCAGGCTGCCTAAAGAACGGGGAGTGCTGGCGTCTTTTTTCCAGGGCCCTCTCCTGAAAGCGAATATCAATCTGGTTACACAAGGTGATGACCCCGTCCAGATCAGCAGGGAGGGATCTTCCTGCTAATTCATCCTTCACTTTATTAGAGAGGCCATGTAAAAAGGTTGCAACTAGGGCCTCATTATTCCAGCTTAATTCAGCTGTGAGAATACGGAACTGAAGAGCATACTGTCCCACAGAAGCGGACTCTTGACGGAGATGTAAAAGAGCGCTTGCTGCTGAGGAGACACGACCCAGTTCCTCGAAGATATTCCGAAAAAGGTTCAAGAAACCAGACAGGCTAGAAACCACTGGATCATTCAGTTCCCACAGAGGAGCAGCCCAGGCTAACACCTCGCCAGACAGGAGGGATATAATATAGGCTACCTTCGCCCGATCGGACACGAAGTTTTGGGGCTGGAGTTCAAAATGAATTGTGCACTGGCTAAGGAGCTATCTAAAAAAAAGAATTGTTGCTCTACATAAAGATGGCCTAGGCTATAAGAAGATTGCCAAGACCCCGAAACTGAGCTGTAGCACAGTGGCCAAGACCATACAGTGGTTTAATAGGAGAGCTTCCACTCAGAACAGACCTCACCATGGTCGACCAAAGAAGTTGCGTGTACGTGCTCAGCGTCATATCCAGAGGTTGTCTTTGGGAAAAAGACATATGAGTGCTGCCAGCATTGCTGCAGAGGTTGAAGGGGTGGGGGGTCAGCCTGTCAGTGCTCAGGCCATATGCTTCACACTGCATCAAATTGGTCTGCATGGCTGTCGTCCCAGTAGGAAGCATCTTCTAAAGATGATGCACAAGAAAGCCGGCAAACAGTTTGCTGAAGACAAGCAGACTAAGGACATGGATTACTGGAACCATGTCCTGTGGTCTGATGAGACCAAGATAAACTTATTTGGTTCAGATGGTGTCAAGCGTTTGTGGCCACAACCAGGTGAGGAGTACAAAGACAAGTGTGTCTTGCCTACAGTCAAGCATGGTGGTGGGAGTGTCATGGTTTGGGGCTGCATGAATGCTACCGGCACTGAAGAGCTACAGTTCATTGAGGGAACCATGAATGCCAACATGTACTGTGACATACTGAAGAAGAGCATGATCCCCACCCTTCGAAGACTGGGCCGCAGGACAGTATTCCAACAGCATAACAACCAATGCCTTGCTAAAGAAGCTGAGGGTAAAGATGATGGATTAGCCAAGCATGTCTCCAGACCCAAACCCTATTGAGCATCTGTGGGGCATCCTCAAACGGAAGGTGGAGGAGCGCAAGCTCTCTAACATCCACAAACTTCGTCATGTCATCATGGAGGAGTGGAAGAGGACTCCAGTGGCAACCTGTGAAGCCCTGGTGAACTCCATGCCCAAGAGGGTTAAGGCAATGCTGGAAAATAATGGTGACCCCACAAAATAATGACACTTTGGGCCCAATTTGGACATTTTCACTTAGGGGTGTACTCATATTTGTTGCCAGCAGTTTAGACATGAATGGCTGTGTGTTGAGTTATTTTGAGGGGACAGCAAATTTGCACTGTTATACAAGCTGTACACTCACTACTTTACATTGTAGCAAAGTGTTATTTCTTCAGTGTTGTCACATGAAAAGATGTAAGAAAATATTTACAAAAATGTGAGGAGTGTACTCACTTTTGTGAGATACTATACAATATATATAAAAAAAGTATTTAGTCAGCCACCAATTGTGCAAGTTCTTCCACTTAAAAAGATGAGAGGCCTGTAATTGTCATCATAGGTATACCTCAACTATAAGAGACAAAAAGTCTAAACAAATCCAGACAATCACATTGTCTGATTTTTGAAAGAATTTATTTGCAAATTATGGTGGAAAATAATTATTTGGTCAATATCAAAAGTTCATCTCAATACTTTGTTATATATCCTTTGTTGGCAATGACAGAGGTCAAACGATTTCTGTAAGTCTTCACAAGGTTGCCACACACTGCAGATCTTCTCTAGAGCAGTGATGTTTTGGGGCTGTCGCTGGGCAACACGGACTTTCAACTCCCTCCAAAGGTTTTCTATGGGGTTGATATCTGGAGACTGGCTAGGCCATTCCAGGACCTTGAAATACTTCTTACGAAGCCACTCCTTCTTTGCCCGGGTGGTGTGTTTGGGATCATTGTCATGCTGAAAGACCCAGCCACATTTCATCTTCAATGCCATTGCTGATGGGAGAAGGTTTGCACTGAAGATCTCACGATACATGGCCCCATTCATTCTTTCATGTACACGGATCAGTTGTCCTGTTCCCTTTGCAGAGAAATAGCCCCAAAGCATGATGTTGCCACCCCCATGCTTCACAGTAGGTATGGTGTTCTTTGGCTGCAACTCAGCATTCTCTCTCCTCCAAACACGACGAGTTGTGGTTCTACCAAACAGTTCTACTTTAGTTTCATCTGACCATATGACATTCTCCCAATCCTCTTATGGATCATCCAAATGCTCTCTAGCAAACCTCAGACGGGCCCGGACATATACTGGCTTAAGCAGGGGGACACGTTTGGCACTGCAGGATCTGGAGTCCCTGGCGGCATAGTGTGTTACTGATGGTAGCCTTTGTTACGTTGGTCCCAGCTCTCTGCAGGTCATTCACTAGGTCCCCCGTGTGGTTCTGGGATTTTTGCTCACCGTTCTTGTGATCATTTTGACCCCACGGGGTGAGATCTTGCGTGGAGCCCCAGATCGAGGGAGATTATCAGTGGTCTTGTATGTCTTCCATTTTCTAATTATTGCTCCCACAGTTGATTTCTTCACACCAAGCTGCTTGCCTATTGCAGATTCAGTCTTCCCAGCATGGTGCAGGTCTACAATTCTGTTTCTGGTGTCCTTCTACAGCTCTTTGGTCTTCACCATAGTGGCGTTTGGAGTGTGACTGTTTGAGGTTGTGGACAGGTGTCTTTTATACTGATAACAAGTTCAAACAGGTGCCATTAATATAGATAATGAGTGGAGGACAGAGGAGCCTCTTAAAGAAGAAGATACAGGTCTGTGAGAGCCAGAAATTTTGCTTGTTTGTAGGTGACCAAATACTTATTTTCCACCATAATTTGCAAATACCGTATATACTCGAGTATAAGTCAAATTTTTCAGCACATTTTTTTGTGCTGAAAGTGCCCCCCTCGACTTATACTCGAGTCAAGCACTTTTCTGCAGCAAAAAATTTCATTTTCCGAACCGACTTTGAGGCCCCGTTAGGAACCCCAAATTTGGTGTGCAAACCCAGTGGAATTGTACCATAACATATCCAAAGCTGGGGTTCCTAGGACCAAGTGGCCCCGAGATACGGGGCCCCAAAGTCGGTTCGGAAAATGTCATTCTCTGCTGCAGAAAAGTGCTTGACATTTTCTGAACTGATGTTTGGGGCCCTGTATCTCGGGGACACTTGGTGCTAGAAACCTCAGCTTTGTTTATTTTATGCTGCTAATTCCACTGAGTTTGCACACAAAATTTGGGGTTCCTAGCATTAAGTGGCCCTGAGATTCGGGGCCCCAAAGTCAGTCAATTGTGTCCATCTGCAGCAATGTCATTTTGGGACCACTTGGGTTCAGAGACCCCAAATTTTGGCTGCAGCTAGGGGGCATCTAGGAACCCCTTAACTACCGAGTTTAAAGTTCGGGGGACCTATGGCTGCAAATGGGCACAGTGAGGCATGCAAATGGGCACAGTGAGGCTGCAAATGGGCATTGTTGACCCTTTTTTCCACTTACAGTGGCTGTGCATTTCTCACCCTCGTCTTATACTCGGGTCACTAAGTTTTTCCCATTTTTTTGTGGTAAATTAGGGCCTCGACTTATACTCGGAACGACTTATACTCGAGTATATACGGTAAGTTATTTTAAAAATCAGACAATGTGATTGTCTGGATTTGTTTCCACATTTTGTCTCTCATAGTTGAGGTATACCTATGATGACAATTACAGGCCTCTCTCACCTTTTCAAGTGGGAGAACTTGCACAATTGGTGGCTGACCAAAATTTTTTTGCCCCACTGTGTGTATCATATATATATATATATATATATATATATATATATTTTTTTTTTTTTTTTTAATCTGGTATGGATTGAAATGAACTTTTTGGCACGTGGACATGAACTAATTTATTCATATATTTTGTTTTTCTTTAATTTTTATATGGTTTCATATGAATCTATTAAGTGATTACACTACTATTGGCACATTTTTTTGATTATTGATGTACCGTATTGATGATTGATTGAATTATTTTTTATACCAGATGATAGGGGGTTATGTATTGAAAAGCGCTTCACTATTTGATTATTGTTTTCTGTATTTGAGTGTGTTGAGTGCACATTTTTAAAGTGAGAGCTGCTTTCTGATCTTATTAATAGGGTTGTTGCTTCTAATAGCGTGAGGGTTGTTTAATCACAATTTGCAAATATTGTGAAAAGAAATATTCTTTTCCAAATGCTGTAAGGATGACAAAAAGGGGTTTTTTTCTGACTAACTGTGCACCTCCACCAGAGCACTACCCGTTTCCTTCACTATGTAGCCTGCCGCCTGTAACAAAGCGGGGCGGCCACTGGGGAATCAAAAAGCTGCAGCCTGAGAGAGAGGAAGGCGGAGTGATCTGCACTCTGCTCCGCCTCTCAATGCAGACCTTTTGGAACCTCGTTTTGGCACCACTCAACTCGCTGTGTGAGAGCAAGGTGTGGCGTGGCCGTGCGGGTGATTGTTGGACCATGTGGGTAGGTAGCCTGTCCTCTTCCCCAGCCTCCTGTTAACTGTTGTGTGCTGTGGAGACAAGTTTTTGGTTTTCTGGTGACAATGCTGCTGAATTGGTCTGTACCTGCTGAGACTGTCTTATTGATGCACTGGGCTGTCAATTTGCTGGACTGTCTCTTTAATGCACTGGGCTGTCTCTTTGATGCACTGGGCTGTCTATTTGCTGGACTGTCTCTTTGATGCACTGGGATGTCTATTTGCTGGACTGTCTCTTTGATGCACTGGGCTGTCTCTTTTCTGGACTGGGCTGTCTCTTTGATGCACTGAGCTGTCTCTTTGATGCACTTGGCTCTCTTTGCTGGACTGGGCTGTCTCTTTGCTGCCCTGGGCTGTCTCTTTGATGCATTGGGCTGTCTCTTCATTGCACTGGGCTGTCTCTTTGCTGGACTGGGCTGTCTCTTTGATGCACTGGTCTATCTCTTTGCTAGGTATGGGCATTTCTCTTTGCTGGATATGGGGATGTCTCTTGCTGGATGTGGGGCAATGCTTTGCTGGATAGGTAGATGCCTCTTTGCTGGATATGAGGATGTCTCTCTCCTTGATATGGAGCTGTCTCTTTGCTGAATATCAGGCTGTCTCTTTGCAGGATATGGGGCCTGTTGAAATCACATGGAAGTGCCTCTGAGCTTACTTTGGTAAGTGCTGGATATTTCTAATGTTTTGTGCATTTTACTACGTGGCTTTTTTATTAACAACTTCCATACAAATTACAGTAAAACCTTGGATTGCGAGCATAATCCGTTCTGGAAACATGCTTGCAATTCAAAGGGCCTGTATAGCAAAGCGAATTTCCCCATAAGAAATAATGGAAACTCAGATGATCCGTTCCACAACCATTTATTCATAAGTCCTTCAGTTTATAGTCCATATAAAAAGCTTATAGCAATGTGATAGATTGTGTAACCACAAAATGTCCATCCACAAATGGCAGTCTTTACAAGGGGATTAGAAGCAAACTCCAGCAGGAGCTACAGAGTATAAAGGAGAATAGAGGCACCTCTAAGTGTAGAAATATGATTACATTTAATGAAGGTACAACATTTAGGAACTCACATGGTTGATGATTAAAAGAGGCACATCTAAGTATGCAAGCATCTGGGGTAAAGCTGTCCACAAAGACCGTCCTCTGCACCACCGGGTCTCACCGATGTCAGTCTGCAATCGTGACCCAGAAGACTACCCTGCAGTAGAGCAATTTGAAAGTGAGGCACGCAGGGTGGCAGGGATGATGTCGATGTTGGTGTGGAGGATGGTCTATGTGTACGGCTTTACCCCAGATGCCTGCATATTTAGATGTGCCTGTTTTAATCATCAACCATCTGACTTGCAAAATGTTGTTGTTACCTTCATTAAATGTACCTTCATTAAATGTAACCATATTGCTACACATAGAGGCATCTTTGTTCTGTTTTATACTCAGTTGTAACATGACGCTATTTGTAAATCAAGACATCCCTTGTATAGAAAGTCAAAATTTAGTAAAAAATTTAGCTTGCCTTGCAAAACGCTCTCAAACCAAAGTTTTACTGTACTTGTATAGCTCCCTAAATTATACTTGGTTACCTGTTCTCTAAAAGGGGCCGGGCTAGGAGGTGTGTGGGGGTGGAGACAAGAGGTGGTCCTATGTGTGGTTAAGGATCAGAGAAAGATGTGGTCTAGGGGCGGGGGGTGATTTCCTGTACCCTTTCTCTGAGAAAAAAGGCTCTGATGACAAAACACATCCTGGCATGCCAGAGGTGCCTTACAGACACAAAATAATACTTTATGGAATGAAATGATGAGGACCATAATGAAAGTGTAAGTAGTTTTTGTCCTCCAGATTTCTCATTCCAGAAACACTATTTCTGCTGCTTCTGGATAATCACAAAGTGTTTCTTCACCAGCAGCATCTTCAAATATTATTATACAGGATTTATATAGTGCCAACAGTTCACCCAGCGCTTTACAACGTTAGGGCAGACAGTACAGTTACAATACAATTCAATACAGAAGGAATCAGAGGGCCCTGCTCGTTAGCGCTTATAATTTAAGAGATAGGGTCAAGTGATACAAAAGGTAATAACTGTGGGGGTAATAACAAAGTGTTTCTTCACCAGCAGCATCTTCAAATAAGGAAGTGTTACAAACCACAGCCCCACAAAAATACACAGATAACATGAAACCTGAAAATCAGGAGAAAATTAGTCAAGCTCGTGCAAGAGCAATATGTGCTTCTGGATCAGCATTACCAATAACTGAAAATGCATATTGACAGGAAGCTTTTAAATTATTACAAGGGAAAGGGAGTTACCTGTTCTCATGTATAGTTTTAATGTTTTGTTTATTTACTGATAACGCTGCACTTTTATTTCAAGCATAATACTTTATATATACTGCATTTCACCTTCTCAGTGTAACATAGTGACTTTCAATTTGTAAAACAATTCCACACTGAATTATATATTTATTTTTTTCTGAACATTTCTATTTTTTCAGACAAATCTTTTTTTTCCCCATGGCTTCAAAATTTCCAGAAATGTTACATCTCTAGTGATGAGGTGAGGTTCAAACTCAAATTCAGTGATGATACAGAGAGAGATTCATACTCCATGTCAATTATGGTACAAGGGATGCATACTTAAACTGAGTAGTGATATAGTAAGAGATTCATAATCAAACTCAATGATGACACAGTGAGGGGTTAATACTTAAACATAGTGATGACACAGTGAGGGGATTCATAAAACAACTCAACTAACTTACAACTAATATGGCAGAGGGTGATAAATCTGAACAACAATCAACAAGGTAACTGATCAAGCTATTTCTTTTGTTTGTTTGATTGGTTGATTGATTGATTGATGAGCTGTCTCAGATGTTCTTGATTAAGGTGACCTTAGATGGGCAGATGACTCAATAAAAAAAACAAAGGTTAGAAGTTTGCCCTTTTTTGAACCTGATGATATTCTGTGTGCTAATGCTAACATACAAATGTAGCACACATGCAGTAAACACCATATTTTCCTTTGCGTTATAAAAAGGAAAGGATTGATATCCATCACACAGGAATTTAAGGCTAAAAATATCTGCATGGTTATGATTATATGCAGCAGTCTGAATTTCTCTGTGTTAATCGTGCAGAAAGGCCTGAATATTGTGTGGTCCAATCAGGAGTCTTGCCTGCATTCCTTGGATCTGTAATGTATACCCTGTAAGATTTTCCATGTTCCCCTTTGTTTCCATTAGATTTTAGACTGTACCTGTGTAAATTGTGTGCCTATTCAACCAAAGGAGCCTTTTACAAAGTGCTGATGTTCAACGAGAAGACCTCGCTCACAATTTGAGTTCCAAACCATTCCAAAGGTGTCCAGTAGGTTTCAGATCATTCTCAGTGCAGACTTCCACACAAATTTCATCAAACCATGTCTTTATTGTTCTAGTTTTGTACATTTAAACCTTGCCAACAAGGAAATCTTCAGATCTCATCTAATAAATTAGAGGAAATTTATACTATGTGGGTTTTCCATGCCACTACCCACGCGATAAGGCTGGTAACAAGGCTGATGGCTGAACCCACATACAATATGAGAGCGTGGACCTGTTGTTATTCTGAAAAGAAATTATTAATATTTTTGCAAACAGTTGCCAACCATTGCCTTTCACCAGAATAATAATGTTAGAATTTATTCTTTCTTTTTCTTTTTCAATGCTCAAAAGATACCATGGTCCTGACTATTATTTGCTCTTCTTCCTGCTTACTATCTCTTCTTTGATTCCTTGAAGAATATTATATACTTTATGTCCTAAGAAAATAGCAATCCATATATTTTTTAGGTGCTATACTTACAATTAATTTCAAAATTAAGTTAAGTTAACCTGTCATAAAAAAATAATATGAGCTCTCGTTGATCTCCACATCCCAAAAATGTGAGTTGTCTGGCTGGCATACTGATGCTTTCGTTTTGATACTGTTTGAGTCACCAATAAAAGAAAAAAAATACAGAGAAAAGTATTGATACTTTTAGTCCATCTTTTGTTTACTAAAAGCTCATTCCAGGTCAGTAATTCGAAAGGTGTTGAAGTCAAGGTCATTTAACTTGCATTTTTGGACAGAAGCTAGCAATGTCAGCACCTACATTTCTCTTAAGATGGGTGTTCCTAAATATTTCTAACTCACAGCTGTATCCATATTTAAATTATACCCATACCTAAAAACAAAAATGTAACATATTGCAGCCAACTAATGCTTGGTGAAAACAGTATTTTAATTAAAAAGGCAACAATTTATGATACAGAATCCTTTAGCAAACAAAATGTCATTCATTTAGAGTTTACATCTACTTTAAAGCCATAAAACTTTAGTTAAACCTCAACATTTCATATTGCTGATGTGTGACTGTTGTACCATGTACTTAAAATGTATCCTGTTCTCTTTCTATTGCTTACTTTGTGTGAAATGCCCGGTGTTCCTGCGAGTGCTTTCCTATTTCAAACTGACCACACCAGGGCATGGGAGCACATCTATTCCAGCATGGTCAGTTTTCTGGCTGTGCTGGGAGAACTGCCTGCTTGTCCTCCAATGGCCAAGAGTTGTGCTGACATGCCCCCCTGTACAGCCATTCTCTCCACCCCCACCTCTCCAAGCCCCTTATGCAGCTGAGAACAGAGTTTATTTGATCACTTAAAAAAAAAAAAGAAAAAAGGTATTTTCATTCTTAGAAGCTAAAGTATTG
This sequence comes from Lithobates clamitans, assembly GCA_037952925.1. Classification (NCBI taxonomy): domain Eukaryota; kingdom Metazoa; phylum Chordata; class Amphibia; order Anura; family Ranidae; genus Lithobates; species Lithobates clamitans. The sequence goes on along the minus strand of JBBGZY010000404.1, from coordinate 936,880 downwards.
CTTGTATGAATGGAGGAAAGAGGTGGAAAGGGGGGGCATAGTCAGCTCTCTTGACCAGTGGGTATTATAGGTCCCTTGTTTGTATTAAGCACAGAAAATTAAGGCAGTTAGGGTATGGCGGCATGGGGTGTCATAGAGCTGAGGATTTCAACTAAGAGACCATCCAGCAGCACCATGGACATTGAATTTAAGTACTGTACCTTGTGCTGATTTTTTTGTTATTTTACCTAAACTTGGGCATTTTAACTTTTAACTTTAACTAGAGAGTAGTCTAATTTCCAAAGAAAACGATAAATATGGATTTTTATGCATAATGCATGTATGTGCACACATAAACACATAAAACTAATTTCATAGGAGGCTACGTTTACTGAAATAATAACCTACATTTAGTATTTGGATTGCCTGGAAAGTCACAGTAAAATTCTAGCAGGAAACACCCTTTTCCATTGTAGCCATGTATATGTCATTTTACCATTATAATATAGAAACAATGAATACTGCTAAATAGGTTAGAACCAGAAACACTTATGCAGTAAAGTAAGACACAAAGCAACGAAGATTTGCCAAGTCTAATAACCAAAATTCATTTTACTGTGGAAATATCAGTAGAGAAATTTTAGATAATTTGCATTACCTTACTAAATAAAACAGCAAAAGGTAGACGAATCTAAGATTCATGCATGCCAGTATTAACTAAACAATTTCCATAGAGGCTGACAATGAATAAAATGCTAATGAGCTGTGACAAGCCAGCTACTAACTTTGATGTATCTAATTTAAATTAAAGAAAGAAATCAAGTATTTGATTGCTGTGGTTTTTAGTACATAACAAATGTCAACTTTTCCAAATGCTTAAATCATGCTTGAAAAAAATTCTAATGCTTTTAATTCAAGCATCAAATATAGTTTGGTGTTACTTGACTGACATCTACTGGAAAAGCTGGAAACAACATGTACAGTCATTCCAAGACAGTTTTCATATGTATGTAAAATATTACAATGATGATGACTATAATTTCATACATTTAGATAGCAGAAATCCGTCTGCTGTATGTTAAATTGTTTTGTATTGCAAAACAGTTCTCAGGGGGACAAAAGAGTGAGGGAAAATCTCTCATTGAGCCCCAAAAAGCAGTGACTATGAAACTCATGAAATTATGGGTCTAAACAGCAATGTGTGCCACATAGTCATGTTTATGCAGTTTCGGACAGACTGCTTGCACTTTTATTTTAAAAAAAGCATTAACATACCTCCGCTTTGTTTGGATATGCAACAAAAAATGGTATCTGATACCTTCAGACAACTGGTCTTGGGTGATTACATCTCACCACTATTATTTTCTGTGAAATAGGCTGGTTCTACAGGTATTTGTCCACATTCTTCCACTCTGCTCCATAAGTAACCAAAAAGGAAATAATAAGTAGCACACTCAACCATCCAAGTGTCTATATTTACTGTATTTGACAATCTGTAATTAGAAAAATAATGTTGCAGTATTGATGTTGTTCTATGTATGTTTCAAACACCCAATTGCGTATTTGAAGCAAACACAGGCTAGGGTTTAAAATATGTTTTTTTCACAAACATCTATACATTGAGGACATACCATCATGTAAAATATAAAAAAAATGACACTAATTATGTTTGTTTGCTTGTTTGTAGTATGTGGGGAGCCACGATTTTCCAGGTCAAAGCTGGCAAGAATTGCACGAGGAAGTACAGCCAAGAAAGGCATTTCTCCCTGGATAGCCATGTTTTCCAGTGCATGGACTGGCCAACCCTTTTGTGGTGGCTCTCTCATTGGTAAGCCCAATCCTGGGTTAGGGTGATCAGACATCACTGGTTTCCAGGGAAGGTCCCCAATTCTGGGAGGCTGTCTCCAGCTGAAAAGTATCTCTGATTTCATCTTCATTTTAAAAATCGCAGCTCAAAGGCTGCATGGTAATCTACCTGGAAACTGTTGCTGTTCTCTCATTGGCTGTCTGGAGGAGGAGGAGCGAGAGGAGGGGTGCGTGCATTAGCTGCTGGCTGTCTCTAGATTTTATGATGTCAGTGTCCACTAGTCATTGGTCCGTGGTAGAGTTGAGTGAACAATTCAAGCCGAGCAAAAGTTCAGCCCAAACATCACCACCCAAATTTGCAGGACATTTGGGGGGATGTTCGCCTACCGAGCACCCCACAAAGCACTGCCCAGTGAATTCTAAGCCCTTATTGGGCAAAGCTTTGCCCAATCAAGTCACAGTGAATAGCTGGTTGTTAAGGAGCAGGCCAGGAAGCTGGCTGCTGCATCCTTAACAACGAATGATCAGCTGTCAATGGGCCTGCCCGCTGACAGCTGAATGAAAAGAAAACATCATTGCCGGTGTCTTGCCGAATAAGTTCCTTCGGCAGATAGGTTCCCCCCCTGTACTGCGCAGGCGCAGCGCCTGCGCAGTACGTACTACTGTCGGCCGCCGGAGATAGCCGAAGCTCAAACGCTTCAATCAGCTGTACACGGCGCCTGCGCTCTGGGTCCAGGTTCCTTCCCCACTATCCAAGTGGACCTAGAGGGGGAATCTAAAAGTGCCGAGCGCAGCGAGGCCGTGCCCGAAGCGTGGCGAGCGAAGCGTGGCGAGCGAAGCGAGCCCGCGAGGGGCCCTCTTACAGGCGCCATGTACAGCTGATTTTCAGCTGTTCCGCTTCGGCTATTTCCGCCGGATTCTACTGCGCATGCGCAGTAGAGGGGGGAACTAATCCGCCGAGCGGAACTTTCTCGGCAGAACACCGGCAAAAGAAAGAAGTGAAAAAAAAAGTGGTTAAGAAGCCCCCATCGGGTCTGGTATGGATTTTAAGGGGAACTATGCCAAAATTTAAAGAAAACAGCTTGGTGGTCCCCCCCCACCAAAATCTTTACCAGACCCTTATCCTAGCATGCAGCCTGGCAGAACAGGAAAGGGGGAGGGGGGGAAACGAGCAACCTATCCCCACTGCTGAACATTTAAGCATCATTAAAATCATTACTCCGTTAAAAACAATAGTTTTGAAAAACAAAAATTCATTGATACATGTCCCCCAGGGCAGTACCTGGGCCCCCATACCCTTTGTATGGCCAATAGCTTGCATATAAGTCTTCAAAATGGGGACTTTTGATTTTTCAAGTTCGAGTCCCATAGACTTTATTAGAGTTTGGGGTTCAGGTCCGAACTTTTGCGATGTTCAAGAGTTCTGGCGTAAACTGAATGGAGGGTGTTTGGCCTAACTCTAGTCTGCAGATATCATGTGATCCACCTTCCTAGGTTGTGCACACTTACGAACAGGAGGTGAGGAAGTGGAGGAGATGCCCCCTGCTCCTGGATCTGGGTACATATACATAAGTGCAAGTAAGCGCTCGCCTGTATTCTGAGCTACATGAGGCACTCAAGTGTAAACAGGCTGGGGAGGATGATATCTTAAAGTGTCATATTTTGGGTTTGTGGCACTAGACAGTAATGTGAAAGACTGCAATCAAATTTGTCTCTCCAAACTCTTTTAGCCCATTGCATTTTCATCATTTAGCAACAAAAACTTCAGGAATAACACTAATGCGGAACACTCCTTGAAGTAAACAATAAATACAGTATAGTGGCAGAAGTAAGTTAGTAAAACAGTGTTGGGCAGTGGTAAATCCCAGGATAGCTAATACATATCACAACAGGGTGTAGGGGAGGGGAGAGGGGGAATGGGGCACGCAAGTTATCACCTGTACCTGGTCAAAAAATTCAAATGGCCGGTACTGTATCCTGTACCTGTTAGGGTACTGTTGCTGTAACCATTAGCATATAGGTACCACAAGAGGGGATTGGGAAGGGGGAATTGGCCTGTTAAAGACAGGCCTCAAAAGGGGTTACTACTAGCAACAGAGTAATCCGGGATACTGATTAAGTAAAAATATAACAATTTATTGATATGTTAAACATTAAAATACACAGTAGAAATAAGCAGTGCAATGATGGATTGCGGTATAGAATATAGTTTGGCCAAACTTTTGCGAACAGTGACAAACATATAGGACAAACATATAACAAAAAGTGCAGCTAGCCAAGTCTGGGCTTATTGCTTCAGTCCTTAGTGACCTCAACACACAAATATGGCCATATGTTAGGTCTAGATTCCAAATCTGGCCTTAATAGGACATTTGGGGGGTCAACTGAGAGCTGGAGCAATGGAGGAGTGGAGAGGAGAATGAGAAAAAGTGCATGTGCCAATCTGATTGGGAGACCCCAGGGCTGAATGTAAATTGTAAAGATGTTATAAGCTCATAGAATCAATGACTAGTGCTAATAGGTTCCCACTGTTATCCCTTTAGGAAGATCAATCAGTCCAGTAACAAACGCTGTTTGAATAGTAGGAAGATCTCCTTCAGGGGATTGCTGCCTAGAAATAGCTGTTATATATGGAGGTAATCAACTGTTGAGTCAGTCCTTTTCTTAATAAGTGGATTTAGAGATTCATGTCTATAGACTAAATTGCCATTAGCACTACATTACGAAATTCAAGAGTATTAAATGACTAAATACTGGTAGTCAAGGATTATAACATTGTCATATTAGGTGAAGTTGCTCGCAAGGTTCAGACATATCGAGCTGGTATAGTGACCATATGTCATTACATTACCTCTCCATTCACGAGCTGCATCCCGCTTATCAATCCACAGGTCCCAAGCGCTGTGAGTCTATTGTCGTTCCAATGCTGCGACGGGAAGCTCAGGATAGGACCAATCTACATGGCTAAATCTATCTGGACTGATTAATGGGATCTTAATGTGTGCTAGCTGCCATACCAAGGAGACGTTTACACGAGCTACTGCTTTCCCTCCCCATACTGCCATACACTACAGGAGCGACAATAGACTCACAGCGCTTGGGACATGTGGATTGATAAGCGGGATGCAGCTTGTGAATGGACCAATATTTAATAATTTAATACACCTGAATTTCGTAATGTAGTGCTAATGGCAATTTAGTCTATAGACATGAATCTCTAAATCCACTTATTAAGAAAAGGACTGACTCAACAGTTGATTACCTCCATATATAACAGCTATTTCTAGACAGCAATCCCCTGAAGGAGATCTTCCTACTATTCAAACAGAGTTTGTTACTGGACTGATTGATCTTCCTAAAGGGATAACAGTGGGAACCTATTAGCACTAGTCATTGATTCTATGAGCTTATAACATCTTTACAATTTACGTCCAGCCCTGGGGTCTCCCAATCAGATTGGCACATGCACTTTTTCTCCTTCTCCTTCTCCAGTCCTCCATTGCTCCAGCTCTCAGTTGACCCCCCAAATTTCATATTAAGGCCAAATTTGGAATCTAGACCTAACATATGGCCATATTTGTGTTTTGAGGTCACTAAGGACTGAAGCAATAAGCCCGGACTTGGCTGGTTGCACTTTTTGTTATATGTTTGTCCTATATGTTTGTCACTGTTCGCGAAAGTTTGGCCAATTCTATACCGCAATCCATCATTGCACTGCTTATTTCTACTGTGTATTTTAATGTTTAACATATCAATAAATTGTTATATTTTTACTTAATTAGTATCCCGGATTACTCTGTTGCTAGTAGTAACCCCTTTTGTATTTAATACATATGCTTTACATATCAACCCAAATCTTTCTATACATTTTACAGAATGCACTGATTGAGCATAACATATATATTTCTGGATGGGCATCAGAGGTGATAATAAGTTATATTTAAACAATATATAGATATAAGTCCCTATCACTCATTATGATATGTCCGCAGGGTGTTGGGGCTTATTTTACTGCCCACACTACAGGCCATACACTTTGAATCAGCACCCATATTATTGCCCACACCACCAGGTGTTCGGCGGGAGGTGCACACAGTTTGTTTCTTGATACTATCAAGGCATTCCTCTTAACTTTGCAGGCATATCTTGGTGCCCCTTTTTTCAAAATCAGTTTGTATATTTTTTCATACATAGTAGGAAAGGTTGAAAAAAATCCATCAAGTCCAACCTATGACCTATGTCCAACCCATACCTTCAATGTCTGTCTTTTGTTCCAAAAGTTTATGACTAACTGCTTGAGGAATGTGATTTTCTGGGTGTGGCTACAAATATGGTGAGAATTTGTTGGTGCAGTGAAAAGCAGTGTGATTAATAGGGTGTCCCTGTATTTCATTTAAAAACCTGCTCTTTTTATCCTATCATGTTATCCTACAGTGCCTTGAAAAAGTATTCACACCCCTTGAAATTTTCCACATTTTGTCATGTTACAACCAAAAACGTAGATGTATTTTATCGAGATTTTATGTGATAGACCAACACAAATTGGTACATAGTTGTGAAGTAGAAAGAAAATGATAAATGGTTTTCAATTTTTTTTACAAATAAATATCTGAAAAGTGTGGCGTGCATTTGTATTCATCCCTCTTTACTCTGATACCCCTAACTAAAATCTAGTGGAACCAATTGTCTTCAGAAGTCACCTAATTAATAAATAGAGTCTACATATGTGTAACTTAATCTCAGCATAAATACAGCTGTTCTTTGAAGCCCTCGGAGGTTTGTTAGAGAACCTTCGTGAACAAACAGCATCATGAAGGCCAAGGAACACACCAGACAGGTTAGGGATAAAGTTGTGGAGAAGTTTAAAGCAGGGTTGAGTTATAAAAAAATATCCCAAGCTTTGTAAATTGTTCAATCCATCATCCGAAAATGGAAAGAGTATGGCACAACTACAAACCTACCAAGACATGGCTGTCCACCTAAACTGGCAGGCCGGGCAAGGAGAGCATTAACCAGAGAAGCAGCCAGGGGGTCCATGGTAACTCTGGAGGAGCTGCAGAGATCCACAGCTCAGGTGGGAGAATCTGTCCACAGGACAACTATTAGTCGTGCACTCCACAAATCTGGCCTTTATGGAAGAGTGGCAAAAAGAAAGCCATTGTTGAAAGAAAGTCATAACAAGTGCCATTTGCAGTTGTTGTGGTCAGGTGAGACCAAAACCATCCCCACCGTGAAACATGTTGGTGGCAGCATCATGTTGTGGGGATGCTTTTCTTCAGCAGGGACAGGGAAGCTGGTCAAAGTTGATGGAAAAATGGATGGAGCCAAATACAGGGCAATCTTAGAAGAAAACCTGTTAGAGTCAGAAAAAGTCTTGAGAGTGGGGTGGAGGTTCACCTTCCAGCAGGACAACGACCCTAAACATGCAGCCAGAGCTACAATGGATTGGCTTAGATCAAAGCATATTTATGTGTTAGAATGGCCCAATTATATTCCAGACCTAAATCCAATTGAGAATCTGTGGCAAGACTTGAAAATTGCTGTTCATAGACGATCTCCATCTAATCTGACAGAGCTTGAGCTATTTTGCAAAGAAGAATGGGAAAAAATGTATTTCTCTAGATGTGCAAAGCTGGTAGAGACATCCCCAAAAAAACTTGCAGCTGTAATTGCAGTGAAAGGTGATTCTGCAAAGTATTGACTCCGGGGGGCTGAATACAAATGCATGCCACACTTTTCACATATTTGTAAAAAATGTTGAAAACCATTTATCATTTTCCTTCCAATTTAAAATTTTGTGCCACTTTGTGTTGGTCTATCACATAAAATCCCAATATACATTTACGTTTTTGGTTGTAACATGACAAAATGTGGAAAATTTCAAGGGATATGAATACTTTTTGAAGGCACTGTATATAGTTTTCATTTAGTAAATAAATATCTGAAAGACCCTTCAAGTGACACTAAAGTCTTGTTTAGTCTTTAGTCTTAGCCACAACCTCACAAGTACTTCAACCTCTCTGACACAGTAGGTTAATTAAACACAGTTTGCAATAATACAGTATACTCACTGTAAGCTATACGGGTGGAAAGCGGCCACTTTATGTCCCATGATTAAAGAGGAAGTAAACCCTGGTGGGTTTTACTTCCTCTTTATTTCCCTGCAAAGGTAAAGCATAATGGGCTACTATGCATCGCATAGTAGCCCATTATAAGCCACTTACCTGAAACCGAAGCCTGCAATGTCACTACTGTCCCCACTAGCAGCGAGCATCCATCTTCAACCCCTCTTCCTTCTGGGGCCGCAAACTCCGGCTCTGTGACTGCCCGCATGCATGCGGGAGCCGCCAGTCACGGAACGACCCCTATTAGAAACGGCACGATGTGCCCTTTCTAAAGTGTGCATGCACCGTAGACATTGGCGCATGTGCCATCATAGTCATCGGCAATCAGCTTTTTTGTGACTATCTCCTAAACCGTGGAGGTTTAGGAGATATTTCAAGCACCTACAGGTAAGCCTTAATTCAGGCTTACCTGTAGGTAAAAGTGGTTGTACAGGGTGTACAACCACTTTAAAGGTGTTAGGGAGGGTTGATGATTGGCTGCTCTGCTCTCTGCATGACAAGTGTGATGTTGATGCGATTACCATGGTCCCACATGGTCTCTCTCTCTCTTTCTCTCTAAGCTGTTCTGTGATCAAACGAGCAGATGTGCTCACAAGTCCCATGAGCAAAGCCCTCCCCTCAGGCTCTTTAAAAGCTATCTCCCTCCACCCCTTCTTCTTTCGCATTTATGGGAGTTGTAGTGTGTGCGTCTATGTGACCTACAGTATAATGCCATGGACATCCAGAACCTCAGCTCATATGATCTCTGCTGCGCTATAAATAAGTCTGTAGGCTTGCCTGTGTAGTTCTCCCCCTGCTGGCAGGAGGGCATAGTATGTTGCAATGTCCAGCTTATTAGTGAAGTATAAAGTAGCTAACTGTAAGCAAACAATGAGGTTGATTTACTAAAACTGGAGAGTGCAAAATCTGGATCAGCTCTGCATAGAAGCCAATCAGCTTCCAGGTTTTATTGTCAAAACTCAACTGAACAAGCTGAAGTTAGAAGCTGATTGGCTACCATGCACAGCTGCACAAGATTTTGCACTCTCCAGTTTTAGTAAAACAACCTCAATGTCTCTTCCTCCATGTTCTCGTAGTCCAACACTTGGCTACATATTCTTAACTGAAAAAAGTACCTTCTGTTTTATTCAGCCTCCTCCAAATCTTCTAATTCCTTTTCTTTTGCTGCTGTGATCTAACTACCTGTTAGAAGATGACTACGTTCATTCATTCTAGTCCCACTGTAAGTAAGTGGGACTAGATGGACTATGGACTATGGAATGTGTACTGACAACCATGTGGCTGCTACAAAAACAATTAGTACAAATTAAAAAGCACAGTTATAAATGCAGATAGCATTATAAAACCCACTAAAGTTCCCCTTTAAGTTATCACAGACAAGCTTTTTTAGTGAACCTTTTATTTAGACAGATAAATGAAATGGACCAACACTTAGATTTGATCTTTGTCGTGCTTTGGTGTGATATAAATGTGTTAAAATGTAAATATATTTTTCAGGTAACAAATGGGTTATTACTGCTGCCCACTGCCTACACAGTGAAGTAACCCAAGAGGAGACAAGTCTTACTCTAAGCACACTTTCATCATTTAACATCACACTTGGTAAGTGCTGTATACAGACTCATTGAACCGAACCATCTTTGTCATTTTTTGCAAATATGTATTAAAATGCACTGCGGCATCCTTGAACATTCAATTTTCGCTTTTTGCAAAAGACATACCTCATGAGACCCAGCCTGTGCGCATAGTATGGTAATTTGCTCGCTCAACGAGATCCACAGGCAGTGTCAGACTGAAGTTAAATATAGTTGTAGCATTGCGCCCGTGGGGGTTGCTGAGTATAGACTTCCTTCGGCCTCCCTCTGATTATCCTGCTGCCAGACACTTGGGTATTTTCACACTATCACCCGCACACTCTTCCACTCGTTATCCAATGATTAGTCTAGGGTATTTGTTTTTTTGGTTTTTTTTGGTATTCATTGGTAAAACTTGGATAGAGGAAGGGATTACTGTGATACTCCAACTTGAACTGTGCACAGACGAGGACAAGTCTCACTTCACCCCATTGAATTGGATAGCAGACTTCTTTCTGGACCACACTATAACTGTGTGGGAGAATAAGTTCTTTGCTTGCTCTGGCAGCAGACTCAATGCACCACTCTTCTTCAGGACCCTCACCAGTATCTCCTTTGGCTGACACCCGTCCACTGACTTCACTAGCCGGAAGGGATGGCCCTCACAGAACCGGCCCCTAGACGCAAGCCTGTACAGAGGAGTGGCAGCAGCCCCCTCCCTCCGGGACCCAATTTGTCCAGCCGAAGTCCCTGAGCACTTGTGCCCTCGGCATATATACAGTCACCCAGTATGCCTTGAGGCACCTTCTTCTGCCAATGGCCAGGGCTGTAACTACACCTATGCTCCCATTTGTCAGGTTTCCTCCCACTGTCCAATATGCCTCGTCCCATTGGACCAGTGTGAAACAGAAAACATGAGCAGCATCTGAGTACACTGAGTAGGTAATTGGCCTGGTTTGCATTTAATGATGGCTACAGTGCGAACGGCTAGTTCTGGGGGGGCAGTCATATGACAGTCATATGCGCAGGCGGTGCACTCTGTGATCGCAGGGTCCAGAGGACACTGCTGATCACAGATTGAGGTAAAGAGCCAATCAGCGGCTTCTATTTACATCTGATCACAGATGTAAATGGAAGCAGGTTATCGTCGCTCCTTTCCTCATGTTGACAGCATGAGGAGAGGAGAAGAGAGCCGATAACCAGCTTTTCTAAAAGGGACATCGGCACTGATAATCAGGGCACTGATTATCAGTGCAGTCCCAACAGTAATGCCAATCTGTGCCCACCAGTGCTGCCAATCTGTGCCCACCAGTGCTGCCGATCAGTGCCCACCAGCGCTGCCAATAAGTGCACACCAATGCTGCCAATAAGAGCCCATCAGTGCCTCCTCATCATTGTCACCTATCAGTGCTGTCTATCAGAGCCACCCATCAGTGCCACCTATCAGTGCCCATCAGTGCTACCTATCAGTGCAGCCTCATCAGTGCCCACCAGTGCTGCCTCATCAGTGCCCATCAGTGCAGCCTATCAGTGCCCATCAATATAGGTACAGTGTAGCATGACCACGCAATTCTCATTTAAAGTGTGACAGTGCTAAAAGCTGAGAATTGGCCTAGGCAGGAAGGGGGTAAAATTGGTCAGTAGGCAAGTGGTTAAAAAGTCAACACAGCATGACACATTATCAGCCACCCTGTTGGGATACAGTTGAAAAATAAGTTTTGTTATACACGCCAAAGAGAGCAATGGGCATGACAAGATTGCGTCTAATAGTGGGAGTGGCCTTAAGGTGGATGAATAAACCACTCCCTGACCATCTACCTCTAAATGAACATAGCAGCTGCTTGGGTGAATACACATTGTCATAGCCTTGATGCTTAGCTTCACCTGTAAACATGTCCATTGAGCTCAATGGGGCTGCGCAGCAGCCACAAGCCAAATGCTTACCTTGTGACACGGTATTTCAATGCAAAATTCCCATTTGGCTGGAAAAAAAAACACATTTTGAAGGCAGCAGTATCACCTCCTGCACTAACAATGGGAGCGTGTTAAAAGGGCATTAAATACCAGGAGTGTCCATTAACATTGACATTACCTGATAGAAAACTGCGGCTGCAGAAGAGCAGGATAGGTTATTCAGGAGGAGAGTGTAGAGTAGCTGGGGGGATGTGGGGATGTGGGGCTGTGGGCACAGGCCTCAGGAGCTGTTGCTGCCAGACAAGCACTGGGTTCCAACTACTTATCTATGAAGAGAGGCAGCAGGCGGAGCACAGTTGACATCACTCTGCAGCTGGAACTAGAGGAGCAGGATCAGTAAATGAGGCCGCCTCCTCCTTCCGCCGACAGCTCCAAACCTGAATAAGTGGTTGCTGGTGCTGCCTCAAACTATCAAGGGGTTCTTTCTTACACTTGCCAAGCCAACACTAACCTGCCTATAAAAAAAGAACTGATTTTACTGACATTAAACAGTCTCTAAAGGATATTTACTGGCAAATCTAAAAATAACTGATTTTTACAAACTGTCAGTAAATTTATTGACGGTTGGTAACCCTGCTTGTTTTGATTTGGTTTTAACCTCTTGAAGTCCCTGTACAGCAGACTTCAGAGAGGAGGGGAGAAGCAACAAATGAAATGCAAGGAGAATTCTGATAGTAGAGAGCAGAGTGATAGAGAGATGAGCTCATCAGTCTGCTGCTTCTCCTTTCACTCTCCAGTCTCAGGGGATAGGGAGGATACTTGTAAGTGAAAGTCAAAATAACCCACAGTTAATCTGTCTAGCCACTGTCCAGGCCTCTCACAGAGGCTCACCAACATATCTGAATGTTTGGGTATTCCATTTATGTACATGCCCCCATATTCCTCAATGCATTGCATGTTTCTTGAGCTGACAGAGTGTCTTACAACTTACAGCTGTGGACTTTCAGAAAAGTTGACATTTGTGTAGCATTTTGAAGGTTTGCAGCAGTGATTGTGTTCGTTGTCAGGCACACTAAAGGTACAGTATATTATGATGCCATTGGTGTCTGCTATTCATCCGCAGCATATGTTTGTTTATGTGAATCAAGTTTTAGGTACAAGATGCAATTAACTTAAAAGGAGGGGGAAGGTCAGATGTTCCCAGTTCTTTTTAAATGAAAGAAATGCCCCTCTAGAGAATGGTTGGCTGGTAGGTGTCACACTCACATCTAGGACCAGCTGTATAATACATATTTCAAACCTTTATTAAAAAAAATATGGGAACCACTGTTGTGCAATAACTTTTGAAAATGATTGTTGCATGGCTGTTATATTGTCCACTGGATCATTTACTTTCTGAGCTACTTACCCAGAACAATTATAAACATTAAAAAAGTCAGAGTAAAGTCCTTATTTGCATAGTTATTTTGAGTCAATGACTGGCACAAAGTATTGAAGCCAAAGAGTCAGCATGACAGCCAAGAAACTCACTTTTTGCAGAATGATAATGGAGCAATGACCCCTAAATTTCCCGGAAGGTTTTCCTATAAATTGATCGACAGTATTGTAAACTGGCCTGAGCATGACATTAGTGAACAGAAAGGTGTTTATAAAAATAATTATTTATTCTTTATTCTAAGAAAGAAAAAACACCTTACAGCACAGAAATTACAGTTTTATGTATACTCTTTCTATTCACAGGGAAACATAGGACCTTAAAAAAGGATGACTCAGAGCAAGTATTTCAGGCCAAGAGCCTTTTTCTCCACCCAAAGTACAATAGCAGTACCTTTCAAAATGACATTGCCCTGGTGGAGCTTTCAGAACAAGCCTTTCTCAATGACTATGTGATGCCTATTTGCATACCAGAAGAAGTGGTACAGCCAGGTATTCATTTTTATATAACGATAATTACATTTAATATTGGAACTGAATTCACAGTAATTCATCCTCTTAGTTTAAAGTGGTGTTCCACTGTATAAAACGTTTTTTTTTTTTTGTTGCTAAATGCCAAAGACTATGACTTACACATATATAACTCACTTTTTCAGTTTTGCTTGATTAATGATGTCCGTTTTCTTTTAAAAAATAAACTTATAAATTTTCATAGAGATCGTTTTCCTCTTGCCTGTGGGCATGCGAAGCTCACAGGCATCCTCTTCCGGGATACGGTGCTGCTGATTGACCAGCATGCACTGCCCGTTCTATCCCTGACCTCGCGCATGCGCAATAATCTTTAATTGGAGCGCTTTCAACTGCTCAGGTTGCCATCACAACGGGCGGCATAATCGGAAGTCCCGCCCCATTGTGATGGCAACCTAGCCCTCGGCGCTGCCCAACTGACTCGTGGGAAATGATGACACACATCTCTCAGGAGCAGTAGCGAGCGGAGACGCCGAGGGAAATGACGTCAGTAGCCCAGGCACTGAAAGAGGCAGATTTCGAAGGACCACCTAGCAACAAGGAAAAAAAGGTAAGTAAAAAAAAAAATTTCTCCAATTTATTATTTTTACTTGATTTCATGCACATTTATTAATTTAGTTTTTTTGGGGTGGAACACCACTTTAAATCAAACACTTTCATAAAACAGAATATATGGGAAAATTGCACTTAGTGATCTAATTGTAATTGATAATATGTGACACAACAGCAGCACTCATAAATATGTAGACTTAGGGAAGTGTTTTTTGCGCTAACCATATAATCATATAATGAAAAAGAAAAAGGTGCAGCTGCTAATATAAGCCTATAATACAAAAGACTAAAAAAGTATTGCTTAAATTTTACAAGCGAGCATCCACAAGTGATTCACTGATACAAAGATATATACGTGAAACAATGTAGCTATGAAATAAACATTGACCAATGTGAAAAAAGAGCAACAATGTTGCTATACTTGTAGAAGTATACAAACAAAGATCATAGCGTGATGAGTTAAAACTAAAATATTGCAACTAAGGTAAAACCATAGTGAGTGGCAAATGTGATACATCCAAGTGAATAAAAATTAATAATAAATTGATATATAGCAGTGTAATTAAAAAAATGGCAGCTAAAACGTCCATGTGAACCAAAAAAGCACAGTGATGAATAAAAAGGGGGGACAATAGTCCTAATATATAGTGAACAATATCAATCAAAATTCCTCAGCACTTGGTAAGATACCGGTGTTCTTCCAGCCAGAAAGTATGTTCTAAAGAGCCGCTTACCAGATATGTTGGACCTCAAATTATAGAGATCGTATGAGCCTGGTGCATTAGCCTGCCGGCAACAATGGTTTTTATTCATCACTGTGCTTTTTTGGTTCACATGGACGTTTTAGCTGGCGTTTTTTTAATTACACTGCTATATATCAATTTATTATTCATTTTTATTCACTTGGATATATCACATTTGGCACTCACTATGGTTTTACCTTAGTTGCAATATTTTAGTTTTAACTCATCATGCTATTATCTTTGTTTGTATACTTCTATCAGTATAGCAACATTGTTGCTCTTTTTTCACATTGGTCAATGTTTATTCTATAGCTACATTGTTTCACGTATCTATCTGCGTATCAGGGAATCACTTGTGGATGCGCATTTGTACAATTTAAACGAGACTCATAAATATGTACACACCATAGAAGCAAATAAAGAAAAAATGTTGCACTGTCAAAATATTGATATGTAATAACAGTCTTTCCTCAATATATTATCAGAGGATATAAACCGTTAAAGTCCTTTACATAATCCAAAACACATTATATGTTTAAAGTGATGACAGTGTCCAAACACCAGTTAATCCTTAGGTAAAAAAAGGGTGGTGTCCTTCCAATTAAGGACAGGTGTATCACCTTGTGCTCCCCAAGGGATAGACAAGACAAAATTATGTTCTTACCAGATAATAAGACCTTTTAAGGCCTATACGCGCATTAGTGAGTATTCACCCCTCACATCAGGTATAAGCCAGCTCAACTGTTCAGCCTGTTAAGGGACACCAGTGATGCATATCGATCTCATAGGAGCCTCAGACCCGATCATGCAGTAAACCAGAAGTAGGAGTAAACAAACTCATTGTGCAGCGTTCAATTAAAAGCACAAGAGTTTAATAGCAAATCTACTTACAGCAAAGATAAGTTACACCGGTATAGCAGTACCCCCATAGGGGCTGCTGAAAGTTTTGTTTCACCTGTCACCCTAACCAGCCCAGCATTCACTTCCCAATCACCTTGAGTCAATGAACAGTCCATATGTTTTTTTGAATTTGAACTTGGATAGGGATGGGAATTTATGGGATGCCCAGTAGAATTCAGAACAGTCAATATGGGACAGAACTATGTACACTCCTTGTACATGGACTTCTTCAAACTCCTCCTGCACAACACTTTAACTTCAGGCACAGCTATGACATAGTTAGGCCCAACACTGACAGAGTCAGGCTCTAGAAATTGCCATTTGCAGGCAGGGACACAAATCAGTGGTTTACTACTGAAGACTTGCCTGGCAGCACTAGCGCTTGCTGTCCTTTCTGACTCCTATCTGTGCCTTCTGTCCAGATCCTTCATGTGGTCATGAAGGGATCCTTCCTGCACCTGAGTCCCAGGCCCAAGGTCAACCCCCCCAGAATGGGGAGCACCCTCAAAGGCCCCAACAGCCTAGTACTCCATCCTCAGTTCTATCATTTGACAACTCCTCCGCAGCTGGGCTGACTCTAGGTATTTAAGGAGGCTTGCCTTCTGCCAATCCAAGTTGGGGATTGCTCAGGGCTTCTTAGAACACCCCAGGCAGCTCCACCTCTCTTCCCCTCCTCTCTTCCAAAATCCTCTAGAAGCCAGAGGGATGTAACTGAGAAGTGATGCTATCTGTGAGTCACCAGCCTACTCTGAGCCACTCCCAGCCCCACAGATCAAAACAAACAGACGTAGCTTCCAGCTAGCCCTGCCTAAATTTACCTGCTCTCTCCAAAAAACTCACCTCTAGCACCTACCTAGTAGAGGGTGCTACACAGGCATATTGGAAAAACAGTAGCCTACTACCTCACAGAAGATGTTCTATTGAACAAAACGTACATCAGGCAAGGCAAGGAATAGCGGTGACATCTTAGCGCTCCTGGAGAGTGTCTGACTGATGTTTTTCTGATATGCCTGTGTAACTTATCTTTGCTGTAAGTAGATTAGCTATTAAACTCTAGTGTTTTTAATTGAACGCTGTGCAGTGAGTTTGTTTCCTTTTCCTTCTGGTTTACTGCATCATCGGTTCTGAGGCTCCTATGGGATCGATATATGCATCGCTGATGTTCCTTAACAGGCTGAACAGTTGAGCTGGCTTATACCTGAAGTGGGGGATGAATACTCACTAATGCGTGTATAGGCCTTAAAAGGTCTTATTATCTGGTAAGAAGATAATTTTGTCTTGTCTATCCCTTGGGAAGCACAAGGTGATACACCTGTCATTAATTGGAAGGACACCACCCTTTTTTCACCTAAGGATTAACTTAAATATTTAGCCCGGGTTCACACATGTGCGTTGCGAATTGAAGCTCCGGTTTCACTGCGAAGATAAAAATCAGTTGTTCAGAGGTTCCTCTGCGTTTTAGCTGCGGATCAGTGAGCAGGGAGAGGGGGGAGAGGGGGGAGGTGTAGTGAGGAGAAGCATAGAATTTGTGTTCAGAAGGGAATGCATCTGCGAATCAGATGCGTTCATATAGAAAATAATGGGCTTGTAATTCGCACTGCAATGCCCAGAAAACGCACACGTTTGCGAATGCAACGCACATTTATGAACCAGATGCATTCAAATGAATGTATTTTAAAATGTCCTATGAGTTGGATGCGGTGTAAGCCGCATCTAATTCACATAGGTGTGAACGGGGGCATAATGTGTTTTGGATTATGTGAAGGACTTTAACGGTTTATATCCTCTGATAATATATGGAGGAATTTTTTTTTATTACATATCACTATTTTGACAGCACAACATTTTTTCTTTATTGACTTTCATATAACAGAAAGCTATTTTTTTTAACGTAGCTGTTATCAATGACTTTCTAGAAAATCCCAAAAAAGCTGATCCCATCTACAATAAAAAATGTTGTTATTATCCTAAAGAAAGGGGGGTTCAGAGACAAATACGCCCTTCCCTTTTTGCTACTCTGCTTACCCTGTCTCTGGTATTCTGCTTATCCCCTCTGTGCTCCTCTGCTTTTTCCTTCTCTGTTACACTATCCCCTCTCTATAATTCTGCTCATCCCCTCTTTACTACTCTGCTTATCCAATCTCTACCACTCTGCTTATTTCCTATCTACCACTCTGCTTATCCCCTCTCTACCACTCTGCTTATCCCCTTTCTACCACTTTGCTTATCCCCGTTCTACTACTCTGCTTATCCCATCTCTACCACTCTGCTTATTCCATCTCTACTACTCTGCTGATCCCCTCTCTACTACTCTGCTGATCCCCTCTCTACCACTCTACTTATCCCCTCTCTACTACTCTGCTTATCCCATTTTTACTACTCTGATTATCCCCTCTCTACCACTCTGCTTATCCCCTCTCTACTACTCTGCTTATTCCCTCTCTACCACTCTTTTTATCCCCTCTCTACCGCTCTGCTTATCCTCTCTCTACTACTCTGCTTATCTGTTCTCTACTACTGACCTTTTCCCCTCTCCACTACTCTTATTATCCCCTCTCTACTATGATTATCCCCTCTCTACCACTCTACTTATCCCCTCTCTACTACTCTGCTTATCCCATTTTTACTACTCTGATTATCCCCTCTCTACCACTCTACTTATCTACTCTCTACTACTTTGCTTAACCCCTCTCTACCACTCTTCTTATCCCCTCTCCACCACTCTGCTTATCCCCTCTCTACTACTCATCTTACCCCCTCTCCACTACTCTTCTTATCCCCTCTCTACTATGATTATACCCTCTCTACCACTCTGCTTATCCCCTTTTCTACCACTCTGCCCAGCCTCTCTCTACTACTCTGTTTATCCCATCTCTACCACTCTGCTTATCCCCTTTCCACTACACCTCTTATCACCCTCTCTACCACTCTGCTTATCCCCTCTCTACTACTCTGCTTATCCCCTCTCTACCACTCTTCTTATCCCCTCTCTACCGCTCTGCTTATCCCCTCTCTACTACTCTGCTTATCTGTTCTCTACTACTTACCTTTTCCCCTCTCCACTACTCTTATTATCCCCTCTCTACTCTGCTTATCCCCTCTCTGCTACTTTCCTAATCCCCTCTCTGCTACTCTCCTTATCTGTTCTCTACTACTCTGCTCTTCACTCTCTACTACTCATCTTATCCCCTCTCCACTACTCTTCTTATCCCCTCTGTAACACTCTGCTTATCCCCTCGCTGCTACTCTGCCTATCCTCTCTGCTACTCTCCTTATCTATTCTCCACTACTCTGCTTATCCCCTCTCTACTACTCTGCTTACCCCCTCTCTATTACTCTGTCCATCCCCTCTCTGCTACTCTGCTTATCCCCTCTCTGCTGCTCTCCTTATCTGTTCTCTACTACTCTGCTTACCCCCTCTCTATTACTCTGTTCATCCCCTCTCTGCTACTCTGCTTATCCCCTCTCTGCTGCTCTCCTTATCTGTTCTCTATTACTCTGCTTATCCCCTCTCTACCACTTTGCTTACCCCCTCTCTATTATTCTGCTTATCCCCTCTATGCTACTTTGCATATCCCCTCTCTGCTGCTCTCCTTATCTGTTCTCTACTACTCTGCTTACCCCCTCTCTATTACTCTGTTCATCCCCTCTCTGCTACTCTGCTTATCCCCTCTCTGCTGCTCTCCTTATCTATTCTCTACTACTCTGCTTATCCCCTCTCTACTACTCTGCTTACCCCCTCTCTATTACTCTGTCCATCCCCTCTCTGCTACTCTGCTTATCCCCTCTCTGCTGCTCTCCTTATCTGTTCTCTATTACTCTGCTTATCCCCTCTCTACTACTTTGCTTACCCCCTCTCTATTATTCTGCTTATCCCCTCTATGCTACTTTGCATATCCCCTCTCTATTACTCTGCTTATCCCAATTCTACTCCACCACTTATCCTCTCTCTACCATTATGCTTATCCACTCTCTACTACTCTCTGCTACTCTGCTTATCCTCCTATGCTACTCTGTTTATTTCTTCCCTGCCACACTATCCTCTCTACTATTCTGCTCATTCCCTCTCTACCTCTCTGCTTATCCGCTCTCTACCACTCTGCTTATCCCCTCTCTACCACTCTGCTTATCCCCTCTCTACTGCTCTGCTTATCCTCTCTACCACTCTGCTTATCCACTCTCTACTACTTTCCAGTGGCGGTCTGTATATTGGGGCGTACGGGCGCCACTCCTTTAACACCTCCACCAGCCTCCCTATTCATGTGCCCGGCCCCTTTCAGGATGCTGGACACATGAAATACTATGACGGAGATAGGCAGTGGGTGTGTATTTTGAAGCAGGTGATTAGAGCCAGAGGCTCTAATAGGCTTCAAAATTGGGTGGGCTCGGGGGCAGAGCACTGTGTCCCGATCCCACCCTGTTGTGTGACATAGCAAATTGTTTTTCGGTATTTTTACATTAACTTTCCTCCCTGCCAATCAGGAGGCAGGCCAGTGAGACCTGTCTCCCCCAATTGGCCAAAGCATTAAGCGATCCAATTGGATGCCTAGCACTTTGGCGGAAGAGGAGACACAGTGGAGGAAGCCTGAGGAGGTGAGCGAACACCAGAGCCGCGACTTTCCGCCACTGCAGAAGAGGAGGAGGAGAGCCCCGTCACTCCAGGAGAGGAGCAGAGCCTCGCCACATGAGCGCTAAGTGCCGCCGGACCAGCCACAAGGGGGGGGTTGGTGAAGTGACAGCAGGGGGACTAGCCTGGCTGCATTTGATGGCCAGTGGCTGTATTTGGTGGGCACAGTGGCTGTACATGATGGGCATAGTATGTGTATTTGCTGGGCACAGTGGCTGTATATGATGGGCACAGTGGCTGTATTTGCTGGGCACAGTGTCTGCATATGATGGGCTCAGTAGCTGCATTTGATGGCACAGTGGCTGCATATAATGGGCACAGTGGCTGCATATGATGGGCACAGTGGCTGCATTTGATGGGCACAGTGGCTGTAATTGATGGGCACAGTGGCTGCATTTGATGGCACAGTTGCTGTATTTCATGGGCACAGTTGCTGTATTTGATGGGCAGAGTGGCTGCATTTGATGGGCACAGTGGCTGTATTTGATGGGCACAGTGACTGTATTTGCTGGGAACAGTGGCTGCATATGATGGGCACAGTGGCTGCATATGATGGGCACAGTGGCTGCATTTGATGGGCACAGTGGCTATATTTGATGGGCACAGTGGCTGCATATGATTGGCACAGTGGCTGCATTTGATGGGCGCGGTGGCTGCATTTGATGGCACAGTGGCTGCATTTGATGGGCACAGTGGCTGCATTTGATGGGCACAGTGGCTTCAATTGATGGCACAGTGGCTGCAATTGACCACAGTGGCGGCATTTGATGGGAAAAGTGGCTGCATTTCATAGGCACAGTGAGGCTGCAATTGATGTTTTTTTTAAAGTATTTTTCAGAATTTTTCAGTTTGTTTGCGCCCCCTCAAAAACTGTGAGCACCAGCCACCACTGCTACCTCTGCTACTCTGCTTATCCCCCTATGCTACTCTGCTTATTTCTTCAATGCCACACTATCCTGCCTTTACTGCTCTGCTCATCCCCTCTCTACTACCCTGCTTATCTGCTCTCTACCACTCTGCTTATCCTCTCTTTACCACTCAGGTTATTCCCTCTCTACTACTTTGCTTAACTCCTCTCTACTCCTCCGCTTATCCTCTCTCTGCTACTCTGCTTTTCTGCTCTCTGCTACTCTGTTTATCCCCTCTCAGCTTCTCTGCTTTTCTACTGTACCTCAAATCACAGTTGCCTTTGCAGATGCTTTAAGGAGGTCCAAAGAATCCAATGAAATATTTCTTTTTAGTGTTTCTTAACTTTTTCTCCAGATGCATAAGGGGCCCAAAATGGATCCCTTAATGTGAGTGCTGCCATCTTTTATATGCCGTTGGCAGGGGGCACAGCACACATTCACTAGACATTCTTTAAGATTCTGTCACTTCTTCACATGAAAAATGTTGATTCCACAACCAGAGCCGGGAACAGGTACATGAATCTCTTGCACAGATTGGGGCAGCACTGAGGCTGAAGTGTCTATGCCACAAACACTTTGTCCTCAGTGCATGTTTAACTCCTTGGTAGCTTAGACACTGTTGGCTGTGCAGTCAACAGCATCATAGCAACAGATGACTCATCCCAGGCCCCATTCAGCTGCTGACTGGGAGATTTATTGGCGGACAGCTGGAAGTAAACAAAGGAGCAGGAAGCTGGTGACATTTTTGTCCAAATATGGATTTTGCCTGAGGCAGAAACACCTAGGAGCCACCACTACTCAACCTGCATATGACTATATAGGTTGTTGGAAGATATATGGTTAGGCAACAAGTAAAATTAAAACAGGACCACAATACATCACAAAACACTGGCCCCCCTGTAGTCAAGCTGCAAAATAATTATGTAAAAAAAAATCATGTTCATCAAATTATAAAAGTGCAGTGCAATTGAGTAAAAAGTCCATAGAAAAGTCTTCACCTGATGGCAAATCACCAGCAACGATACAGTTAAAGAGGTGTATGAAAACCGTGACATGGTAAACATCCAGGTGTAGAAGGTGCTCAGTCCCCTCACCAAAATCAATAGTGGCCGCTCAATGCGCTCACCTTAGAAGCATTACCCCTGAGTAGGGATGAGCCGAACACCCCCCGGTTCGATTCGCAGCAGAACATGCGAACATGCAAAAAGTCTATGGGACACGAACGTGAAAAATCAAAAGTGCTAATTTTAAAGGCTTATAAGCAAGTCATTGCCATAAAAAGTGTTTGGGGACCTAGGTCCTGCCACAGGGGATATGTATCAATGCAAAAAAACATTTTTTAAACTGCCGTTTTTTCGGGAGAAGTGATTTTAATAGTGCTTAAAGGGAAACAATAAAAATGAAATATTCCTTTAAATATCGTGCCTGGTGGGTGTCTATAGTATGCCTGTAAAGTGGCACAGTTTTCCCAAGTTTAGAACAATACCACAGCAAAATGACATCTTTAAAGGAAAAAAAGTCATTTAAAACTGCTTGCGGCTGTAATATATTTGAAAATCATTGAGAAAAACGGTATGGGTTAATATTGATATTAAGGGGAACCCCGCACCCAAATTTAAAAAGAAAAATGGCGTGGGAGGGCCCCAGGCACTATATTCTCTAAACAGAAGTATATATACTATATGGCCTGTTATATACTCTTCAGAAAATTGAGCCTTAGGTGTTGGTGGTACCAGAACACTGTAAGCCCTCACAGTTACTCTTGGTGAGTGCAGGAACGGGCCCTGCTGTGAAATACTATATCAAAAATTGTAATTACCTGCCCCTGTTAAACAGGGGCAGAAAAATTGGGCTTTTGGTGGTGGTGCCCCAACGCTGTAACCCCTCACAGATACTCTTGTTGGGTGCAGGAACGGGCCCTGCTGTGAAATATTAGATCACAAATTGTAATTACATGCCCCTGTTAAACAGGGGCAGAAAAATCGGGCCTTTGGTGGTGGTGGCACCACAACACTGTAACCCCTGACAGATACTCTTGTTGGGCAAAGGAACGGGCCCTGCTGTGAAATATTAGATCAAGAATTGTAATTACATGCCCTTGTTAAACAGGGGCAGAAAAATTGGGCCTTTGGTGGTGGTGGTACCACAACACTGTAACCCCTCACAGATACTATTGTTGGGCAAAGGAACGGGCCCTGCTGTGAAATATTAGATCAAAAATTGTAATTATATGCCCCTGTTAAACAGGGGCAGAAAATTGGGCCTTAAGCAGTGGTGGTGGTGCCCTAAACCAAAAATATTGTTCTAAGCTAGCATCATCAAGATTGAGGAGGAAAAGAATAGTCACTGAGCATAGGCAGTCTTCAAGGGATCCCACATCCATAGAAAAATTAATTAGTTACATCAGCATTAGGTGCTCGATAGCTGCTGATCCAAGACTGAGTAATTTTTGTGAATGTGAGCCTATCAGTGGAGTCTGTGGACAGGCACACTCTATGATCCGTTACAAACCCTCCAGCAGCACTGAATGTGCGTTCAGAAAGAACGCTGGATGCAGGACAGGCCAGTAGCTCAATTGCATATTGAACAATGATGCTGTTCAGCTTGGTGCCTTTGATAAAATATGCTTTTCCATTGTGCCACTGCCAATGTATTTCAATGGGTTGTCATTGTGCAATGTCTAACACAATTATATTATATTTTAGAGGATTTTGTAGTTGTCAGTGGATGGGGAAAACAGTTCTTAAAAAGACTGCCAGAAGCCCTCATGGAGGTATTTTATTTTTGTTTCATTTAACATTTGAAAAAAAAGTATAAAATAAAATTTAGAACATGCTGAACCTGTTTTTGAAATGTAATTTAAAATGTAACTTCAGTGTAGCGGTACCCCCATAGGGGCTTCTGAGTGTTGTAGTCAACCTGTCACCCTGCCAAGCCAGGCGCACAATTTCCAGTCACTCTTTGGACAGAAAACAGTCCATGCACTTTGTTTTGTTTGTTTTTATTGAGGGGAATTACCTTTGATGGGATAAGGGAATATGGGATGCCCATTGAATTGCAGAATATTTAAATGGGACCAACTATATACACTCCTTGCAGATACACTCCAGTCTTCACTCCAGCACAACACTTGCTTGCAGACTATTCCTCCTCAACACCTCCAGCACATCACTTGCTTGTACTTTCAGAACCAACTAGCACAGGTCTAGACCTAAGCCTGACACTGGCTCAGCCAGGCCTTGCAGGTTCCCTTTGCAGGTAGGAACCTGGGATCCCTATGGTGTAGCAAAAATATTACAGTCCTTGGTGCTAGTTGTCCTACACGTGGCTACTGCTTCCAGTACCACCTCTTCAGACCCTGCCAACCCACATGGCTGCAGCTGCCTCTCTCTTGTGCCCATTCTTCCACAGTCCACTCATCTGGTTCTGCACCCATCCCAGACTGCTCTCTCCCAGTACTCTCGGGCATGCCTCCCCAGTCCTCCTGACTGTGCATCACTCACCAGCCCTCACGGCTGTGACCTGTTGTTCAGTAGACATGTCTGGCAGTGCTCTCTCCTGCTGTCCTCTCCTTGCTCCCATACCTCCAGTTCAGGACACCTCTGTGTGTTCTTACAGGGTCCCATCCACACCCGAGCCCAGGCCAAAGGTCACCACCCCCCCAGACTGGGGAGCTCCACTAAAGGCCACCGACAGCCTAACACTCCATCTCCATCTTCCTCACACACAACAAATCCCCCAGCTGAGCTGACTCTAGGTATTTATAAGGGCCTGCCCCCTGCCAATCCACGTTGGGGATTGGTCAGGGCTCCTTAAAATACCCCAAGAAGCTCCACCTCTCCTTTCAGAAAACATCAGGACATTCTGGAAAGAAGTGGGAGGTCCTGGTGATGCTGCTTGTGAATCACCCAGCTCTACCCTGAGTTACTCCCAGACCCAGATCAAAACATACCCAGACTTGGCTGGCAGCCAAGCCTGGGAATTTACCTACTCTATCAAAGCACAGTACTACATTTCTAGCACACTAGAGGGTGCTACTCCAGCCAAGGCTTTTATTTTAGTTTGGGATAGAGAGGGGAAAGTTTTTGATTGCTGTCCAGCTGCCCCCCCCCCCCAGCCCAGCACTTCCCTTTTCTATTCATTCGCTATTGTCACACAAATGGGTGGACTCGAGGAGCAGTGCTCTGCACTCCAAACCCACCCTTTTTTTAAGCCTATTAGAGCCCCAGGCTCTAATCACGTGCTTAAAAAAAAAACCATCATTAGATTGCATCCAGCACCCCGCATGTAGATTAGGGGGCCGGATGCATGGATAGGGGGGCAGCGCACCCTGCACCCTGCATTAAGGGCCACCACTGTTGCTGTCTATGGCCCCACTGGGAGATTTCCCTGCACTTCCTGAGAACAATGTCACCAGGTCAGAAAGTGAGAGAAATCTCTAGCAAAGACAAAGACAGAAAAAAAGGTAATTGAGATTCGAGCCTCCCATTAAAGGCTCGTATCATCTAACTCATGCTTTAGACTCATGTCCTGCTTTTCCTTTATTAAAGTTCACTTATCATATTTAGCTAGCAGAAGGGAACATTTCCCAAAGGGGATGTCGATTCCGTTTATAGAAATGTTATACGGAAAACTAAATTTCAGAATCTCATTTTAGAAACTGGATAAATAAATACATATGTGCAGGTATGTCCAATGTACTGCAAATTTAAATAATTTATTTCTGGAAATGGACAAAATCTTTCATTTTCTATTTCACCAGTTTGTGTATAGCAGCAGTATATCTTAAAGTGATTGCAAAGATCACCTTTTAAAACAACCCATTCAGTTAAAAATAGAAATGAATAGCAAAACATTTGTGTATAGATATAAACAAAAAAACATTATAAATACTTTTTTTCCCTTTTATTATAAGTGATCACATTCCCTCTGTTTTCCCAGTGAATGGCTGTGCAGTAGGAGTGTGTCAGAACAAGTCTGATTACTGTAAGAGAGCATACTGAGCTTCCAGCATAGCTAGAGAACTGACCATGATGTGCTCTCCTGCTTTCTGTGGTCAGTTTTGAATAGGAAAGCAGAGGGACTGGCAGGAACACCAGGGATTTCACACAAAGGAAGCAATAGAAAGAGAACAGGATGCTTTCTCATACAAGTACATGGTACAGCAGGCACATATCAGGAATTGAAAGTGTTGGGGTAACAAATGCTTTAAATGTCCTTCTGTTATTTTAGATTGAAATTCCTGTGGTAGCCCATGAAATGTGCAAGGCTGGGTATTTAAAGATTGGCAGGGTGCTAACTGACGATATGCTTTGTGCAGGACTGAAAGAAGGTATGCATTATTATTAATTTATTATTATATACCTACATTGTATTTATATATTTGTATATGGTGAAACCATCAGGCAGAGTTCTTCCTAGTTTGGGACAGAGAGGCAAAGAATTAGATCCTCTGTTTTATTGCTGTTGATGTCATTAGTGGGGAGATTTCATTCCGCATTCTATCCTGGAGACAAGAAGTGAAAAATAAACCTTGTCCAAAGTGAGGGAAAATCCCAGATTTTGTAAATGGATTTTCCCTTTACCCCTCCACCCATGTCTGATGTGGAGGTGATACCTTACTTTGACTTAGTAAAAGTGGAAGCAATTTATGAGCACATAAACTAAAAATACAACACAGTGTGAGACTGTGGGGGTTATTTACTAAAGGAAAATCCACTTTGCACTGCAAGTGCACTTGAAATTGCACTGAAAGTGCACTTGGAAGTAAAGTCACTGTAGATCCGAGGGGGACATGCAAGGAAAATAAAAAACAACATTTTAGCTTGCACATGATTGGATGATAAAATCAGCAGCGCTTCCATTCATCCATTCATTTCAGATCTACCCCTTAGATTTAGAGCGACTGCACTTCCAAGTGCACTTTCAATGCAAAGTGGATTTGCCTTTTGTAAATAACCCCCTATGAGTACTTCATTAGTCCAGCACATATCTCCATAGCTGATGTTGTCTAATTCAATTGGAAAGTCTCCTCACCTTACAGGCAGACAAGTGGGACTTTTAGAATAATGTGTTTTTTATTATCTTTATTGCATTTTTTAACATGAGATAATTGTTTCTAACTATTGTAAATGGTTCAAACTTAGCAATGTGTCATTATAACTAATTAGAAAAAAACATCTCATTCTACTGATAAAACAAATTATTATATTTTTAACAACAATGTGTGCAGACATTGCTGGTGCTAAAAATATGGTACATTTGTATTTAATGACTGGCAACTCTGTTACACCAATTATGCAATTAGGAAACAACATCATTTATAAAGTAATATTTACTTTCCTTTAACCATTTTAGCCAGGCCATTTTTTGCCACACGGCACTGCGTCTCTTTAACTGACAGTTGCGCGGTCGTGTGACGTTGTACCCAAACAAAATTGAGTCCTTTTTTTCCCACAAATAGAACTTTCTTTTGGTGGTATTTGATCATTTGTGGTCAGTTTCGAATCCTCCCTTGCACTGATGGTCCACGTAGAGGCCCCCTTTAAATTAGTGGTGAGTGTAAATCCCCCCCCCTTACATTGGTGGCCAGTGTAGAAATCCCCCTCTGTTGGTTGTTGATGTAAAATCCCTCATTACAATGGTTGTCGGTGTAAATTCTTCATTACATTGGTGATAAGCATACATTTCCCTTTATATTGGTGTTAAGTGCAGAATTGCCCTTACACTGGTAGTCAGTGTAAATCCCCCCTAACATTGGTGGTCGGTGTAAAAGTGTCACCCTAAATTGGTGACACACTGGTGGGGGGGCCCAAGAAAATGTTTGCCCAGGGTCCAATAAATATTAAAGACGGCCCTGATTTCAGCCCATTTAAAATTCCCCTAAGGGTACTTCCCCTTCAGGCCTGTTTACAAACCAGCTAATCAGAGGGGGTGGTTGGTGGAGAGTCAGCCTGAGGCAGGAATAAGAGGGGGTTAATTGTATAGGACAGGCAGTTCCCCTTGATCAGGATAGTCCTGCTTGTGTAAACTTTCAATTTCAAAGAGAGGGCCAAGTGATTAAAAAAAGGTAGTAACTGTGAGAAATAAATTGATCGAGAAGGTAAAAGTTAAGTTTTTAGTTTGAATGACTACAGAGAGACAAATTGTTTGTGATCACGCACAGCCCTAAAAATTCTGCTTCATTCAAATCAGTTGCTCTAACCCACCATCTCTAACCCTTCTAAACAAATCTACATTAAAGGCTAAGTTCATATTTTGGGTAAAAATAATAAATGCACATATTATTATTTTTCCCCCCAGGAGCCTGCAGAGCATTGCACCTGTGATCAATAGATCACAGGTGCAAATGTCAGGCTTATGCAGACTCTCGGTACAGCTGTCGTACAGGAGGTAGGGGCAGACAGTTACGGAAGTTCAGAAAGAATCAATGAAGTACGAGAGCGCTCACTAACACCCTTAGAGTTCATTGAGAACCACAAGTCATCTGCCACAATGGAAGAGGGTACTTGTAGTTCATTCATTCACAGATCACTGTGAATGAATAATGCAGTTGTATGGGCTGAGCACCAAAGAGCTGCACTGTTTTTGAAAAGTGACAGCTGGTGCAATGGCTACATTTCCTTAGAATTGTTGGCCTTTTTATCAGTATAAGCCTAAGGTTGGTATTACCCTAAAACTGGCCATGCGTAGTAGACTTTGAAAGAAACGTTGGTCTGAGAATTCATATGAATATTCATAGGAAAATTATTTGTACAGTCGATGACTGGATGAATGTCATTTTGAAAGTACTTTAAAATTTTGTTTACTTTAACATTTGTTTTTGGAATGAATGTAATCTTCTGAACAAAAATCACATTGTTCGAAATTTGTTTCCAAAACATTTTCAGTCCTGCTCCTTCAAATTTTCTCG
The DNA here is from genome assembly GCA_037952925.1 of Lithobates clamitans. Taxonomy (NCBI): domain Eukaryota; kingdom Metazoa; phylum Chordata; class Amphibia; order Anura; family Ranidae; genus Lithobates; species Lithobates clamitans. The sequence continues at coordinate 907,878 of JBBGZY010000404.1, read as the reverse complement.
CCACAAGCGAATTGATTAACAATTAGAAAATCAAACAAACATTATTAAGGTTGAACTCCAGTAATTCAGCCAATTTGTAACATATGCTAGCATAGTATGAATTAGGCTCAAAGAGGTGCATGCCACCCAGTGGATCTCTTTAGTTTACATGTGCAATTTTATAGAGCTCCAGGAGTGCAGCTATCACTATACTCTGGGGCTCTGACTGTTCATTCACAGGAGCCTTGGTATTTTCTGAATGAGTTTACTTGGCAGGAGGGAAGAAAGAGTAGCACTGTTCTGAGGCTAAAAGTTTGGATCACATAGAGATAGGTAGGCTCCTGGCTTATAAGACAAATGTAAACTGTAATGCAGGCCATACGTTATGCACAACAGGTTGAAGTCAGTGTTGATAGGGGAATCCATCCTCCTGCACTAGTGGACAACTGGAGGTTTCCTAGCTGTCATAATACAATGATCACTGCTATATACAGTAGTGTATATAGACACCACCAGTACTTGAATAAAAAAAACACAACAGGCTGGTTCTACTGAAGTTGACCGATAAATGAACATAAAAACAACCAGCCTGCCCATAGACATATTGAAATTCAGCCAATTCCTGCTGAACAGCTAAAGCTGGGAATGGTGCTAAAGCCATCTAGGTGAGTATAATTTGGTGTGAGGACCTTGGTCCAATAATAAAGTGCAAAATACTAGTGTATAAGTGAAATTAGTAGATTATGAGTGATGAAAATGGCCACTATAACAATATTAAAGTGCAATGTGCCATATTGTGTAATCCCGTTTATTATGTTTTAATAAACGGGATTACACTATTGGTTCCCCTTTCATCTTTCATTTAACTCACTCATGGGCTTGCGGAAGAGGGACTCATATCAAGAACAAGTCTCCAGTATTGAGCAAGTTTATACTTTGCTAAAAGCGCTGTTTGACCTTCTTTTTAAGTAAAGAAGTCACATCCATCTTGTAAGCAGAATCAACTTATGGAGCACTTTGGGTGTATGATTCACAGTTGGTGACGGATACTTACTTTTGATGTTACATTGAAGATATCAAGCACTGAAGAAGTTTATTTAAAAGGATTTTAATTGATTCACAGTTGTTTTTATATAGTCTGCATTTTACTTGAAGATGTTTAATATATATTGAAGATATATTTTCACAATATGGCACATTGCACTTTAATATTGTTATAGTGGCCATTTTCATCACTCATAATCTATTAATTTCACTTATACACTAATATTTTGCACTTTATTATTGGACCAAGGTCCTCACATGAGCGCCCCCTCACACCAAATATATTGTCACCTAAAGTAGTGTCACCTATCTTAGCTAGGGGAGCAGCAGTTTTTTTAGTTTATTTCATAATTGGTGCAAGGTACTAATACACTTTTTATCAGGTGAGTATAATTGATTGTTTTTTTATTTACAAAATTCTCTTTTAAGTATTTTTAATCGTATGCATTTTTTTTTTTATTTAATTTTAAAATATTGGTCGTTGCATGTTACTACACTTTTGCACACAGTTTTTTTCAGTCTTGTTACAAGGTAAATGCACATACTGAACTAACAGTCTCATTTTTTGCAGGAGGGAAGGATGCCTGCTCCGGTGACTCCGGTGGTCCAATGGTCACCTTCAGTCAACACAAAAATTACTGGTATCTGGCAGGAATAGTGTCCTGGGGAGTTGGCTGTGGGGATAGTGATAGATATGGTGTATACTCGAATGTCTATAAAAATGTAGACTGGATAAAGTCAACAAGTGGAGTGACATATTAATAAAGTGAATTCTGTTACAAGATAGATTTGATGCGTATTTATTGTTTTATTTGAGGCACTTATATAGTGCCGACAATGTATGCAATGATTTACATACAAATTGTACATTCACATCAGTCCCTGCCCTCAAAGAGCTTACAATCTAAGGCTGGCCATACATTATACAGTTTTCTTGTACAATTTCACTTTAGATTGACCAAAGCCATATAATATGAGGTCAAACCTAAACACTTTCAATTTGTATAAAATCAGGTGGGCCGTTGCAGTACATAGTTGAAGGTAAATCGAAAGGAAATTGAATAAGAAAATTGTATGGCTAGCTTAAGGTCCCTAACTCACATTCATACATACACATGCTAGGGTCAATTTAGACAGGAGCCAATTAACCTACCGGCATGTCTTTGGAGTGTGGGAGAAAATTGGAGTACCTGGAGGAAACCCACGCAGGCACAGGGAGAACATGCAAACTTCAGGCAGGTAGTGTCGCCGTTGAGATTAAAAATAAAGACTCTAATGCAACCAGGCTCGTGCTAACTGCGCCCCATGTGTAGATAAATCATGAGTTTTATGACAAGAGCCAAATTATTTTCCTTTAAAATCAAGAGGTTAAAAATATTTTGTCCTTGGTCACCTAGCAAATCGGGTACCTTGGAGCACGCGTACCTCAATGTTGCTCAGTGATGAGGTCTCAAACAAAGTTTTCCCTTTAAGCTTGAAGCCTAACTCTGGGTTAGATTTTATTTGATCAAAAGATCTCTCCCTGCAGTACCTCTTCTTCACCAAAATATACTGTTACTCCACCCGGAAAAAATAGCACATACAGGCAGTCCCTGGGTTACAAACAAGATAGGTACTGTAGGTTTGTTCCTAAATTGAATTTGTATGTAAGCTGGAATAGGTTACACCAGCCAAAAATATCATTTTTAAGTTTTTTGGCTAGCATAGGGAAGGGTTAACACCCCTGTAAGGTTTGATTTTTTGTCTGTGCCCCTTTTAGAAGATTTCACCTCACTTTCTGTCCCTGTGACAACTGGATGTTGAAAATTATGGGTTGTCGTGGAAACAAGGATTAGTGATAAAGCTTCAGTGGAGACACATTTTCCTATGATAACCTTTATTCAGGAGTGAATTTCCCTTCCCAGGGGTAGATTTTCTCTCACTTCATGTTGTATCCATCCATTTGTAGGTAAGAGTCGTATGTGTTTTACTTTCGTCTATCTATTGAGGTTCTTTCGGTAAAACCAAGGAAAATTAGACTTCTGTAGTGTATCAATGCTTTACGTCACAATTCATAGCATACAAAAATATACTTACAACATGCACAAGCCAATTATCCTTTTTAGCAAAATATAAGCATGTACCATATGTACGCATTAGGTAGACTAAACAGTTACTCAACTTAGAATTGAAGATGTAATGTCCTTCATGGTTCCTTGGTCAAAGTCCAAACTCAAAATGTCTTCAAAAATCGTTGTCAGGACTGGGCTCAGCCCTTCCTTCTCTGAGCTGGCTGCTCAGCTGTCAGTTAATTGCTAGCTCCTATCTATCCACAGTGACTCATCTGTTGATGATATCCTGCTCAGATCTTCTCTGCTTTCGCCTGGTCAACATCACAGAGACTCTCTCCTGCGTGCCTGTTAAAGACTTGCTTGGCTGACATTCCTTCTGGTACCAGATTCTGCTTGCTGTTCCACGACGCTGAATCTTTGGTTTCCTGATATCCTGGCCTGTTCTGAAGTACGCTGATCCCTGGCTTCCTGGTGTCCTGGCTTGTCTGACTATCCGTTCCGGTTACCGAACTTTGGCTATGTTTTGACTAAGTTTGTTCTATTTACTTTTATCATTAATAAACAAGTGTGATTTACCTGTACTTCTGTCTCGGTCTGATTCATGATTTCTGACAGTAGGCGAAGGCCATGAATTCAGAATATGCAGTTAATCCACTTGTTAGTAATATTTTTTCTAGATTGGATGACCAGGATCACCACACGGATCAGTTTGCCAAGGCGTTACAGACGCTCCTAAGTTGCACAGCTTACCTGGAATCTCCCACTGTTGCTGCTCGGGTACAACCTGTGTTGCAGGCTGTCCCTGCTGTTGCTCCAGTCCCTGTGCAGGCACCCGCCTCGAGTATTACCTCTGTAAGCATCAATTCTCAGCACTTGTCAGATCTGTGATTTAATGTTTAGCGACTTTATGTGCATTTACCCTATATGCAATTGTGTCAATTCCCAGCACTTGTCAGATCTGCGATTTAATGTTTAGCGACTTTATGTGCATTTACCCTAAATGCAATTGTGTCAATTCTCAGCAATTTGACAGGAGCGCCGCTTTGATATTATGTGTCTCTTCACATTTGTTTGTTTAATGTGACAGACTGTTGTATCTTATATTCATTTATTTTTTAGTTTAAGTGGCAGACAGATTATATATTTCTCTCTTATTGTGATTAATCACAGTGCCAGCATGTGTTATTCTGTTTCGAAACTCATTGCGCTGGGTTGGAAAGAGATAAGCGAGCCTAGTTTTATTTCTTTCCTCTTTTTTTCATTTTTCTTTTTGATTTGAGAGGGGCATACAATCTCGTGAGGATCAAGGAGGGTGATGAATGTAAAACTGCGTTTAATACCAGAACAGGCCATTATGAGTATCTCGTAATGTCATTTGGCCTTTGTTACACTCCGGCAGTTTTCCAGGAATTTTTTAACGATGTCCTCTGAGATTTGTTGCAGTTATGTGTGGTGGTTTATCTCGATAATATCCTCATATATTCCAAGTCCCTAGAGAGCGACCACACACATGTCTGTCGTGTGCTTCAGAAACTAAGAGAGAACAATCTCTATTGTAAATTGGAGAAGTGCGAGTTCCATCGTGAATAGCTTAAATTCCTGGGTTATGTAATTTTCACTGCTGGTTTTTCGATGGACCCAGAGAAACTTTCAGCAGTCCTACAGTGGCCCCAATTCGTGGGGTTACGTCCTCTGCAACGTTTTTTGGCTTTGCCAATTATTATCGGAAGTTTATTCATAACTTTTCGTCTCTGGTCAAGCCCCTGACTGATATGACCAGAAAGAACGGTAACTCACAGAGTTGGTCTCCGTGGTCCATTAAGGCCTTTGAGAGTCTCAAGGCTGCCTTTGTTTCTGCTCCTGTGTTGGCACATTCTGATTCTACGTTACCCTTTATCTTGAGGTTGATGCTTCTGAGACTGGAGTTGGCACCCTTCTGTCTCCATGTCCTACCTCTGAGAGTGCTATGCATCCTTGTGGCTACTTTTCCAAGAAATTGTCACCTGTGGAATCAAATTACGGAATTAGGGACAGAGAGCTGTTAGCGATCATTTTAGCCCTGAAAGTATGGAGACATCTCCTCGAAGGTATCACTGTGCTGGTTCTCATTTTTACTGACCATAAGAATCTCACATTCTTGTCTAAAGCTAAACGCCTCTCTCCCGGAAGGGTGCAATAGGCTCTTTTCTTGTCAAGTTTCAATTACATTGCCTCATTCTAAGAATTTAAGGGCTGACGCTTTGTCACGACAATTTTCCTCCACTTCCAAGATGGAGTCGGTTCTGGCTCCTGATAGTATTCTGGCTATGGTTCGCACCGGTCTCACTTCTCCTTTGGGTGACAAAATTCTTTAGAAACCTTGTGACCGCTGCTTTGTCCCTTACCATTCTCCCAAGGCTGCTGGTCACCCTGGGAAGAATCAACTCTTTTGGGCCATTTCTCAACAATTCTGGTGGCCTAGTCTATGTGCTGATGTAGCCGCCTTCGTAGCTGCCTGTTCCGTGTGTGCTCAGAGTAATGCCCTGTACACACGATCGGACATTCCGACAACAAAATCCATGGATTTTTTCCGACGGATGTTGGCTCAAACTTGTCTTGCATACACACGGTCACACAAAGTTGTCGGAAAATCCGATCGTTCTGAACGCGGTGACGTAAAACACGTATGTCGGGACTATAAACGGGGCAGTAGCCAATAGCTTTCGTCTCTTAATTTATTCTGAGCATGCGTGGCACTTTGTGCGTTGGATTTGTGTACACACAATCAGAATTTCCGACAACGGATTTTGTTGTTGGAAAATTTTATATCAAGCTCTCAAACTTTGTGTGTCGGAAATTTCTATGGAAAATGTGTGATGGAGCCTACACACGGTCGGAATTTCCAAAAACAAGGTCCTATCACACATTTTCCATCGGAAAATCCTATCGTGTGTACAGGGCATGAGACTCCATGGCACCTTCCAGTGGGTCTCCTACAACCATACCCAATAGATAGAGGCTTTGGACCCACCTGTCTATGGATTTCATTGTGGAGTTACCCAACTCCCAGGGCAACACAGTTATCCTTATGGTGGTTGACCGGTTCTTGAAAATGAACTGGCTTCCATTTTTGCTCGGGAGATTTTTCACTTACATGGGCTACCCAAGGTGATCATCTCGGACAGGCATAGTCAGTTTGTGTCCCGATTGCGACGAGCCTTTTGTACACAGTTGGGAATTCAGCTTGCTTTCTCCTCTGCGTATCACCCGCCGTTTAATGGGGCCGCAGAACGAGCCAACCAGTCCTTGGAGCAGTTCCTACGTTGCTATATTTCTAACCATCATAACAATTGATCAGACCTTGGGTGGAGTTTGCTCACAATAGTGCCTTGAATTCTGCTTCCCGATTGTCCGCGTTTATGGTGAACTATGGTTTCCAACCTTCCATGTTTCCTAAGTCATTTGTTCCGCAGAGTATTCCTGCGTTAGAGAAGCATCTCCGTGTTTTTTGTTCCACTTTGGCACAAGTCCAGGAGGCTTTGCAACATACTAATGATAGGTAAAGACTCCATGCTGACCGCAGACGCCTGCCTGCGCCTTCCTACCAGGTTGGGACAGGGTCTGGCTGTCATCTCGCAACCTCCAACTCTGTGTTTCCTCTGAAATTGGCACCTCGGTTTATTGGGACTTTCCATATTCTCCACAGGATTAACCCAGTGGCTTACGCTTTAGACCTTCCTTCTAATATGCGTATCTCAAATGTTTTCCATGTCTCCTTATTAAAACCTTTGGTCTGCAACCGCTTTACCACCTCGTTGCCATAACCTCACCCTGTACAGGTTGAGAACCATGAGGAGTATGAAGTACAGTCCATTGTTGACTCCTGTAGGTTCTCCTGTGGATGCATACAGTACCTGGTGCATTGGAAAGGGTACGGTCCAGAGGAACGCTCTTGGGTCTCATCCTCGGACGTACATGCCCCTGCCCTCCTCCGTGATTTCCATAGACGTTTTACCCTCAAGCCTGGTGGTCCTCCGAGGGGGAGGGGTCGTTGAGGAGGGGGTACTGTCAGGGCTGGGCTCAGCCCTTCCTTCTCTGAGTTGGCTGCTCAGCTGTCGGTAATTGCCTGTCACTCCATAGTGACTCACCTGTTGATGATATCCTGCTCATCAGTCCTGCTTACTTAAGCCGCCCAGCCCAGATCTTCTCTACCTTCACCTGGTCAACATCACAGAGACTCTCTCCAGCGTTCTGGTTAAAGACTTACTTGGCTGACGTCCCTTCTGGTTCCAGATCCTGCTTGCTAATCCACTAAACTGAATCTCTGGTTTCCTGATATCCTGGCCTGTTCTGAAGTACACTGATTTGGCTATGTTTTAACTATGTTTATTCTATTTAGTTTTATTATTAATAAACAAGTGTGATTTAGCTGTACTTCTGTCTCAGTCTGATTCATGGTTTCTGACAATCTCCAGCTTCTGGCAGCAAGGTCTTGCTCTTTCTCTTCAAAAAAACAACTCCTTTGTCCGACCACATGCTTCTTTCAAATAACCCCAAGCTCCTCCCAACTTCCTGTATACATCAACTTCCTGTGCTCTGCTCAGCTCCAAAGCCTATCCAGCTGGTTTATATACATAGCAATGAAGGGGGGGGGTGTTATATCTAACACCATATTATGGCTATCAAGTCATTACAAATAGTCATGGCAACACAGTATGTAAGTCGGGGACTGCCTGTACTGTGAGACACTGCCATTCATTCACAGTGCACTAGTGCAGAGATTGGCACTGACGTCATTCTGTCCATGCCATTCTCTGCATCAGTATGGAGCCCAGCCCAGGAAGGAGTCAAAAACAAAGATGACCCTGCAGCAACACATGAATACATTGGGCTAGACTAGGGGTTCACATTGACCCTAATAAAGCATCATAATGTAGCTTAAATGTGTTTGGAAGTTTGGATGCTTGGAATTTGCAAAACTGTTTGACACAGTTCTCAACACACAGCTAATGTGTACGTTAAATTCCACAGGCTTGGAAAATGCAGTTTGTAAATGTATAGAAAACTGGCTAAAAGACTGTGTTCAGGGAGTAGTGATTAATGATTCATACTCTGAATGGTCGAAAGCTATTAGTTGTGTACCCCAAGGTTCAGCATTGGGACCCTTTATTTTGTACTATATTTGTAAGTGATATAGAGTTTGGGATTAAAAGTATTATTTCAGTATTTGTAGGTGACACCAAGTTATGTAGTGGAATATCGTCCTTATAGAATGTCTCCAACTTACAAGTCAACCTCAATATACCATTTAATTTGGCAACTATGTGGCAAATGTTGATAAATGTAAAGGTATGTGCTTGGGGGCATGCATACATCATACATACTAGGAGGAGTACAACTGGAAGAATCAACAGCGGAGGATCTGGGTGTTCTGGTAGATCAAAGACTTAAGCTGGCCATACACGGAGCTAAATCCTTTCCTGAAACCACCTGTTGCAGGAAAGAAATTTGTTTGATTCCCCCATCAACACAGACAGTGTTGATACAGGAATTCCTCCTGCCGGGCCATTGTCTTCTCCCGGTGGGGAGGGGGGCAGGGGAAGCTATCCCCACTGAGAGAAGACAGTGGTTACCACTAGCTGCTATAGCAGTCACTAGCATTAATCGCAAGGGAATCTGACAGGCTAGTTGTACTCAAGTTGTTCGATCAATCAACTTGGTACATTCAGCCTGCCCATTAATGGTTTGAATCTCGGTGGGTTCCTGCTGAACCAGCCGAGATTCGAATTGTATGGCAGGCCTGGATAATAGCATGCAATGCCAAGCCAAGCAGCATCCTTTCTTGTATTAAAAGAGGTAGAGAGAGAGAGAGAGAGAGAGAGAGAGAGAGAGAGAGAGAGAGACATAATTTTGCCCCTGTACAAACCATTAGTAAGACTTCATCTAGAATATACAGTTCAGTTCTGGGCACCAAAGGATATTGGGGAACTGGAGAAAGTGCAAAGAAGGGCAACCACATTGATAAGAGGCTTTAGGAATGATTAGCTGAACAGAATTTATTCTTGAGATGAGGAGATTAAGTAGGGGTATGATCACCATTGTATAAAAATATAGGTGGTCAATATAGTGAACTTGGTGTAAAGGTATTCACTTTAAGGTCATCGCAAATGACAAGGGGTGCTCTTTATGTCTGGAGGAAAAGATATTTAACCTCTAAATACACAAAGGCTTTTTCACTGTAATGCCCCATACACACGGTCAGATTTTCCGACAGAAAATGTTCGATGGGAGCTTGTCGGAAATTCCGACCGTGTGTAGGCTCCATCGGACATTTTCCATCGGAATTTCCGTCACACAAAATTTAAGATCTGGAAATGTGTGTACACAATTTCGACGCTCAAAGTTCCACACATGCTCGGAATCAAGCAGAAGATCCGCACTGGCCATTAAACTTCATTTTTCTCGGCTCGTCGTAAGCGTTGTACGTCACCGCATTCTTGATGTTTGGAATTTCCAACAAGATTTGTGTGACCGTGTGTATGCAAGACAAGTTTGAGCCAACATCCGTCAGAAAAAATCCATGGATTTTGTTGTCAGAATGTCCGATCGTGTGTACAGGGCATAAGAGCAGTAAAAATGTATAGTCTCCCTCATATTCCTGACCCCTGCACTTTATATCTTACATACTCCTGAACCATGCACCCTGTATGTAGAGTACGAAGAGTAAAGTATGATGTTTTAAACCCCTCCCACTGTTAGCACAATTTTGCTACATCTACAATTCACTTTTAAAGCTCACATTCTTCTCTGGGTTTTTTTCTTGAGCAAGAAGTCCTGCCTTATGATCTTGCACACAGGTCAGAAAACACCCATGCCATGAAAGAGATTTCATTTATATCACTAATGAAGGAACGAATAAATGCTTTAAGAGGTCCTTGACCTAACTCTATTTCTTATCTCATAGTATTCATTTTTTTATATGACGTACAGTATGCTTAGGTACTACCTACATTTTCCTTTACTTGCTACCGGTATGTTTATGCATTGGTGTACAAAAATCAAAAAAGACAGAACCCTTTTGGATTTCAAAAAACCTATATTCTTAGTAGCATAGACTACCTAATACTAGCTAAGGTTATCAAAATGTTCCTTAGGAATTTTGGTCTATGCTGATCCATGGTATTGCAAACGTAACCACCATACTGAGCTGTAGGCACAAGCATACTGATTCATGATCTGTATGCTTAAGGCCGGGTTCACACATATGCAAATTTGATGCGGGTTTCCCTGCATCCAATTCACATGACAGTAGAGTGTGGATGGAATCGGTTCACACAGGTCCAGGGCGGCTGCAGTCCGCATTTAAAAGGGGTCCTGTGTGTCTTTGGTTCTGATTCAGATGCAAATTCAAAAAAAAATTCAGGCCTGATTCGCACCTGAATCGGTAAACAGGGACGCACCGGACCCCATCCTGTGAGCCGCGGCCGCAGCATATGTGAACCCTGATAATATGTGGTAGAACCTCTGCGCTACTAAATAAACGTGCTAAATAATCAAAGGTGTGTAGAATCATGAGAGTGATGCTGCAAAATCAATAGTGCTCACTGAATCACCATAAAAATAAATGTTGTACATAGGATTTCGCGCAAACACATACAGTGAATAAAAATTAATGAATGTTGGCTGATAAATCACATGAGTGGTATACAACCAATAAAGACAATAATAAAAGTGTCCAATAGTGATAAAAAGTGAAGGCTTCTAGTTTCCAGTTAGACAATTCAGTGATAAATCAGATGGATGATAAGCTTCTATATATACTCAGTGGTCAAATAAATTCCTTCCCTTTATAAAAGGTCTCCCATTGCCCTTACCTTGAAGGGCTTAAGATAAAGCCTTAATGTAGATAAAAGGTGATATTCTAGGAGTAGTTGGGAGGTGTCCACTGGTTGTGGTTCCTGGTGAGTAGATGCTTTAGCCGCTCCTGGTCAGGGGCGATTCAGGATCATGGGCTCCAATCCAACCGAGCAAGGAAAAAAAGAAAAGGAACAAGGGGGCTCCCAATGGTGTAGTTCATTTAAAAGATGGTTTTATTAAATCAAAAAGAAATAACTTTCCAAAACGGTGGGTAAAAACATACACACTGTGGATACAGTGTGGGGCGGTGACAGACAAAGATGGCGGCTGGACGCCATCACCTGGTGCAAAGCTTCCGGTTCACACTGACAGCACTTCTGGGTTAGAGCAGTGTGTAGTGTCGTATGCGATGGCTAACGGGATCCTACGCGTTGCGTCACGTGACCTCGTGACTTCATCAGGGATTCTGATTGGTCGAGACCTCCGTGAATTTATAGTCAGTAGCCGAAAATTGTTTCGACGCCATGTTTGTGTAGTCTGGGTGATATCATAGCGCCAGGAAGTACTGTCCTATTGAAATACTGAAATGTTGACATGCTGTGCGGACTCAAAATTAATAATGGAGCGTTAATTTATAAGTAATTAAAAAGTGCAAATACATTATAAATATATGGGCCTAAATACGTGCGATGTTCTGGTAAGTGGACATACTGCCATCTTGTGGTGATTCAAAACGACCCTGTGTAATTGTACATAGACCCACAGGCAGTAATAAAGTGTCTCACAGTGCAAAAAAATTAAATGATTGTGCATCATTTCATAATGGATGATAATAAAAGAACTAAAACGTGGATAATGGAGAATTAATATAAAAATTTGAAAATTCTTGATGAGTTAAATTCGTTGCATAATGTAGATCAGATAATGATTCATTATAAGTGCTGCCATCATGTGGTTAAGATTTAAATTGCAATCCACAATCATTCCTTTTAAGATTAGATGGGAGGAAATCTAAGTTATGTGTTCTAAACATCTAATATTTTAAAAGATTACAAATTCCACTGAGGCGGTCATTACTACTTAATTAAAAATGTTAAAAATATTGTTAAAACAGCTTAAGGTAAAAAGATGTATTTTTGAAAAAATAGAATTTGTGTCCCGGAAAATTGGCACAAGGTTCACAGTGATAAAATCAAATCCTAGTAAAACAATACATCAATAGTCGCTGATGAAACATTTTAGGTCAAAGTCTATATTTAACCCATTAGGTGCTAAAGTATTCATTTTGTATATCCACTGAGACTCCTTTTGGCTGAGATTACGGATTTTATGACTACCTCTCCATGCCTTGTGGTAGCGCTCTATGCCCCAGAAAGTCATTTCCGCTGGGTTACTGTTGTGGACCTCGGCAAAATGTCTCGATACATTATGTTTCGGGAACTTGTTTATTATGTTTTGCACATGTTCTTTTACTCTGACTTTTAAGGCTCTTTTTGTCCTTCCCACGTATTGGAAGTTACAAGAACATTGCAGGACATATATGACCCCTTCTGTGTGGCAGCTAATAAAATCCTTGATTGGGTATGTGTGTCCTGTGTTGGTTGCTACAAACTCTGTTTTTTTGCTTTGAAATTTTCTAGACCTTTGGCATGCAAAGCAGTATTTACATGGAAAAAAACCTTTTCCATTAAAGAAAGAAAACGGATTAGTGGAAGGAGGGTCCACTACGTTTTTAACAATTATATCTCGTAGTGTAGTAGCTCTCTTGTAAATAATAAGTGGCTTATCTGGTAGTATATTTTTCAGGTGTTTATATTCTTTTAGGATATGCCAATGTTTCTTTATGTGAACCCTGCCTAAAGAAAATCTAAAGCCAAAACTTTTTTTTTTGGATGGAGTAGAGACTAATTAAAAACCCTTTAGATTTTTTTGCTATATATGGTTCATTAGAATGTGTCTCCTCTATAGATGTTCTGTGGCAATTTAAAATATTGGATTTTCCATTTTAGTCCCAGTGACAATGTTCAGCAGGACAAACAGGGTGAATCTCCCTAATGGGGACACAGACAGCAATAAAAGGCAAAGAGAAAATGTAACTTATGGTTTTAAGAGAAATAAAATCATCTTTATTAGTAAATTAACATCAAATATGACATGTGCTAAGGCATCCTAAGATATACAGGATCCAATGAGCATATTATGAACTTCTACATAAACCATACCTCCCAACTTTCTGAAATGGGAATGAGGGACACCTACTGGATAAAGTATGTAGACATAGGACACACACCCTGCCATGCCCCCCTTAACCACTTCAATATAGGGCAATTTCACCCCCTTCCTACCCAGGCCAATTTTCAGCTTTTAGCGCTGCCACATTTTGAATGACAATAGCACGGTCATGCGACGTTGTACCCAAATTAAATTTTGATCATTTTTTTCCCCCACAAATAGAGCTATCTTTTGGTGGTATTTGATCACCTCTGCATTTTTTATTTTTTGCGCTATAAACAAAAAAATCTGACAATTTTGAAAAAACACAATTTCCTCAGTTTAGGCCGATATGTATTCTTCTACATATTTTTGTTAAAAAAAATCTCAATAAGCGTATATTGATTGGTTTGCGCAAAAGTTATAGCGTCTACAAAATAGTGGATAGATTTATGTCATTTTTATTATTTATTTATTTTTACTACTAATGGCGGCGATCTACGATTTTTATCGTGACTGTGAAATTGCGGCGGACAAATCGGACACTTTTGACACTATTTTGGGACCATTGGAATTTATAAAGCGATCAGTGCTATAAAAATGCACTGATTTACTGTATAAATGTCCCTAGCAGGGAAGGGGTTAACACTAGGGGGCGCTGAAGGGGTTAAATGTGTGTCCTAGTGAGTGATTCTAACTGTGGGGGGAGGGGACTGATGAGGGGAGGAGACCGATCGGTGTTTCTATATACAAGGAACATACGATCAGTTCACCTCTCCCCTGACAGGACGTGGATCTGTGTGTTAACACACACAGATCCATGTTCCTGCTCTGTGATGAGCAATCGTGGGTGCCCGGCGGACATCGTGGCCGCCGGGCACGCGCATTGGGTCCCCAATGATGCGGCGAGTGCGCGCTCTCCACAATGCCGGGAAGCCGAGGACGTCATATGACGTCCACCCGGAGGGAGGAAGGGTTCCTACGGCCGTCATTTTACTATGGCCGGTATGGAAGTGGTTAAAGGAGAATTGTACAAAAATAAAAATGATTGGTTAAACCCACAAGTGCTTTTTACCAGTACTATTCATTTATATTGGCTTGTAGTATTTAAAAATGCAGCAATTTAGAAATTGGATGAAAGGTTTAGCACTGGGAGACACTTTTTGATAGACAAATAGTGCATTTTATATACAACTATATAGATCAGACCAAAATGAGGGACAAATGAGGAGGAAAGAGGGACAGAAGGATATTGTTCCAAATCAGGGACATTCCCTCAAAATCAGGGACAGTTGGGAGCTATGCATAAACACATGACAAATAGGTTGCACAATAATCTCAGTGTAGATCCTGAGGCAATTTCACAGGACACATGAAACTACACCTTGTTCCAAATTATGCAAATTCTATTTCAGTGTCACAGAGATTACATATTTCGTTTTTCAGTTTAACTCATGTTCATGTTCAGTTTAACTCATTGTGTCTCAGGGCTCTTTTGATCACCGAAAACAATCTTGGACACCTGTGATAATTAGATTGCCAGTTGATCCCAATTAAAGGAACAACTACTAAAGGAGGGTGTTCCACATTATTAAGCAGAGCACCATTTTCAAGCAATATGGGGAAGAAAAAGGATCTCTCTGCTGCTGAAAAGAGTGAAATAGTTCAATGCCTTGGACTAGGTATGAAAACATTAGATATTTCACGAAAACGCAAGATCGTCGCTCTATTAAGAGATTTGTGGCTGATTCAGAGCACAGACGGGTTTCGTGCAGATAAAGGCACATTGAGGTAGATTTCTGCCAGATCCATGCATCGGATCAAGAGAGCAGCTGCTAAAACACCATTACATAGCAACAAACAGATATTTGAAGCTGCTGGTGCCTCTGGAGTCCCGCGGACATCAAGGTGTAGAGTCCTCCAGAGTCTTGCAACTGTGCATAAACCTTCCATTTGGCCACCACTAACCAATGCTCACAAGCAGAAACGGCTGCATTGGGCAGAAAAATACATGGAGATTAATTTTCAAACAGTCCTGTTCACTGATGAGTACCGTGCAACCCTGGATGGTCCAGATGGATGGAGTAGTGGATGGTTGGTGGACGGCCACCCTGTTCCAACAAGGCTGCGACGGCTGTGACGTCCGCAAGGCGGTGGTGGAGTCATGTTTTTGGCCGGAATTATGGGAAGAGAGCTGGTCAGCCCCTTTAGGGTCCCCAAAGGTGTAAAGATGACCTCTGCAAAGTATGTGGAGTTCCTGACTGACCACTTCCTTCCCTGGTACAGAAGAAAGAACTATGCTTTCCGTAATAAAATCATCTTCATGCATGACAATGCACCATCTCATGCTGCAAAGAATACCTCTGCATCAATGGCTGCTATGGGGATAAAAGGAGAGAAAGTCATGGTGTGGCCTCCATCCTCCCCTGACCTCAATCCTATTGAGAAACTTTGCAGCATCCTTAAGCAAAAGATCTATGAGGGTAGGAGGCAGTTTACATCCAAACAGCAGCTCTGGGAGGCTATTCTGACATCTTGCAAAAAAAGCAGAAACTGTCCAAAAACCCACAAGTTCAATGGATGCAAGACTTGTGAAGCTGCTATCGGGAACAGTAATCTCTGTCATGTCCCAGTGAGCCCATCCAACCTACAGTTAGAACACACCCAGGGAACACACTTAACCCCTGGATCGCCCCTAGTGTTAACCCCTTCCCTACCAGTGTCATTTTTACATAGATCAGTGCATTTTTACAAGACTGATCAGTATAATCATGTCACTGGTCCCCAAAAAGTGTCATTTGGGGTCAGATTTGTCCGCCGTAATGTCGCAGTCCCGCTAAAAATCGCAGATCACCGCCATTAAGAGTAAAAACAATAAAATAATATATAAATGTCCCTAAATCTATCCTGTAGTTTGTAGACGCGATAACTTTTGCACAAACCAATCAACATACGCCTATTGCGATTTTTTTTACTAAAAACATGTAGAAGAATATGACAGCCTAAACTGATGAATACATTTTTTTTTTATATTATATATATATATATATATATATATATATATATATATGTATTATAGCAGAAAGTAAAAAACATTTTTTTTGTTTTCAAAATTTTCGATCTTTTTTTGTTTATAGTGCAAAAAATTAAAACCGCAGAGTTGATCAAATACCACCAAAAGAAAGCTCTATTTGTTGGTAAAAAAGGACGTCAATTTTGTTTTGGTACAGCGTCGCATGACTGCGCAATTGTCAGTTAAAACGACGCAGTGCCGTATTGCAAAAAATGGCCTGCTCATTAAGGAGGCATATCGTTCTGTGGCTGAAGTGGTTAAGAACCCTTTCACATTGAGCCGCGAGCCGCGTTAGCGGTAAAGCGCTGCTAGTTTTAACGGCGCTTTACTGTCGTTTTAGCGGCGCTATTCGGTCGCTATCGGGGCACTTTTAACTCCCACTAGCAGCCAAGGAAAAGGTTAAATGCACCCGTGTAGTACTGCTGCCGTAGCGCTTTGCAGGCGCTTTCAGCAGCGGTGCCCATTCATTTCAATCCTCCACCACCTCAAAGATGCTGCTTGCATGACTTTTTTTAACGTCCTGCCAGTGCAGCGCCACAATGTGAAAGCACTTGGGCTTTCACATTGGGGTGGCAGGGGAGGCGTTTTTCGGGCACTATTTTTAGCCCTTTAGCGCCTGAAAAACACCTCAGTGTGAAAGGGGTCTAAACAAGCTGAAGTTAGAAGCTGATTGGCTACCATGGACAGCTGCACCAGATTTTGCACTCTCCAGTTTTAGTAAATCAACCCCATTGCATGCGGAACATTGGTATTTTGGCTCCCACAACATCTTCGACCTGCAAACATTTAATTGTCTAGTAGAAAATGTGAAAAATGGAGGTGGGACTTTACATGAAGCATGTCATTGTGATTGATGAAAAAATATGTAAATTTTAAAAATAATTAATTTCAATTTGATTTAATGTCATAATGCCCTGGGGGTATAATGTTTATAATCATAATGAATAAATACATGTTATAAATTATATATCATTTGAAATATAATCATGAAAAATTGTTAACATGATAATTGTAATAATAATAATAGGTTTATTGCACATAAATGGACATAATTGATACGACAAATACAGAAAAAATAGAAATCAAATTACAGATCATAAAATACATATTAGATATACAGACAAATAATAATGTTATTGTAAAAATTAATGATTGAAGTGAAAATATCTAGGCACCATAAGTTTTAATTCAAGTGTTAATCCAACACGTTTCATGGCTTTATGCTGCCAATCATCAGGGGTAAGATGCATGTGTGTACTGAAAAGTCAAAATAAATAAAGAAACTATTAATAAACACAACCCTCAGATGCAGAGAAAGTAACAAAGAACACCCACTTTCAAAAAATACTCACAGACAGATCTGTAAGTAATACCCAGCTCCAGTATGGGAATGACCTGGTGGTCTGGAGATAATTGTCTCAACCAGGGTTTTTTTTGGGGAGTGTGTATTTGGGGAGGTGTGCGTGATATGAATGGAACAAAATAGCACATCTATAAAGAGTGTGCAGGTGAGCAACAAGTGCACAAAAGGATATGTGAAACTAAGTTGATGGAGAGACTAACACACCCATAAAGGTGTATATGTGAACAGCAAATGCATGGAAAGAGAAATATGTGCCTATGTAGAAATGTGAGTAAACCTACCATTGCCTGCTAATAGGAGTCATGAAGCACCGACTGAGCAGCTTGTAGGAGGTGGGGGAACTCGCCACCTGGGGCACTGAGTGCCCAGGTAGGTGCCCCCCCACCTCCGCTGCAGCATCCGATGGAGAAACAAGCACGCCAATGTCTTGCAGCATTGGAGAACAACGCACGCGAAGCATGCTTGAACATGACGCTGATGTGCTGAGATCAGACCCCGCCCCTATCGTGCAACTAGGGTGGATGAAGGGGAGAGAGCCGGAACAGAGACCATCAAGGATCCAGCGGATTCATCCATGGTCTGGGCTGGCTAATTGATAGTAAAGGGGAGTGTCCCTAGAAAGTCACATGGGTCTCAGTAAATGATGGAACAAATTACTTAGACTATACATAGGAAGGCAGGTGTGAACTAAAAATGTGTCCTAATAGTACCAAATGAGATAATGACTAAGGCCCCTTTCACACTGGGGCGTCAGCACCATTGGCGGTAAAGCGCCACTATTTTTAGCGGCGCTTTA
Organism: Lithobates clamitans; assembly: GCA_037952925.1. Classification (NCBI taxonomy): domain Eukaryota; kingdom Metazoa; phylum Chordata; class Amphibia; order Anura; family Ranidae; genus Lithobates; species Lithobates clamitans. The sequence goes on along the minus strand of JBBGZY010000404.1, from coordinate 889,525 downwards.
CCGTCGTGTTTGCAGAGGTTTTCAGCCGCTAGCGGGGCGCTTTTAACCCCCGCTAGCGGCCGGAAAGGGGTTAAAAGCGGAGCTTTGCTGGCGGTTCAGCAGCGGCACCCATTCAGTTCAATGGGCAGGAGCGGTGTATACACGGCTCTTTCACCGCTCCAAAATGCTGCTTGCAGGAGTTTTTTTAACGTTCTGCCAGCGCATCACCGGAGGGCTTTCACACTGAGACTGCAAGGGATCTGTTTTTCAGGCGCTTTGCAGGCACTATTTTTAGCCCAAAAGCGCCTGAAAAAACGTCTCAGTGTAAAAGGGGTCTAAGGGTAACAAGTATATTATATGAAAGACGATAATATTAGTATTATGTGCGTGAGGTCACTGAGGAGTGGGTGTCTACCACCCATATATGTATTAAAAGGTTAAAGGTGAAAGTGACCCAACGCAACTATAATTTCATTTCAACAATTATCCCTGCATATATTGTACAAAATGTGAAAAATGGAGGTGGGACTTTACATGAAGCATGTTATTTTGATTGATTGTTTGATTGATGAAAAAATATGTAAATTTTAAAAATAATTAATTTTAGTTTAATTGTCTAATTTATTGGAGAACCATTCTATTGCCCTATACACACGATCGGACATTCCGACAACAAAATCCATTATTTTTATTTCCGACGGATGTTGGCTCAAACTTGTCTTGCATACACACGGTCGCACAAAGTTGTCGGAAAATTTGATCGTTCTGAACGTGGTGACGAAAAACACGTACGTCGGGACTATAAACGGGGCAGTAGCCAATAGCTTTCATCTCTTAATCTGAGCATGCGTGGCACTTTGTGCGTCGGATTTGTGTACACACGATCGGAATTTAAACGATCCGATTTTGTTGTCGGAAAATTTTATATCCTGCTCTCAAATTTTGTGTGTCGGAAATTCCGATGGAAAAAGTCTGATGGAGCCTACACACGATCGGAATTTCCGACAACACAATCCGATCGCACTTTTTCCATCGGAAAATCTGACCGTGTGTACAGGGCATAACAATTGAACAAACGAGCAAATAATGTTCTGGTATCTGCATGTATTATGTAGCCACATGATGTGCGTCTTGTCTATTTGTGTTAAACTGGAGTAGGAGATGGAGTAGGTAAGGATTAAAGGTAAAGCCTTTAAGGTTTTTATTGCTGTCTGTTCCTCATAGGGTAGATTCATACTCTCTGCTGGTACTGGTGATTAGTATCCCAGTGGAAAAAGGGATAGGAAATCCAATAATTTTAAGTTATTATAAGAACAGGAGGTCAGAGGAAATCTTCCATTAGGGAACAATGTTCTAGTGACAGCTGTTTAAAGATGGATATTTCCTCACTTTAGAGAGATCTCCTCTTACTTCCTGCTGCATCCCTGGGACAGGAAATGAATGGAGATCATGCTGATGGGACACTAGACAGCAAAAACAAGAACCTGACAGGCATTTCAACAATTATCTACTTAATCCAAACTAAGATAAAACATTTTGGCTTTACAAAACTTTAAGGAGCAGATATACCTAATAACATGGTCACTGTGTGTATAACGTATGGGGCTAGAAATCAGATCACAATAGTTTTATAGGTAGGGAAATACCTGTAGCCTCAGTTTTAAAATGTTCTGATCAGTGAATTAGAGTAAAGAAGAATCAAAATGAGACAAGCATTGGTAACGCTGTAGTTAAAGCACAGAGAAGTACACAGAAATGCAGACTAGGCAACATCAAGTTCTTTATTACACACTCCTTCAGCACAAGCTTCACAAAGGTCTTTCTCATGAGGTTTGGTCCTCAGTACACGTCGGTCTCTATCTTGCACACCAGTATCAATATCTTCTCTATAGCAGTTTTTTCTGATTTTTAAAATAACGTTTTCCAGAATGGTTTCCACCTTTTCCTCATTAAATGTAGGTTTTATATAGATGTTATTGTCACACTCTCGACACAATTGTTCAAATGGCCGTAGCAAAACTGTGCCTCTTTTGGCTCTACCAAGGCAGTAGTGAAAGATAAGTGAAACTCGACCAGAGTTCCAAAAATGTTGGCATCCGAAACAGGTAAAACTAGAAAAACAAAATAGATCAAGTAAAACCAGAGACATTTTTTGTTTTTGTTTTTATCACTGTGATTATAGGAAAAATCATGCCGTTGGAACGCAGTAGCATTAAGATATCACAGCACTTAAAGCGTATGTTAACCCCCCCCCCCCCAAAAAAAATGGATCCTGCTCCTTTAAAGCATGTTATATGACACAGTGCTTGTGCTGTGTCGTTTGGACCCCTGTAACACCTAAAAAACCTGGCTGTTTCCCCTTTGTAAACTGACCACGGTGTATCATGGCTGCTGAGCCCTGAAACGTGGTCAGTTTACGTGCCTATGTCATCCGCAGCCTTGCTGTCTCTCCTCTCTGCTCTTGTGTCCTCCTCCCCCTCCCTCACTGAATGTTGGCTTCTGTGTCAGGTCCGCCCCCCACCCCCACCCCTCTTGCTGCAATAACATGTCTTACTTTATATAATCTGCTTGGTCTTCTAAGGATATGTCCCCCTGTGTGTGTGTTGTATAAAAAGAAAGCTGTGTATATACCTTATTTGTGAGTGCTGATCAGTGGTTACGTGATGCGCCGGCTCTCTCCTTCTCCTCCCCTCCAGACTGATGTCAGTGGGGGAACCTCAGCATCCATCAGACGGGGAGAGGAGAGATGCTGCGCATCACGTGACCAATGACCAGAGCTCACAAATAAGGTATATACAGCTTTTTTTTTTTTTTTTTATACAACACACACACAGGGGGACATATCCTTAGGAGACCGAGCAGATTATATAAAGTAAGACATATGGGTTAACAAACCCTTTAACACACAATTACGTTGTTACTTTGTCACTAAAAGTTTTACTGCAGACATGCGCAAAGATCTGGTTTTATGTTGTCACTTTAAATAACGGCCATGGCCGTAAGCCAGCTTTACCTTTAACCTACTTCCTTATTTGCAGCTTCTATTTGTCAAACACAGTTTGGCATCTGTAGACTTTGAGCATTTGTAATTGTAAACTACAGAATACATGTAATTGATTACTGAATGAGCACACACATTGTAAAATGATTTAAACAATATGTCAGTGCATATTGCTCGCGTGACTAACATTATTATGCTTCTAATGTCGCGTACACACGAGCAGACGTTCCAGCGGACTTGGTCCGGAGGACCGGACACCATCGGGCAATTCGATCTCGTGTGGGCTCCAGCTGACTTTTTTTCCCCAAAAGTCCGACGGACCTAGAAATAAAACATGTTTCAAATCTTTCCGACGGACTCAAGTCCGGTCGAAAAATCTGCTCGTCTGTATGCTAGTCCGACGGACTAAAACCGACGCTAGGGCACCTATTGGCTACTGGCTATCAACTTCCTTATTTTAGTCCGGTTGTACGTCATCACGTACAAATCCGTTGTACTTTGGTGTGATCGTGTGTAGGCAAGTCCGTTCGTTTGAAAGTCCGGCGGACCTACGCTGCAAAGTCCGTCTGAAAGACTGTCGGACCTAGTCTGTCGAAAAGTCTGCTCGTGTGTATGCGGCATCAGAAGTCTGAATAAGTGTAAAAAATAAAATAAATAGAGCATCAATATATCTATAATACAAGCAGCAGTCTGGAGCTTCTTCTCTGATAACAGGGTGCATTCAGCTTCAGCAGTTAGAGGACCTGGAGTGCTGAGGTTGCTGAATTCAGCAATCATAGGGCATAGGACAAAGAAATAGTATTAAAAAGAAAAAAACTGCGCTGAAAATAAGTGGGTATGCTGCGATTATAAGTGGGGTACACCAAATATATACACGCGCTTAAACTATTGCATGTGGTTAACACTGTGATGTTAAAAAAAAAATTTAAAGTCCTTAGAGTGCATAAAAGTCCAAAAGAAAGTGAATTCAAATCTTCAATGATCAATTAATGTTCATAGATGCTCAGATGAATCAATTAGAACAGCTAATAGTAAGTAGAATGCTTACCAGATGGCAAGACAAATGAAACAAGTGGCTTAAATCCAGCCTGGGCCTTTAAGGAACCAGTCCCGGTGAATTTGAGCAAAACTTTCACTCGTGAAGGATAAACGTGGATTCATGCGAATTCATCCCAAAAAAATTGGATATAAAACTTAGCGTAATATTGTCAACAAATAAAGAAAAAAAGGGAGAACCCTCACACAGTGATAAATCATATAAAATCATAAAAAAACACCCAGTGCCCATAGACACACACAGGGTCTCTGTGCAAGTGACATAAAATCATGCAAATAATGAGAATAAACCCAATGGTGAGTATACACCAAAACCTTGCAGAGTTTCTGCTTACCAGATATTAATATAAATGCAGTTGGCTGGAACTTAGACCAAGTGGAACTGGACTAAGTGCAGTTAAAAAGGTATTACACTATCTTGCCATATCTTTACAATATGGGTACAGGCAGGAAATTGGTGTGTTTTGCGGCACGTTTGATATCCCTTCACCATTTAACCATTCGGTGGTTGATGTTTATTCATCAACCAGGAAGTACACCGTGACCTACGGGTACTTTGCAGTGCCTGGCTGTGCCACCCGCTTACAGTATTTTTACTGTGAGCAGGCGTCAAGTGATTAAAGAGAACTTCAAAGCTACTCAGGAAAAGAAAACTTTTGAACTGAGGATAATTCTATTTGACACAAAAGATAATGGACTGAGCCTGGGTTCACACATATGTGAACACAAACATCGCATGTGATTCGCACCTGCATTGCTGTGCCGATCACATGCGATGTCTGTGCAATGCGAATTCAGCCATATAGTTGTATGGCTGAACTCACATTGGCTGCGCACAAAAAAGGTGTAGGAACCTTTCTTTTCCCGCACTAGAATCGAATCGCATGGGCACCCATTGGATCTGCCAGCTGCGATCGGTGAACCGATCTGGAGGTGTCATTAACTTTGTATTGACAACTGCAGCAGTTCGCAGAGGGCAGTGTAAACTGCCTGCGGGGGATATGCGATGTGGAAACCGGCACTGGAATCGTGCTAGTTCCTGCATCGCATATGAGTAAACCCAGGCTAAATGCGGACCTCAGTTTTCTAAGTCATTATCTAAAATTTTTATGACCAATATCACCTCTGTGACTATTTCTTCCTACCCCCGTCCATAGCCCTTTCCTTGCCTTATCTCACAAACTATCCACGTTTTAATTACAATTGCTGTGTATGTTTGTGTGATTTTTTCCTCAGAGAATGTCTTAACATTCTGCTAAAACTTTGTGTATCAGTACTGCTTGGGCCTTGAAGAAGGGGTACACCCTAAAAGTTTCACAGACAGTATTCAGTTGTTTTTATAGCACATAGCCAGTTTGTTTGTTATCCCCTATTCAGTCATAGAGAATAATAAGTAACCAGCACACTGCATTCTTTGTGATCTTTTTTATTGATCTGAACTTGGTTTTCAGACTTCTGTTTGAACTTATTTATTATCATTTTGCTTTGAAGGTGTGCTGTGTTGCTCCAAAACAACATACCGTATATACTCGAGTATAAGTCGCCCCGAGTATAAGTCGAGGCCCCTAATTTACCACAAAAAACTGGGAAAATTTATTGACCCGAGTATAAGTCGAGGGTGAAAAATGCAGAGGGTCAATAATGCCCATCTGCAGCTGCATGCCTCCCTGTGTCCTGTGCAGCCTACCTGTACCCTGTGCATGTGTCCTGTACATGTGTGTGTGTCCTGTACATGTGTGTCCTGTACATGTCCTGTGTCCTGTACATGTCCTGTACATGTGTGTGTGTGTGTGTGTCCTGTACATGTCCTGTGTCCTGTACATGTGTGTGTGTGTGTGTGTCCTGTACATGTCCTGTGTCCTGTACATGTGTGTGTGTGTGTGTGTGTCCTGTACATGTGTGTGTGTCCTGTACATGTCCTGTACATGTCCTGTACATGTGTGTGTGTGTGTGTGTGTGTGTCCTGTACATGTGTGTGTGTCCTGTACATGTCCTGTACATGTGTGTGTGTGTGTGTGTCCTGTACATGTCCTGTGTCCTGTACATGTATGTGTGCATGTGTCCTACCTGTGTCCTGTGCAGCCTCCCTGTGGCGATCTCCATCCTCTCTGTGGCGATCTCCATCTTCAATCGGCGGCCGGCGTGTGATGATAGTGTTCGGCGGCCATTCCACAGTTCAAAAGCCGCGCCTCCTCCTCGTCTGTGATAGGCTGACCGCTGACTGCCTATCACGGACATTCTCTCATTCTCATACCACGGACGAGAATGTCCGTGATAGGCTGTACACTGACAGCTGTTCAGCCTATCACAGATGAGCAGGAGGCGCGGCTTTTGAAAGCTGCAATAGCCGGCGAACACTACGCCGGCCGCCGTCTGCCTGCATGACACGCTGATCATGCAGACAGACGGCAGGGACTCGAGTATAAGTCGAAGGGACACTTTCAGCCCAAAAAAAAGGGCTGAAAAATTCGACTTATACTCGAGTATATACGGTATTCACTTTTTTATACTGTGATGGAAGGCACGTTCTGCCAGATGAAGATGAGGGTGTCTTGGTGACATGTTGCTGCTTCACCTCATGCATGTATACACAGGCATTAACAGAGATGGGGATTTATAAGCTATTACCTGGCATTAGTGGTGGTTTGTGATATCTTCCAGCCCTTTTGTCTCTGTTCCTGGGTTAGAGTAGGTTTCAATTTGTAGTTGAACTGCAGAACCCAGGTTTTTCCATACCTTTGCTTTAGCTCTGTCTCTTGCAGATCATCAAATATGTCTATCCAGATGTTTCCAGATGGTTCCCTGGGCATTTCTCTGACAAAAAAACACTAGAAATGAATTGTTATCATATTATAATTGTTTATCAATATTTTTATACCATACGTTATTCCTTCACAGTTTAGTAATACAAAATATGACTTCTAAATAACCATCTGAACATTTGTAAAAACTATAGAACACATGGTGACCTCGTTCATTTTAAACTCCTAAATTAGCAGCGCCCATAACAAAGTATTAAGATGGCAGCACACAGCCTATGATATGCCTGCTCTTAAAGGGTAAAATGTGTCTACCTTCTGTTTGTTTCCAATATGGGACAACATGAGTAGAGATGAGGTTTGAGTTCACTGTGATGCAGGATTTCCAGCTAACTTTAGCTGTTCACTTTCCATTAAATGGGCAAGCTAAACTGCCAAATTTGGCAACCCATGTGAACCTCTACGGCTACTGCAGTCATTGATGCAGTACTACACGTCATTATTTTAGTTTTGATATTGCTACCACCACTGAATGACAAATTCCCATGGTGCAGGCTGCAAGCATCATTAGTTGCTAGGATGCTGTGCCAGCCAGCAACTTGTGGCCATCTGCTGCCCTCCCACATCCTACATCAATGATGTCATCGGTTGCTATGATTCCGGAGGCTGCACAGTCATTGGTTGGTAGTGGGGTCCTCCAAAAAATCCATACCCTTCCCAGAGCATGAAGCCTGACTGCCAGACCATGTCAGGCCTCATGTCCTCAACATGGGGAGGGTACTTTGCTTGGGGGGGGTGGGCTGTACAGTGATGCAGATCTACATTAATCATACTGAACAACACATGCCAGCCCACAGAAACAAAGCACGCTGACAGCCAAGAAGATGTGTTTCCGATTTTCCCAACATGAATTATATTTCTTGGCCGCAGCAGCTGAATATAAAAATTAGGGTGAGGGATTCCAGGTGACGTCATTGACCAAATATGGTCATCATCATCAATATGAGCACATGGTGCTTTGCCTGTCCCTCCCCTGGCAAGATACCCTCCCCATATTGAGGGCATGTGACCTGGTATGATGTGCGATATTCCCTCCCTTTCCTGACCTGTCAGGATGCATGCTCTGATAAGGGTCTGATATTAATTTTGTGGGGGGCCTCATACTGTTTTTATTGTTTTTGTTTGGAATGGGGTTCCTCCTAAAATTTATACCAGACCCTCACCAAGAATTAAGGGTCTGGTATAGATTTTTTGAAGGAAACCTCATACTGTTTTTTCTTTGTTTTTCATTTGTTGTGTCTTTTTTTACAATCCATACCAGACCCTCCTCTTGAATAAGGGTCGTGTATGGATGTTAAGGGAAAACCTGTCTTTTTGCCACTTTTGCTTTAGTACATTGTACAGGTGTGCCAACTCACCTGCAGGTTTAAGACTGGATTCACACCTAGGCATTTTTAGTGCTTTTTGCATTTTGCAGATTTGCACTACAGAACGTGTTCCATAGGAAACCATGTTAAATGGACTGTAGTGCAAGCCTGCTAAATGCAAAAAGCACTAAAAATGCATAGGTGTGAATCCAGCCTAATGCATGGGTGTGAATCCAGCCTAAGGCATCCCTCCGGCATGTTTTTTTTTTTTTATGGGAATTGTGTATTTTTAATTCTGCCCTTTAAACCTTATTAATAGAGCTGCCAAACATTTTTTTTTATTATTATTTTTTTTGTATTGGTACATGCTCCACAGGATGGTGAATAAGTCTTTCACAGATAATTTATCAAGATTGTATCTTGCCAAGCTGTCATGACTACATTGTCCCAAAACATAACAACTATACTATATGTATTATATGAAGAAGCAACTAATACTATTCACAGGCAGTGCCGGCCGCTCCATGCGCCCAGCCCCCAATCTACATGCAGGGTGCAGGATGCATGGATTTCAATGTTTTGGTTTTTTTTGCAGCACATGATTAGAACCTGAGGCTCTAAATGGCTTAAAAAAAGGGTGGGTTAGGGGTGCAGAAGCGGGGAGTCCGAAAACCCGATTGGCCAGGAGTCCAAAGACCTGATTGGCCGAGAGGAAAAGCAGCAGAGGAGACAGAGAGGGGAAGCTGCAGCCGCGACCTGGATGGGATAAGTGCCGATCCACGGTAGCTACAGGTAAGCCTTATTATAGGCTTACCTGTAGTGAAACGTGGTCTTCAAGGGTTTACAACCACTTTAAAGTGAAACAATACAAATTAAAAATCCTTTGAAAATTCCATTATTAAAAAAATAAAAAAACAATGTTCCCCCCCATGTATATCCATCGTCAACCACGCCGCCACCGCCAGACCCGAAAAAAGAAAAACAGTGGCCCCGCCCTTAGCCATATAAGAACTGTCAAACGATGGAGCCTGCAGTTGGCGGTTAGTCTTCTTCGCGGAGCTTTTTTTTCTTTTTTTCAGGTCCAGCGGTGGCAGTGGCGGCAGCGTTGTGATTGACGATGGATCTACATCGGGGGGGACATTGTTTTTTATTTTTTTTAATAAATTAATTCTCAAAAACTGTGTCTGTATTTTTATTTCTTTTTTACACTTTTTTGGTGAATGGGTAGGGGTACAATGTACCCTATATTCATTCACATGGGGGTGGGGGTGGGATATGGGGGCCAGATTCTGATAAGCCCCTGGCCCGCAGGCCCCCACAACCACAGCCCAGGGTTGTGGGGAAAGGCCCTTGTCTTCATCAACAGCCCCCCTGCCCCAAAGCGCCCACTGACAGCTGATGACTCATCTGTTGTTAAGGACGCCATGGCCAGCTTCCTGGCACACTCCTTAACAACCATTCACTGTTCCCTGATTGGGCAAAGCTTTGCCCAGTCAGGGCTTAGAATGCACTGTGCACCAAGCTTAGAATGTGCAGCGCACAGTGCATTGTAGGTCGCTCGGCGGGCGAACATGCCGCCAAGCGACCCGCAAATTCAGGTGTGCGCCGAGCAGGTGAACAGGCAATGTCCAGGGTGAACTTTTACTCGGTACGAACCATTCACCCATCTCTGCTAGTAAACTGTGAAACCATCTTGGCTGGCTGCTTGAGTGGGAAGAAGACAGATGCAGATGGACTTTTCAGAAGCCACATTGTACAAATTCCAGTGATATCATTACAGTGATATCATTCTAGATGGGTTGAGCTTTAGAACTGTACACGGCCAATCTGCTTTTACCAGCGGTCGATGTTCTTAAAGTGGAGGGCCACCCTGAAAAAAAAATTTATACCAAAAATCCTAAAAAAAAATTAAAAAAAACATTTGAAAAAAAAAATGTAAACTTACCTAAACCCTTGTTGCTAGGCAGTCTTCCTAATCTGCCTCTTCCTTTTCCGCGGCGTCTTCTGCTCCTCGGTGAGCGGCCCCATTGTCTTCTGGGAACTGTGTGTGTTCCCAGAACACCACAGGGCCATTCACAGAGCGCCGCACTACTCGTGCGTGCGCAGTAGGAAACTGGCAGTGAAGCCGCAAGGCTCCACTGCCTTTTTCCCTTACCTAGGATGGCGGTGCCGGGACCCGAGAGCTGAGGGACGGGTCGGCCTCGGGTGGCCGACATCGCGGGCACCCAGGACAGGTAAGTAAGGGTTTTTTTTTTTATTAAAGTGTTACAGGCATACCCCACTTTTAGGTACACAATGGGGTTTATTTACTAAAGCTGGAAAGTGCAAAATCAGGCTCACTTCTGCATAGAAACCAATGAGCTTCCAGGTTTTATTACCAAAGCTTAATTGAACAAGCTGGGGTTAGAAGCTCATTGGTTTCTATGTAGAAGTGAGCCTGATTTTGCACTTTCCAGCTTTAGTAAATAAACCCCATTGTGTACTTAAAAGTGGGGTATGCCTCTAATATTCTTATTCTCAGGGGCGTTTCTGGATATATAGCAATGTCTTTGTGTTATATGTTATATATATCAGTGTCCTCTCTCCTAGAGGGTAGGGTGTATAGGAGATATGTTTCTGTACTTTGTCCAAGGCCGCATTTCCAACATACTTTTAGGAATTCATTTCTTAGTAGAAATTGAAGAATTCTTAGTTCATAAGATGCTTCCAGAAAAGTTGTTTATTTGTTCAGAAAGATTAGCAAAGACAAGACTGACTTCTGGTAACATCTGGCATGGTGATGGTCTCAGAAGGAGGAGGAGGAGAAATCTTGATGTTACATTCTCCAAAGTGTAGGGTTACTTCTCTCTCTTCAACCCTACTCCATTCCCTAACTACCATAATTCTTGTGCACTCCTATATTGTTTCATAATGTTAGTGTGAGCATATCCTAGTAACACCCATATTTGCATAAATACTTTAAATGGTTATAGTCTAAAGATAAGTAGCATAACTCCACCCATTGTCCTGACATAGCAACTCAAAATAGAAATATCTACCCAGCAAAACCACTCTTCTCTGTCCTCTGTCCTCCGTCCTGTAACCTTTAGAAACCATCACTAATTACATATAACATTCATGTGTTTCATATATTTTTTCAGAAACTTTTATCACTTAAAATAGTAATAAACTTAAAAACTTCTAACAAACCCCATTGTGTACTTAAAAGTGGGGTATACCTGTACTAAACCCAGGACCCTGCATTTACTATATCTGGTCTCCCACAGTACACAGAACATGGCAATGCAATAGTTTTAGTACCGTATATACTCGAGTATAAGTCGTTCTGAGTATAAGTCGAGGCCCTAATTTACCACAAAAAAATGGGAAAAACTTATTGACCCGAGTATAAGACGAGGGTGAGAAATGCACAGCTACTGTAAGTGGAAAAGAGGGTCAACAATGCCCATTTGCAGCCTCACTGTGCCCATTTGCATGCCTCCCTGTGCCCATTTGCAGCCATAGGTCCCCTGAACTTCAAACTTGGTAGTTAAGGGTTCCTAGATGCCCCCTAGCTGCAGCCAAAATTTGGGGTCTCTGAACCCAAAGGGTCTCGAAATGACATTGCTGCAGATGGACACAGTTAACCGAATTTGGGGCCCTGCATCTCTGGGCCACTTAATGCTAGGAACCCCAAATTTGGTGTGCAAACCCAGTGGAACTAGCACCATAAAATATCCAGGGGTTCCTAGCACCAAGTGGCCTTGAGATACGGGGCCCCAAATTTGGTTCAGAAAATGTCAAGCACTTTTCTGCAGCAGAGAATTACATTTTCCGAACCGATTTTTGGCCCCCGTATCTCGGGGCCATTAGGAACTCCAGCTTTGGATATGTTGTGGTACCAGTTCTACTGGGTTTGCACACCAAAATTGGCATTTCTAGCACCAAGTGGCCCTGAGATACAGGGCCCCAAATTTGGTTCGGAAAATGAAATTTTTTGCTGCAGAAAAGTGCTTGACTCAAGTATAAGTCGAGGGGGGCACTTTCAGCACAAAAAAATGTGCTGAAAAACTCGACTTATACTCGAGTATATATGGTAATTATAAACGGCTAAATACATTTTCCCATCAGCAGTTAGAGCAGTCTTGTGACTTCTATCGGTATCTGGTTAACGCTTGTAGGAGGAATTTTTCATTCTTCTCTGATTGTCCTATGAGGCTGCAGGACCCCTGACCCTCTGTCTGGACAGTGCTGATTTGCCCTGTGCTGATCACATGCACCCTCCCAAGAAAAAAAAACTCTCTAGCCATACACACCTGAGCATGTGCAGCTTGCCCCTATGGCTCTGTTGTATCAGGAGATGGTTTGGAGTCAGTGTAAGAAGGGGAGGATCAGAGGAGACAGGATCAAACAGCCTTTTTTACACAATGCAGAGGATTAACCCCTTAAGTTCTACAGTGAGTATAACAAGCATATACAGACTGCTTTGACTGTTGTGGATTTAGTAACACTTTAACAAATTGTCCATAATTTAATGTACGGTTGGCAACCTTGGTATCCCCAGTAAAGATGAGTTTATAAGTACCACTTCATAATGTAGACGTTAGAGATATATACACTGAGCAAAATTATAAACGCAACACTTTTGTGTTTGCCCCTATTTATCATGAGCTGAATGCAAAGATCTACAACTTTTTCTATGTATACAAAAGGCCTATTTCCCTCACAAATCTGTCTAAATATGTGTTAGTGAACACTTCTCCTTTTCCAAGATAATCCATCCACCTCACAGGTGTGGCATATCAAGATGCTGATTATACAGCATGATTATTGCACAGGTGTGCTTTAGGCTGGCCACAATTAAAGGCCGATCTAAAATGTGTAGTTTTACTGTATTGGGGGGGTCGGGGGGGATCCGAAAACCAGTCAGTATCTGGTGTGACCACCATTTGCCTCAGGCAGTGCAGCACATCTCCTTCGCATAGAGTTGATCAGGTTGTTGATTGTGTCCTGTGGAATGTTGGCTCATTCCTCTTCAATGGCTGTGCGAAGTTGCTGGATATTGGCAGGAACTGGAACACGCTGTCGTATACACTGTTCCAGAGCATCCCAAACATGTTCAATGGGTGACATGTCCGGTGAGTATGGTGGCCATGCAAGAACTGGGATGTTCTCAGCTTCCAGGAATTGTGTACAGATCCTTGCAACATGGGGCCATGCATTATCATGCTGCAACATGAGGTGATGGTTGTGGATGAATAGCACAACAATGGGCCATAGGATCTCATCATGGTATCTCTGTGCATTCAAAATGCCATCAATAAAATGCACCTGTTTTTGTTCATAGAATACGCCTGCCCATACCATAACCCCAGTGGGCCACTCGATCCACAAGGTTGACATCTGCAAACCGCTCACCCACACGACGCCATACATGCTATCTGCCATCTGCCCTGTACAGTGAAAACCGGGATTCATCCATGAAGAGAACACCTCTCCAAAGTGCCAGATGTCATCAAATGTGAGCATTTGCCCACTCAAGGTTACAACGACGAACTGCAGACAGGTTGAGACCCCGATGAGGACGACGAGCATGCAGATGAGCTTCCCTGAGACGGTTTCTGACAGTTTATGCAGAAATTCTTTGGTTATGCAAACCAATTGTTGCAGCAGCTGTACGGGTGGCTGGTCTGAGATGATCTTAGAGGTGAAGATGCTGGATGTGGAGGTCCTGGGCTTGTGTGGTTACACGTTGTCTGCGGTTTTGAGGCCGGTTGGATGTACTGCCAAATTCTCTGAAACGCCTTTGGAGACGTCTTATGGTAGAGAAATGAACATTCAATTCAAGGGCAACAGCTCTGGTGGACATTCCTGCAGTCAGCATGTCAATTGCATGCTCCCTCAAAACTTGCGACATCTGTGGTATTGTGCTGTGTGATAAAACTGCACATTTTATAGTGGCCTTTTATTGTGGCCAGCCTAAGGCACACTTGTGCAATAATCATGCTGTATAATCAGCATCTTGATATGCCACACTTGTGAGGTGAATGGATTATCTCGGCAAAGAAGTGCTCACTAACACAGATTTAGCCCTGGTTCACATTGATATGATTTGACATGTCAAATCGCATGTCAAATGCCTGCAATGCGATTTTTGCGATTTCAGGCTGCAATTTACATATTTACAGGTTTCTGCACAGATGTCTTTGAAATCACGGCCAAAATGGGGACTGACATACGGTAGTGAAATCAGCTGAACTTGCACGGCTTCATTCCTGCAGCTCAGTGTGAACCTGGGCTTAGACAGATTTGTGAACAATATTTGAGAGAAATAGGCCTTTTGTGTACATAGAAAAAGTCATAGATCTTTAAATAGGGGCAAACACAAAAGTGTTGCATTTATAATTTTGCTCAGTGTATATATATATATATATATATATATATATATATATATATATCTCTACATATATAAATATATATAGAGATATATATAGATATAGATATACACACACACAAATACATGAACAGTATATGGTGCAAACAAATATATAAAAAGTACTCACTAGTGTATACAATTTAATGCCCATACCCTCTAACTCTTTTCCAAGTTTTACAAGATATCCCTATAATAATAACTTACATTTTCAATATTTATTTTGACAAACAAGAACAGCCCTTGGATCTATCAGAAGTATTCACTGCCCTAGTGCACCTGAAACATTGCGCTGAATTTGTAGGAAACAAAACTAATATATAGCAAACTGCTTTGCGATGTCTAACTCATCAATTCTAATTAAGATGTTCTATAGTATGAATAAGAACCAGGGTGGATAAAAATCAATGATTTTTGAAAAAAAAAAAATCAGATTTTTTTGTAATTTTTTAAAATTTATTTAATAAAATGCTTTTGGAGTAAAAATCTCTAAAGATAATTCTCTATTTAGGATACATTAATAATTTAGTTTATTCAGCATGAAATGGAGCTTAGTTATGTAGCATGAGGCTGTATATTCTGCTAAAGTTAAATTGGTAAACTTATTCAATGAATCCAAGCTCTGCAAGCTGAGATAACATGCACTGCATTGATGCATTCACACAATTTCACAGTAACCATAAGATAAAACAATAGGAAACTTTCAATTTGTTTGCAAATATTAAAGATTCTAACTAACAGCAAGAATAAGTCCTTACATTTAAAGAGCACCTGTCATTTTAAGTCCATCATGGCAACACCTGTTAGCGGGCATCCACTCACTTGCTGCTGCCACATACCTCACCCTGCTGTGTAACTGCCGCATCACCAGCCGTCCTATTAAAGTGAAAGGGACTTCGGTGAGTCAACAGCGGGTCAGAAGAGGAGGCACTGCAGGACAGAGATGACAGTTGCTCTTTAAAAATTATGATTTAAATCGAGTTGATTTAAATCAAGCCTTTTTACTAGTGAGTTAAATCATGATTTAAATCGTGATTTATATTGACTTGATTTAAATCAAATCCACCCTGATAAGAATTAAAATAATTTAATAAAGGATAAAATTACAGTGTACATACCAGAATACTGGATACTGGTGTGTGATGGTATCTCTCTCTCTGTGAAGTGCAGAGTATTTAATGGTTGTCATGTAGATAATCCACTCCCAATAAAAGTCAGCAGTCTGAAGAGAATAGAAACTGAAACCATTTCAGTCTGCTGCAATTTATCATTAACTCCACTAGCTTCAATAGAGCATAAAGTGGAAGAAATGGCATGTCACCAGCTGTATTACTAAGACACCCATGTTATTAACCACTTAGGAACCGAGCCTCTTTCTAAATTTTGGTGTTTACAAGTTAAAAACTGTTTGTTTTTTTTGCTAGAAAATTACTTAGAACCTCCAAACAGTATATATATTTTTTCTAACACTCTAGAGAATAAAATGGCGGTCGTTGCAATACTTTCTGTCACACCGTATTTGAGTAGCGGTCTTACAAGCGCGCCTTTTTGGGAAAAAATATACTTTTTTGAAAAGCCCCTTTTCTTTTTTATATTGTGAAAGATAATGTTACGCCGAGTAAATTGATACCCAACATGTCACGCTTCAAAATTGCACCCGCTCATGGAATGGCAACCAAACTTTTACCCTTGAAAATCTCCATAGGTGACGTTTAAAAAACTCTACAGGTTGCATGTTTTGAGTTACAGAGGAGGTCTGGGGCTAGAATTATTGCTCTTGCTCTAGCGATCGTGGTGATACCTCACATGTGTGGTTTGAACACTGTTTTCATATGCGGGCGCTACTCAAGTATGTGTTCGCTTCTGCACGTGAGCTCGGGGGGACGGGGCGCGTTTAAAAAATGTTTTATTTTTTTCTTATTTATTTTACCTTTTATTTTTTATTTTTACACTGTTCTTTTAAAAAAAAATGGTGTCACTTTTATTCCTATTACAAAGGATGTAAAAAAGAATAGAAAAAAACATGACAGGAACTCCTAAATATGAGATCTGGGGTAAAAAAAAAAGACCTCAGATCTCATATTTACACTAAAATGCAATAAAAATATAAAAATAAAAAAAAATTGAAAATTCCCTTTAAGAGCTATGGTTAAACACTTGGATGAGGCACTCTGGCAGCATGTGTGGACACTGCAAAGTACCACTTCTCTTGTCCTGTATGCTGGTATAATTCTCAGTATCAGTTCTTCAGCTTCCAAAGCATCAGAGGGATCTCATTTTTAAAAGGTATCAGTCAGGAGAAGGGTACAAAAGAATTTCCAAGGCTGATGAAAAGACGAGAAGAAAACTGGTCAGGGAGGCTGCCAAGAGGCCTACAGCAACATTAGAGGAGCTGCAGGAATATCTGGCAAGTACTGGCAGTGTGGTACATGTGAAAACAATCTCACGTATTCTTAATATGTCTGGACTATTTTGTAGTGTGGCGAGACGGAAGTCTTTTCTTACGAAGAAAAACATCCAAGCCCGGCTAAATTTTGCAAAAACACATCTGAAGTCTCCCAAAAGGATGTGGGAAAATGTGTTATGGTCTGATGAAACCAAGGTTGAACTTTTTAGCCATAATTCCAAAAGATATGTTTTGCGCAAAAACAACACTGCACATAACCAAAAGAACACCATACACACAGTGAAGCATGGTGGTGGCAGCATCATCCTTTGGGGCTGTTTTTCTTCAGCTGGAACAGGGGCCCTAGTCAAGGTAAAGGGAATTATGAACAGTTCCAAATACCAGTCAATATTAGCACAAAACCTTCAGGCTTCTGCTAGAAAGCTGAACAAGAAGAGGAACTTCATCTTTCAGCATGACAACGATCTAAAGCATACATCCAAATCAACAAAGGAATGGCTTCACCAGAAGAAGATTAAAGCTTTGGAATGGCCCAGCCAGACCCCAGACCTGAATCCGATCTGACAGATTTGGAGTGTTTTTGCAAAGAAGAGTGGGCAAATATTGCCAAGTCAAGATGTGCATTGCTGATAGACTCATACCCAAAAAGACTGAGTGCTGTAATAAAATCAAAAGGTGCTTTAACAACTAAGGTGCTTTAACTAAGTATTAGTTTAAGGGTGTGCACATTTATGCAACCATATTAGTTTTATTTTTTAGTTTTACTTCACTCTACCTAAAAGATTTAAGTTTGCTGTTTAACTGAATTGTACAGTTTATAGGTCACATTAAAGGTGGAAAAAGTTCTGAAATTATTTATCTTTGTCTCGTTTTTTAACATCACAGAAACCTGACATTTTAACAGGGGTGTGTAGACTTTTTATATCCACTGTAGAGATATACAGTATCTCACAAAAGTGAGAACACCCCTCACATTTTTGTAAATATTATATTATATCTTTTCATGTGACAACACTGAAGAAATTACACTTTTCTACAATGTAAAGTAGTGAGTGTACAGCTTGTATAACAGTGTAAATTTGCTGTGCCCTCAAAATAACTCAACACACAGCCATTAATGTCTAAACTGCTGGCAACAAAAGTGAGTACAGCCCTATGTGAAAATGTCCAAATTGGGCCCAATTAGCCATTTTCCCTCCCCGGTGTCATGTGACTCGTTAGTGTTAGAAGGTCTCAGGTGTGAATGGAGAGCAGGTGTGTTAAGTTTGGTGTTATCGCTCTCACTCTCTCATACTGGTCACTGGAAGTTCAACATGGCACCTCTTGGCAAAGAACTCTCTGAGGATCTGAAAAAAAAGAATTGTTGCTCTACATAAAGATGGCCTAGGCTATAAGAAGATTGGCAAGATCATGAAACTGAGCTGCAGCAAGGTGGCCAAGACCATACACCCGTTAAAAAGGAGAGGTTCCACTCAGAACAGGCCTCGCCATGGTCGACCAAAGAAGTTGAGTGCACGTGCTCAGCGTCATATCCAGAGGTTGTCTTTGGGGAAAGACTTATGAGTGCTGCCAGCATTGCTGCAGAGGTTGAAGGGGTGGAAGATCAGCCTGTCGGTGCTCAGACTATACGCCACACACTTTATCAAATTGGTCTACATGGCTGTTGTCCCAGGAGGAAGCCTCTTCTAAACATGATGCACAAGAAAGCCCACAAACAGTTTGCTGAAGACAAGCTGACTAAGGACATGGATTACTGGAACCATGTCCTGCGGTCTGATGAGACCAAGATAAACTTATTTGGTTCAGATGGTGTCAAGTGTGTGTGGCGGCAACCAGGTGAGAAGTGCAAAGACAAATGTGTCTTGTCTACAGTCAAGCATGGTGGTGGGAGTGTCATGGTGTGGGGCTGCATGAGTCCTGCCAGCACTGGGGAGCTACTGTTCATTGAGGGAACCATGAATGTCAACATGTACTGTGACATACTGAAGCAGAGCATGATCTCCTCTCTTCTGAGACTGGGCTGCAGGGCAGTATTCTAACACGATAATGACCCAAAACACACCTCCAAGATGACCACTGACTTGCTAAAGAAGCCGACAGTAAAGGTGATGAACTGTGTCATGCCTTTGGCCTATAAAGAAAAAATATTTTCTGGACTTGCAATATCAACATTGCCCACTAGATGCCACTCTCAACAAAGGACTATTGATGGGTAGTGTTCTATGGTCAATAGACATTTGGACAGAATGCAATGGAGCCAGCTAAGCCTGTACTGCATGTTCTTAGGAATTCCTAACCCTCTAGGGCAGCATCGTTGGTATGATAAAGACTGTTTATTTGTATACCTAGCAGACATTTGTTATGTTCATGTAATTTTTATATATGTTCATTGTCTGTTTATTCCTAGTTTCACCGCATATCATATCCTATCTTATATGACCAGCACCTGTTCATCGCAATAAAGATCCAAAGTTACAGACAGTCTGGTTATTGTAGGATTCAAGGTTTAAACTGTATGTTAAGCTACATACACGCCAGGGGCAAACGTGTAGCGAGAACAGAACAGTGAAACAGCGGCTATCCAGCAAGTGGGATTTAGGACAGTGACTACACAGAGGCCTGCTACCCTGTCAGTGCAGTCACCTGCACACAGCAATAGAGCAGTCTCTACACAGTCAAGCATTCCTGCAAGCAACATTTAACATAGCCAGGCATCCTCTCTCAAGACAAGGTCCCAAGTTTTCGGTTCCTCTAGATCTTCCTCCGCAAGCAATGCACTCGCTATCACACGTGCAAAAGCTGAAGTCGCCAAGGCCCGAGCAGCCTTTGCTGAGCAAGAAATGCAGATTAAAAAGGAGAAAGTAAGACTGAAAGCCGAGAAAGCACAGCAACAGTTAGAGGCCGAGAAAGCACAGCAACAGTTAGAGGCCAAGAAAGCGCAGCAACAGTTAGAGGCCAAGAAAGTGCAGCAACAGTTAGAGGCCGAGAAAGCGCAGCAACAGTTAGAGGCCGAGAAAGCGCAGCAACAGTTATAGGCTGAGGTAGCCCTCCTAGAAGTAACCTTAGAGAAACTCGCTGTAGAGATGGAAGCAGCAGCCGCCATAGCCGAAGCAGAGGCCTTAGAATTAGCTGTATACCCGAGAAGGAAATGCAGCAGACGCAGCAATATTCTCGACCCAGAAGCTGAAACTCAAGATTCTCTACAACGAACTTCAGATTACATCAATCAACATTTTAAGCCAAGCAGTGACAAAGATGACGTCAAAGAGACAAGCCAAAGACCCTACACGGTACCGCCGCAAGTCAGCGACAAGCCTCAAGCCTGCAAACCGGAGAAATCCATGCAAAATGACGCCTCCTACGAAAGACTCCCTAAACATGAGATAACAGAGCCTGCTAATCATCCTCCAGAATCAACATTCAAGTCAGAACGGTATGACAGAGTTCGGCTTGACACCCTCAAAAGGTATGACTACACACAGCCATCTCACCATGGCAACACACAGCAGGCTAACCAAGCCACCATAGACTTTGCAAGGTTCTTTGCACGACGTGAGCTAGTCACCAAAGGTCTTGAAAAGTTTAATGACCGCCCTGAAAGCTACAGAACCTGGCGGTCTTCCTTTCAAAATGCCATCAGAGACTTAGATCTGTCTTGCAGTGAAGAGATAGACCTCCTGATCAAATGGCTTGGAAACGAGTCTGTCGAGCATGCCAGGCGAATCAGGACAATAAATATAAACCACCCAGACACTGGTCTTAAAATGATTTGGGATAGAATGGATAAGTGTTATGGTTCAGCAGAAGCAGTAGAAAGTGCACTATTCAAAAGACTTGATAACTTCCCAAAATACCTAACAAAGCCAACCAGAAACTTAGGGAGCTAAGTGACTTGCTAATGGAACTTCAAGTAGCTAAATCCGAGGGGGACTTACAAGGACTTGCATTCCTTGACACAGCCAGAGGTGTCAACCCCATTGTACAAAAGTTACCCTATAACTTGCAAGAGCAGTGGATTACATATGGATCCCGATTTAAAAGACAGC
The DNA here is from genome assembly GCA_037952925.1 of Lithobates clamitans. Lineage (NCBI taxonomy): Eukaryota > Metazoa > Chordata > Amphibia > Anura > Ranidae > Lithobates > Lithobates clamitans. The sequence continues at coordinate 868,498 of JBBGZY010000404.1, read as the reverse complement.
ATAATGTTCCATTCCCTCCTTTTTCTGTTTTTGTGGACTTTGTGTGTCAGCAAGCTAAAACAAGAAATGATCCAAGTTTTGATTTTACATTGTCATGTGCTGCTACTTCAGGACTTAACCCTCACAAACCTCCAGTAGCAGTACACAAAAGTAACATGACTCCTCCAGATTCTTTTCACAGGTCTGCCAGCTTCTCAAACTCAGAGACAAAGGTCAAAGATCCTGGTAAGCAGTGTCCCTTGCATCGGAAGCCACATCCTCTCCTAAAATGCAGAGCCTTCAGAAAGAAAACCCTACAGGACCGAAAGGCCTTCCTCAAGGAGAACCACATCTGCTACAGGTGCTGCTCTTTCACATCTCACCTCGCCAAGGACTGTAAGGTCAGTTTAAAATGCACAGAATGTGACAGCTCAGATCATAACACAGGTTTACACCCTTGGCCAGCTCCATGGACTTTACAACACACTTTCAGCACTAGTGAGCATGGCGGGGAGGAAGAGCACATCATTACAACTACACCAGCGATCACTTCACAATGTACAGGGGTCTGCAAAGGAGTCATAGGTGGCAGGTCCTGCTCCAAAATCTGCCTAGTCAGAGTCTACCCAGCAGGCCAAAAAAGACAAAGCTATTAAGCTTTACGCAATTCTGGATGACCAAAGTAACAAGTCATTAGCCAGCTCAACCTTCTTTGACATCTTTGGCATTAAAGGCCCCAGCATCCCCTACTCCTTAAAAACTTTGTGCAGAAATAGTGGAGACGGCGGGGAGGAGAGCATGCGGCTACCAAGTCGAGTCCATTGATGGACAATCATGCTTGCCAACTCTTATCGAATGCAACCAGATCCCTGACCATAGATCTGAAATTCCTACACCAGATGTGGCTGCTCATCACCCACACTTGAAACGCATAGCGCATCTGATACCAGAACTTGATCCTCAGGCTCAGATCATCCTACTCCTTGGGAGAGATATCTTACGAGTCCACAAATCAAGAGCTCAAATTAATGGTCCCAACAATGCTCCTTATGCTCAGAGGTTAGACCTTGGATGGGTCATCATAGGAGATGTATGTCTAGGAAGCGTGAACAAACCTAACTCCGTTAACAGCATGCTCACAAATACCCTAGAGAATGGGCGTCCCTCTCTTTTCCAGCCATGCCACAACCACTTCCTTGTTAAGGAATTGCCCTACACCACCCACTTGTGTTGTCCCTTCACAAGCCCCACTAGTGACAACTTCGCCTGTGACAGTGACCGAGACCATTTAGGGTGCACAGTCTTTCAAAGAACTAAAGATGACAATTGTGTGGCAATGTCTATTGAGGACAAACGCTTCTTAGAAGTAATGGAGCAAGGACTAATCAAAGATAGCACAAATAGCTGGGTTGCACCTCTTCCCTTCAGACCACAGAGACAACGCTTACCCAATAACAGAGTGCTACAACGTTTCACTTCCCTTAGACGTAATTTACAAAGAAAGCCAGAGATGAGAGAACATTTCTTTTCTTTCATGGGGAAGATGTTTGAGAAGGTCACGCCGAGATACGCCGTGTACCATCCTAAAAAGCCAGGTCAAATCAGAGTAGTGTTTTTCTCTAGTGCCAAATTCAAGGGTGTCTCTTTGAACGATGTCCTCTTGACAGGTCCAGACCTCAACAACAAACTTCTGGGAGTGCTCTTACGGTTCCGCAAAGATTCTATTGCCTTCATAGCTGATAATCAACAGACGTTCCATTGCTTCCTGGTCAGAGAGGAAGACAGAGGAAGACAGAAGACAGAGGAAGACAGAAACTTCCTAAGGTTCTTTTGGTTCAGAGACAATGATCTTTCCAAAGACATCTCAGAGTATCGCATGAGGGTACACATCTTTGGCAATAGTCCTTCACCTGCAGTCGCTATCTATGGACTCAGACCTTCCGCCCAAGAAGGTGAACTTGAGTATGGCTCAGATGTAAAGCAATTTGTAGAGAAAGACTTTAATGTAGATGACTGCTTGAAATCCCTACCTTTCAGTGAGTCTGCAATCTGTCTTCTTAAGAGAGCACAGGAAATGCTCGCTTGTCCTAATCTCAGGCTTCACAAGATTGCTTCCAACAGAGGTAATGGAAGCTTTCCCTGCTCAAGACCATTCTAACGATCTAAGAGACTTAGATCTAGGTACAGACTCTTTACCTGTACAGCGCAGTCTAGGCCTACTTTGGGACTTGAAATCTGATTCCTTTACCTTCCAAATAAACGGAGAAGAAAAGCCCTTCACTCGCAGAGGTGTCTTGTCCACAATCAATAGCCAATACAAACCAATAAAATTTGCGGCACCTGTTACAATTCAAGGTAAAGCCCTACTTAGAGACTTGATTCGTGAAACATCCGACTGGGATGCCCCACTACCCCCTGATTAGAGGAACTCTTGGGTAGAGTGGAAGAACTCTCTATCAGTCTTATCTGATCTCCATGTTTCACGCCCATATGCTCCTATACCTTCTACACAGACAGAGAGCCAAAACCTTTGCATATTCTGTGATGCTTCTATTAAGGCAATAGCTGCTGTGGCTTACTTAAAGAGGAGGGTCACTGAAAAAAAAAAAAAAATAAAAGTCAGCAGCTACAAATACTGCAGCTGCTGACTTTTAATTGGACACTTACCTGTCCCTGGGTCCAGCGATGCGGGGGATCGAAGCCCTGCTCAGCTCCCCCTCCATTCGGCGGCGCCGGCATTGCAACTGTGGGCGCCGGGCTGGGGACTTCACAGCCTGGCACCCACTGCGCATGCGTGAGCGGCGCCGAGCGCCGTGATTGGCCGCTCAGTCACCTGGGACCTGTAATGGGTCCCAGATGATTGACAGGAGGGAGGGAGCAGAGCTGAGCCCTTCCTGTGCCGAGACGGAAGTGATGTCACCAGCCCAGGCACTGAAAGAGGCAGACTATGAGGGACCCCCTAGCAACAGGCATTTAGAGGTGAGTAAAAAAAAAAAATCCAAATTTTTTTTGTATTTTTTTTTAAGAATTTTTCATGTAGTTTTTATTTTTGGGTGGAACACCACTTTAAGAACTGTCGACACTACAGCACAATGCCACGTAGGATTCGTCATGGGCAAGGCAAAGCTAGCTCCACACCCTAAGCACACTGTACCTAGGCTAGAACTTTGTGCTGCAGTACTAGCTGTTGAACTAGCAGAACTAATAACCTTGGAGATGGACATTGACCTCAAGGATATCCAGCTCTACACTGACAGCAAGGTAGTGCTTGGCTACATCTACAATGAGAACAGGCGTTTCTATGTCTATGTCAACAACGGAGTGTTGAGGATTAGGAGATCCACTTGTCCAACACAATGGTACTACGTACCTACTGACCACAATCCTGCAGACCATGCTACAAGAGCTGTTGCTGCATGTAACCTTAAAGACACAACATGGTTTACAGGACCTGCATTCTTGTACAATGCAGAACAGACTGTTCCTAAGAGTGACACTATTGACCTAGTAGATCCAGACTCAGATGCTGACATCCGTCCTGAGATCTCGACATTTCAGACTGCAACTTCAGACTGCCAGCTTAAATCTAACAGATTTACCAGATTCTCAAAATGGAAGACGTTTGAGCTATTTCTTATCTTATCCATATAGCTCACTCTTTCAAAGGTGACTCAAACAGCTGTGACCGCAAAGGATGGCATCATTGTCAAAGGATCAGTTCAGCATCGACTGTATCTTGAACAGAAAACCTATCCCTAGTGACAGTGCCCTCAGAAAACTTGACCCATTTCTTGATCAAAATAGACTATTGAGGGTAGGTGGCCGTGTAAGACAAGCCAACTTAGAATCAGATGAGAGAAACCTTCTAATAGTTCCTGGTTAATCACCACATTGCTTACTTGATCATATCACACCATCACCTCCACGTCAAAGGAAGAGTGTTCACGGAGGGAGCTTTACGCGCTTCATTGCTATCCGAGACCCTGTAAAACACATCTGCTCAGACAGAGGCACTAACTTTGTTGGAGCAGCCAAGGAACTGCATATTCCTTCAAACATGGACACCAAAGGGTTAGAGCGATACCTCAGAGACCAGGGCTGTTCATGGACTTTCAACCCACCTCACTCCTCTCACATGGGTGGAGCAAGGGAAAGAATGATAGGCATAGCCCGCAGAATTCTGGACTCTATTTTTCTGCAGATAGTGACCACAAGACTTACCCACGAGAGTCTGGTAACCTTCATGGCAGAGGTCTCAGCCATCATCAATGCCAGACCTCTAACTCCAGTCTCAAATGACCCAGACAAGCCTGTTTTACTCACATCAGCAGCACTCCTTACACAGAAAACTGGAGTAATCAGTGCTCCCCACAGGAATTTCACCACTAAAGACTTATACTTACGCCAGTGGAGACGTAGAAAGAAAAGTACAAAGTCTGGCAAATACCTTCTGGGACAGGTGGAGGAAGCAATACCTCTCCATTTTACAGCCACGTACTAAATGGCAAGACAACAAGCCCAACCTAAAAGGAGGAGACCTTGTTCTTGTTAAGGACTGTCAGTCCCAAAGAAATGAGTGGCCTTTGGGTCTCATCACCAACACCTTTCCAAGTGAGGATGGAAAGGTTAGAAAAGTGGAAGTTAAGATTCATAGAAACAATGAGACAAAGTTGTTCCTCAGACCAGTTTCTGAACTAATTTTGTTGTCATCTGAGGAATAAATAGTGGTATCTGATGATACCAGGCGGGGAGTGTCATGCCTTCGGCCTATAAAGAAAAAATAATATCTTCTGGACTTGCAATATCAACATTGCCCACTAGATGCCACTCTCAACAAAGGACTATCGATGGGTAGTGTTCTATGGTCAATAGACATTTCCTGTCATAATACTAAGAACTAGCCCACTTCCTATTGCAACTCTTTCATCTTCACCATGAGGAGGACAGAATGCAATGGAGCCAGCTAAGCCTATACTGCATGTTCTTAGGAATGCCTAACCCTCTAGGGCAGCATCGTTGGTATGCTGAAGACTGTTTATTTGTATATCTAGTAGACATTTGTTATGTTCATGTAATTCTTATATATGTTCATTGCCTGTTTATTCCTAGTTTCACCGCATATCATATCCTATCTTATATGACCAGCACCTGTTCATCGTAATAAAGGTCCAAAGTTACAGTCTGGTTATTTTAGGATTCAAGGTTTAAACTGTATGTTACCTAAACCTTTTTGAGCATCTGTGGGACATCCTCAAACGGAAGGTGGAGGAGCGCAAGGTCTCTAACATCCACCAGCTCCGTGAGGAGTGGAAGAGGACTCCAGTGGCAACCTGTGAAGCTCTGGTGAACTCCATGCCCAAGAAGGTTAAGACAGTGCTGAAAAATAATGGTGGCCACACAAAATATTGACACGTTTGGACATTTTCACTTAGGGGTGCACTCACTTTTGTTGCCAGCAGTTTAGACATTAATGGCTGTGTGTTGAGTTATTTTGAGGGGAAAGCAAATTTACACTGTTATACAAGCTGTACACTTCACTACTTTACATTGTAGCAAAGTCATTTCTTCAGTGTTGTCACATGAAAAGATAGAATAATATATTTACAAAAATGTGAGGGGTGTACTCACTTTTGTGAAATACTGTATATACATTTTTTTATTTCCAAAATCAGCAGTCATGTGACCACTTTAGAGGTTATAGCTGCAGGCTGGGACATGACACTCTAAAGTAAATTTCCTGTGTTGTTGCTGTTAGGAGCACTACATCTCATCTTTTCTCTTCTCAGTATTGTGGACCGCACACTACAAAGCCTAGGTTCCCACTGTTGCTCTGAAGGTAATAATGTGCACTGATGCACATTCTTTTTCGCATTAACGTGCATTGTGTCATGCCAACCCATTCATTTGGTGGGCTAGGATCGCACACAAAAAAAAAAGCGCATGTACTATTTTTTGTGACACAATGCACCAGAACATGTGGAAGTGTGTTACTGTGATTTGTGATGCCAAGCATTAGTAATAGTAAGGTGCGCAGCACACAAATGCGCAAAAATCACACTTTATCATGTTGTGCTGACGTGTGTGTTATCACAACATGGCAGTGTGAACAGAGCCTACAGCAATGGGACAGATGCTGTCACTCAAACAGGAGGAGGGGAGGGTGGGCTATGACTAACACCTGGCAAGGGAAGTGACCACCCTCTTCCCCCATGGTGAAATAGAAGACAACGCAGTGTCATTACATTCAGAAGGGGGGGCTGTTAGCAAAGGGTGACAATGCTGTGGAGTATTCCATAACCTCCTAACAGTGTTGGCACACAGAGGTAAGTGTTTTTCTATGGGAATTGTTTTTTTTTTTTAATTTTTCACTACATCAGCATAATGTGATCAATAGGATTCAGACTGTAAAGCCTCGTACACACAATCAGATTCTCGGACGACTGAACGTCCGTTTTTTGTGGCATGCTAGTCTCATGTCGAAAGTGAAGAGGTTACTCACCATACAAAAATTTTCGAATGACAGGATACAACTTCGTGACGTAGTTGACCAGCTTTATATGTATTCTTTTGTTTCTGAGCATGCATAGTCTTCCACTTACCTTTTTTTTTGAACGAAAACCATACTAATTAAACGAAAGTTGGACGCTGAGTTTACGTACTACAACATTTTTTATAGTCTGCACATCCAGCTTTTGTCTGACGAAAAACCAAACTGTCGAAAGTTGTCGAAAGCACCATACTAACGATCCAAAAATCGTCAGTTCGCCGGATGAAATTTTACTTCCGATTTTCATATTGTGTATGTACAGGCCTTAAGAAGTAACACCAACACAAGGAGCCAGTAAGGCTGCCCATAGATGGTTGTTTTTTTTTTTTCAATCAACCAGCAGCCTGATCAAAAAGAAAAAACAAATGTATTCCCCCATACACACATGTGAAGTAGATGGAAGAATCTTCCCCGCTGTCCTATTGTAATCAGACATCAGGGACTCCTCCACTGTCAGAAGACTCTGATCAGTGATGCAGACGATTGACTGGTCGAATGGAAATTTTCCATCTATTAAGCATGAATTGTCATACATGGATTGAAATTCGGCTGGTTCTTTTGGCTAGCTTAACGGCTTCCGGACCACCCCACGTACATTTACTGCGGCAGGGCACCCTAGGTGCGCAAAATCACGTATCTCCCACTGTGATTGCCACTGCAACTCGCCAATTGTTCAGAAGAGACACGGAGCAGCGGTGTGCTGATGTAAACAAAGCACACTGCTGCTCTGTCAGGGAGGAAAAGAGAGAGATTGTGTTTCAGCTAAGGCCCCTTTTACACTGGGGAGGGAGGTGTGTCGGCGGTAAAGTGCCGTTATTATTAGTGGCGCTTTACCGTCATTTTAGCGGCGGTATTCAGCCGAGAAAAGGTTAAAAACCACCGCAAAGCGCCTTTGCAGAGGCGCTTTGCCGGCGGTATAGCTGCGCTGCCCCATTGATTTCAATGGGCAGAAATATGCTGCTAGCAGGACTTTTTTTCCCGTCCTGCTTGCACGCAGCGGCTGTTTCGGGTCAGTTTGCAGGCGCTATTTTTAGCGCAATGGCGCCTGCAAACCGCCCCAGTGTGAAAGGAGTCTAAGTGCATCACGATCTCTCTTTTCCTTCATTGAATCCGCTCCCCTCACAGCCAGGAATCCCCTCCCAGGGAACACAGTTAAAGGGTTTGTAAACCCTCATGTTTTTTCACCTTAATGCATTCTATATAGTGTGCGAGTCAAGTGACCCACCCCCCTTGTCTTGGCCCTGCTTCCAGTCATAGGCGCTATTGATCTACTGAACATCCTTCCCCAGTCCATAGATCTCCCGCTCTGTATGTACAATCGCTCATGCCCCATACTTGGGGGAAAAAGAAAAAATTGGAACAGGAAACAAAAGGCAAAAAAAGGAAATATGGTGGAACACCGTATGTCGCTGTGACAAATTTCCACCACATCAGTTAGTCTCCATTCACATTTGTGTGATCCGGTAATGCGCACAGAAATAACGTTTCCACACAATCCTATGTGCCTCATGCTTGTAGTGATATTTATTATAACTGTCACCCCAAATGTGAGATGTCAATACAATAAATGTGGAAAAATGTGTGGTAAATAAAACAAAGCAGAACACTCCATGAGCTACTTTGCCACGCTTGTGGTGCATAGGGCAGCACACTAAAATCAATGGGCTGCTCTATGCTTGTTGGGTATTTGCCATCCAGGTGTATGTCAGAGGTGTGACTGGAGTCTTCATCATCTCACAAACTATGGAATGTTTGGAGAGCAGAAATCAGCAATTAGCACATGTGCAAAAATGAAAAAAAAATGTCCAACAGTGAAAGGGTTCAAATGACCCTCAAAATGACTATCTGAGCGCTCAACCCTTCCCCCCTTTGGCAGTGGCAGTTGCTCGGGTCTGCAGACACTACACCCCTCCCAACATTTGTTTCTCATTTACAATAGAGCAGGGGTGTTTAAACTTTTTCAGAGAGGGCCAGATTTGATGAAGTGAACATGTCATTAGTGGCGGCTCCCGTGCACATGCACGGGAGTGATGTCATCGCGGCTCCGGCCAATCGCAGTGCCGGAGCCACGATACCCGTAAAGAAGATGGACGCTCCATAGCAGAGGGGACAACGGTGACATTGCAGGCTCCGTATACATACAGCTGTTCTGTGAGGCCCTCAGAGGTTTGTTAGAGAACCTTAGTGAACAAGCAGGTTCATGAAGGCAAATGGAACACACCAGACAGGTCAGGGATAAAGTTGTGAAGAAGTTTAAATCAGGATTAGGTTATAAAACAATATCCCAAGCTTTGAACATCTCACGGAGCACTATTTAATCCATCATCCGAAAATTGAAAGAGTATGGCACAACTGCAAATCTACCAAGACATGGCCATCCACCTAAACTGACAGGCCGGGCAAGGATAGCATTAATCAGAGAAGCAGCCAAGAGACCCATGGTAACTCTGCACATCACCCTGAACACACCATCCCCACTGTGAAACATGGTGGTAGCAGCATCATGTTGTGGGGCTGCTTTTCTTCAGCAGGGATAGGGAAACTGGTCAGAGTTGATGGGAAGATGGATGGAGCCAAATACAGTTCAATCTTAAAAGAAAACAGGTTAGAGTCTGCAAAAGACTTGAGACTGGGACAGAGGTTCACCTTCCAGCAGGACAAAGACCCTAAACATACAGCCAAAGCTGCAATGGAATGGTTTAAATCAAAGCATATACATGTGTTAAAATGGCCCAGTCAAAGTCCAGACCTAAATGCAATTGAGAATCTGTGACAAGACTTGAAAATTGCACTACATCCAATCTGACAGAGCTTGAGAAATGTCACTCTCTAGATGTGCAAAGTTGGTAGAGACATACCCAAAAAGACTTGCAGCTGTAATTGCAGCGAAAGGTGGTTCTACAAAGTATTGACTCAGAGGGGCTAATTACAAATGCAAGCCACGCTTTTCACATATTTAATTGTAAAAAATCTTGAAAACCATTATGTGCTACTTTGTGTTGGTCTATCACATAAAATCCCAAAAAATAAAATTACGTTTTAGGTTGTAACATGACAAAATGTGGAAAATGTCAAGGGGTATGAAAACTTTTTCAAGGCACTGTATAGTAAGGGAAACCATGGTACCTGGGCTTTAGCACATCAGTGAATTAAAAGATGACGTTGTAAATGGGCCCTTAACCTCCCTGGCAGTAAGATTATTTCAGATTTTAGGTGCTGAAAGCGGTACAATTATTTTGCATGGAAATTTGGTGTTTTATATTGTAGGTCTGTAATTCTTAACAATAACACACTTAAATCTGTCCAAACCAGAGTCTAGTAGATATCCCGGGTATGATAAAGTTTGAAACACAAAAACATACATTTTAATATAATAAATAAAAATAGATAATTAAAAAAAAAAATAATAATAATAATAAAATAAATTTCCCCACGATTCACTATCGCTTAATTCTGCAAGTGTTCTAATTTACTATCGCTGTTTTCTAGCTGGTCTAAAGCCACTTTTGACGTAAAGGGACACTTTTTGGTTGCTATGGACAATCTCCAGTTTCCAGGCAGAAAGAACAGTATATATAACATAAAACTGCATGCAGGGCATTGGACAAAGCACTGGGGGCAAAAGGGATGTGAAATCATTTCATACAGTACTGTAATCTGCAAGATTACAGTACTGTATGTGTTATGATTTTTACATTTTTTTGAATTTGCCGCCAGGCTCCGCCCCCGTGCGTCGTGACGCTCGCAGGGAACGGAGCCTGGCATGGAGAGGCTTCGGAGGAGGACGGAGCCCACGGACACTGCGGGGGACATCGCGGGATCCCGGGAACAAGGTAAGTAAAGCCGCTCCAGGATCCTGCAATGTAATCCCGAGTGTGGCTCGGGGTTACCGCTAATGGTGCTGAATTTTAACCCCAAACCACACTCGGGAAAACCGCCAGGGAGGTTAATAGAATTATATTTTTATGATTGTATCGCTCCCACCATTTACTTTAAGACCCCTTTCACACTGGGGCAGTGCTAGCGGCGCTTTACTGCTGTTATAGCGGTCCTTTTCGCCCATTAGCGGGGCACTTTTAACTCCCGCTAGCGGCCGAATAAAGGGTTAAAAGTGTCAGTGTTGCGGCGCTGCCCAATTGCTTTGCAAGCGCTTCTGCAGCACTGCCCATTCATTTCAATAGGCAGGGGCGTTGGGAGAGCAGTGTATTCACCGCTCCCCCCACCGCCCCAAAAATGCTGCTTACCTGTGCCATGTCCCAGAAGGCTGCGCGCAGGGATGGGGGAGGGGGAGAGTGGGTACACGACAAAACTAGGTACAGTGCATGCTCCCCAAAAAAAGTGAAATATTCAAAAAGCAGCGCAGAAGGCGTTAAAGAGGAACCTTCCTTTTTTAGGTGAGAAGCGCTGTGATGGAGTTAGTGTGTAGCTGCCTGTAGACCAAGTAGAAGGCTTGCTCCCCCCAGTGGATGGGATGATCACACCACACTGTGGCTGCCAGGGTCTGCCCAGGTGTAGACGGCCTATGGCCCAGTACACTGCAGTTCCAACACACAGTCCATGTTGGAGCTCATCTACCATCAGGCCAACCTCCACACTCCATAGATTGTTTCTCTTGCTCATCCTGTACACACTCAAAGAATTTGTAGCACACCTGGCTATGGGAGCTTCTAAGGTACAGTCACTACTCTCCCAGTCACATAAAGGGATTTTAAATCTGTGTCTCTTAGGCTCAGTCCACACTGTCTAGCTAGGGTGGCCACGTGTCCCGGATTGCCCGAGATTGTCCCTTATTTGAGATTTTCGTCCCGTGTCCCGGGTACCTTCATTCCGGGACAATACAGTGTCCCGGAATGAAAAAAAAACACACCGCCGGCTGGCACCAGTCCAACTCCGTCTCCGAGTCTGCCACCCTTATCACAGTATACACAAGTAACACACACAGATGCGCAGCTTAAGTGCTTAACTGGTTGCTAGGCTAGGGCTGCCCGCCCCGCGTCTAGCAACCAGTGACGTCAGCTGGCACCGTCAGTCACGTGGGAGTCAGTGCAGTGGGCACCCGCACGGCACGGCGCACTCTAGTCTAGACTCACTCTACACGCTACGGCTGAGCAGCGTGCCTCTGAGAGAGAGAGCAGCCGCCAGCCTGCCAGTGAGTCCACACTTACTAGCCTGCCCTGTGCCCAGCCCCAGTCAGTGGTGGTGCCTGCCAGTGACCGGACCCGGAGCCGCCAAGCCGACTACAGCTTCTCCAGCAGCCGCACATTGCCAGCCAGCAAGCGCAACCTGGGCCAACTCCGAGCTGCCCGTCCTGAGAGTGAGTCGTCCTCCTGACTGAGCCGCCTCGTCCGAGTCCTCCCTTCGGCTCCCACCCGCCCACGAGGTCCGCCCGCCAGAGTACTTCAGGTCAGTGTAACTTCCACACTACCTAGTTACAGCAGTGAGCAATGCACACTCCCTCTCAAATCTGCTGCTGTCCCCAGACCCCCACCCCCCTCAGTTCTGCTGCTGTCCCCAGACCCCCACCACCCTCTGTTCTGCTGCTGTCCCCCACACAGCCACACTCCCTCTCAGTTCTGCTGCTGTCCCCCACCCCCCTCAGATCTGCTGCTGTCTCCCACACTTCCCCTCAGTTCTGTTGCTGTCCCCCCCAATCCCCCTCAAATCTGCTGCTGTCCCCCACTCCCTCTCAGTTCTGCTGCTGTCCGCCCCACTCCCCCTCAGTTCTGCTGCTGTCCCCCTCCATCTTTCCTCCATGTCCCCCTCTGTTCTGCTGCTGTCCCCCTCCGTTCTTCCTCCGTGTCCCCCTCTGTTCTGCTGCTGTCCCCCTCCGTTCTTCCTCCGTGTCCCCCTCTGTTCTTCCTCCGTGTCCCCCTCTATTCTTCCTCCGTGTCCCCCTCTGTTCTTCCTCCGTGTCCCCCTCCGTTCTTCCTCAGTGTCCCCCTCCGTTCTTCCTCCGTGTCCCCCTCCGTTCTGCTGCTGTCCCCCTCCATTCTTCCTCCGTGTCCCCCTCCATCCTGCTGTCCCCCTCTGTTCTTCCTCTGTGTCCCCCTCTGTTCTTCCTCTGTGTCCCCCTCCGTTCTTCCTCCGTGTCCCCCTCCCTTCTGCTGCTGTCCCCCTCCATTATTCCTCCGTGTCCCCCTCCATCCTGCTGTCCCCTCCGTTCTTCCTCCGTGTCCCCCTCCGTTCTGCTGCTGTCCCCCTCCATTCTTCCTCCGTGTCCCCCTCCGTCCTGCTGTCCCCCTCTGTTCTTCCTCCGTGTCCCCCTCTGTCCTGCTGTGCCCCTCCGTTCTTCCTCTGTTTCCCCCTCCGTTCTTCCTCCGTGCCCCCCTCCGTTCTGCTGCTGTCCCCCTCCATTCTTCCTCCGTGTCCCCCTCCATCCTGCTGTCCCCCTCCGTTCTTCCTCTGTGTCCCCCTCCGTTCTTCCTCTGTGTCCCCCTCCATTCTTCTTCTGTGTCCCCCTCCATTCTTCCTTCGTGTCCCCCTCCGTTCTTCCTCCGTGTCCCCCTCCCTTCTTCCTCCGTGTCCTCCTCCGTTCTTCCTCCGTGACCCCCTCTGTTCTTCCTCCGTGTCCCCCTCTGTTCTTCCTCCGTGTCCCCCTCCGTTCTGCTGCTGTCTCCCCCTCCGTTCTGCTGCTGTCCCCCTCCATTCTTTTCCCAAAAATTGGCAAAATTGTGATTAAGGCTCCATTCACATCTAAAAGAGCTGAAATCATGCAGCAAAACACAGGATGCGTTTGCAATGCCATTATTTCTTAATGACACTCCAAACGCAGTGCGGGTTTCCACAATTGTCGTGTGTCAATATGAGCTAAAATCACGGCAAAAATTGCAACACCAAAGGCACAAAAATTTGATACATGAGCTTCTTTGGCACGGTTTGGAGCTGAGGTAGGCCCATTCAAACGCACCACAATTTTTTTTTTTAAAACACAGTGCGGCAAGCTTTACTGCAGTACGCCAAGATGTGAACTGGGCCTTACACGCGGAAGCACACGTTGCACATAGGGCACCCTATTCACTTCAAAGGGCTGCCCTATGTGCATCTGTTACCCAAAAGAAGCTCCTGCTCCTTTTTGGGTAAGATTTTGTCATGCAGCAATTACAAAAGAATTGCACCGCATTCAGGGTGCCATTAATATCGCAGTAAACTCCTATAAGGTAGGCCTATAATAAGACTTACCTATAGGTACAGTAAATATGCACCATTTAGGAGATATTAATTTGTGTATGTGCCGGTGACGTCACCGATGCACGCGCTCTTTAGAACCCTGTGCAGTGAACAGTGGCTCCTGCACGCATGCATGGGAGTGATGTCATTACAACTTGTCCAATCAAAGGACTGGAGCCCGCCAATCCTGGAAGGAAGACCGGGGGGAAGACGGAAGCCCTGTCTGCGGTGACAGCGCGTCGCTGCCCCCTCCCCCCTCCACTGCCACATGTGGGACCTTTTGGGGGGAAATAGGTACCTGGTTTAGTGAGCCAAAAGTTCAGCCCCCCTCCTTCTTCCCCTGCAGCTGGCCTATTCACAAAGTGCAGCGCGATTCGCAGATCGCAGTAGGAAACTGGTGCAATTCGCACATGGGCAGTAAGAAACCGGCTGTGAAGCTGCGAGGCTTCACTGCCGGTTTCCCTTAGCTAAGATTGAGGCACCAGCACCCGCGAGCCTATCAAGAATCGGCACAGGTGAAGAAACCGATGGATACCTGGACAGGTAAGTGCCCTATTAGTAAAAATCCTGCTCTCAAACTTTGTGTGTCGGAAAATCCGATGGAAAATGTCCGATGGAGCCCACACACGGTCGGGATTTCCGACAACACGCTCCGATCGGACATTTTCCATCGGAAAATCCGACCGTGTGTACGGGGCATTACACTTTCATTTTATACATTAGCATTGTAATAACAATACAAACAAGCGTTATACCTTACAATCCAATATAAGCTTACTTAAAAAATCTCCTTTTTTATGTTATGAATTTTTCCAGTCTGCTGTCCATCTCTTTCCACAACTTACTGGATTCCCAGCATGCTTTGCAGCTTCGTCTCAATTTCTAAGGACTGCATATCCCAAGGTACCTTGCTGCCTGCAATCAGTGATTCATGTACTGACTCCGCCTCCTGAAACTCCTCCTCTCAGCGCCTCTGTAGTTCAGAAGGCAGGCTCTGTGAAATGTGTGACACAGCAGTGCCTACTTACAGGGTATAGTGATTATATGCCACATAATTCAAGGAAGTAAATGTGTGCGGATATTCACAAAGTAAGTTTACACATTTTAAGATCTTTCAGATTAATAGGGGTAGGTTAGAAATAATTAGCATTTTTTTTGTTTATTTTTTTTACTTTCTGGCTTGGGCCTAGGCCAGATTGACATCACGTCCCCCTGCATGGGCAAAAACAGTAGCCACTTGGGTTTGTTTAGTCTCTTACTCTGCCCTTCAACCCCAAGAATCGTTTCAGCCCCTACTGGCACACCTAGCAATGTGATTAATGGAATAGCACAGTAATGACACAGACACATTTCAAACTGTTTACACCCTCTTAAATTTACTTAGTCAAGAGAAAAGACTTGAAGGATATTGGTCAGCCAAATCATGGATAAACAACCAACACTCGGTTGAAATAGTTCTTAAAGTGGTTGTAAACCTAGCTACACCACTTGTCTACAGGTAATCCTATAATAAGGCTTACCTGTAGGTACTGGAAATATCTTCTAAACCTGCACGGTTTAGGAGATCTTTACCATATACGCTTGCGCCAACGTCATTGGTGCATGCGCTGTGAGGAAACGGCCCTCCGTGCCGTTTCTTCACTAGCAAGTGCTGTGACCGATGGCTGCCGCGTGCATGCGCGGGAGTGACGTCACGCGGCTCCAGCCAGTCACAGAGCCGGAGTCCGTGGCCTCGTAAGGAAGAGGGGCTAAGATGGATGCAGCCACCAGTGGGGACAACACGGGCTTCATTTGCAGGTAAGTGACACATAATGGACTAGTATGCAAGCATACTAGCCCATTATGCTTTTACTTTGCAGGGGGGAAAAAAGGGAGTAAAACACATCAGGGTTTACTTCCTCTTTAAAGCAGTCAGATTAACATTTAGCAACAACAAGTAAATGATACCTAGCGTATACAGTAATAAACAGTAATAGAGGAGTTCCTCAAAAAACGATTGATTGTTGTAGGTCATGGGTCTCCAAACTTTATAAAGAAAGGGCCAGTTCACTGTCCTTTAGACTTCAGGAGGACTGGACTGTGCCCAGTGAGAGTAAACAATGCCCAATCTTTGGTATTAGGGGGAGAAATAGTTGGTGTCATTGGGAGGAATAGTGCTACATTTTTGTTGTCAGTTGAAGGAATTATGCATCATTGTTGGTGTCAGTGGAAGCAATAGTGCCCCATCGTTGGTTACATTGGCAGGAATTATGCCCTATTGTTGGTGTGAGTGGCAGAAATAATGCCTCAAGGGCCAGATAAAGGCAAGAAAAGGGCCATATTTTGGAGGCCAGTGCTGTGGGTATTACTACTGCTAAGGGGGAACCCCAGGCCAGCCTATAGTACCTTAAAACCCAATGAAGGATAAAATAATATAGAAATCAGTAACCTGCCCCCTTTAAGAGCAATAGCAATTATGTTTTAGGACAGTGATGGCGAACCTTGGCACCCCAGATGTTTTGGAACTACATTTCCCATGATCCTCAACTACACTGCAGAGTGCATGAGCATCATGGGAAATTAGTTGTTCCAAAACATCTGGGGTGCCAAGGTTCGCTATCACTGTTCTAGGAGCAAGGCCTTGAATTATCTTCAACGGCAAGTTGGAGCTCATAAACAAGAATTCCTTAGTGTGGTGAAGTGATGATAAACAAGGCAATATAGCGGATTCTGTCTTACAACAATCCTCTGACTGATCCAGGTACAAGTTGTCTGTGTACAGTGTTCAGCATATGATGTGTATGAAAGGTAATAGAATCTGTGGGCAAAGGCCCCCTCACCAATCCTGACAGCAGTTGGCAGTTTGCCGCAGGGGAACAACCAACAGACATCCCAAGTCTCCCGCAAGTCGCGGGAGTCTCCCACATTTGGCTGCGGGCTCCCGGGCACACACGAGCCCCGGGCGATCTCCTGGCTGGGCCTGTCACTCAGCCACAGACAGAAGACAGAGCAGCCCAAGCGGCCGGATGGAGTATGGCTGCTCGGGCTGCTCTGTCTTCTGTCTGTGACCGGGGGGGGGGGGGGCAGGACAGAGCAGAAAGCGCTCCACTGGTGGACACTGAGGCTGCGCTGGTGGACACTGATGAGATGGCACTGAAGGACACTGATGAGCTGCACTGGTGGGCACTGATGAGGTGGCACTGATAGGCTGCACTGATGGCTGCACTGGTGGGCACTGATGAGGTGGCACTGATTCACACTGATAGGCTGCACTGATGAGGTGGCACTGATGGACACTGATAGGCTGCACTGGTGGGCACTGATGGGGTGGCACTGAAGGACACTGATAGGCTGCACTGATGGGCTGCACTGGCGGGCACTGATGAGGTGGTAATGATGGGCTGCACTGATGAGGTGGCACTGATGGACACTGATAGGCTGCACTGATGGACACTGATAGGCTGCACTGGTGGGCACTGATGAGGTGGCACTGAAAGACACTGATTGACACTGATAGGCTGCACTGGTGGACATTGATGATGTGGCACTGAAGGACACTGATTGACACTGATAGGCTGCACTGATGGACACTGATGAGGTGGCACGAATGGACACTGATGGTCACTGATAGGCTGCACTGATGGACATTGATGGACTGCGCTGGTAGGCACTGATGAGGTGGCATGGATGGAAACTGATAGGCTGCATTTAATTGGTACTGGTAATTGGTTGAGGTTAACGCAAAGCGTTACCTCCCTGAAATGAGTTTGCCACCTCCCTGAAATAAGTTTTTGCAGGTTAGGATGTCTGAATAAACGAATAGCCTTGCTGCAGATGAACAGATATGGCGATCTGTCTGCTGTCTCAGTGAACAGGTCGGCTCCACAGTGTTCAGCACTGCTGCAGACTGTTCTTCAGGAAGCAGGCGAAGTCTGGACCCTCTAGGGCTTGAGCTATAGACCGTGTATCCCGTGGTACCTCAATCCCCTCACACAGCGGCGAGATGGTGCCCATGCGATGGGATCCAGGAAGCAAGAGAGGCTTGGGCCTGGTCCGCAGTCCACTTTATAGTTTCTCCCATAACTCTCCTCTTTTTCTGCAGTGCAGACTGGGCTTTGTAGTCCCACCTCTTTTTTAAGACAGCGGGGCCGTGCTGGGACTTCAAGTCCCATGGTCATCTGCTATTGCTGCCTCTCATCGGGTCTTTCTGCCTGCCAATAGGGTCACAGGGGAGAGAGCAGAGCGGCGCTCGCATTACATTCCAGTCAGTAGGAGAGGGAGATCCCCCTTGCAGATACTGACAGGCGCGCTCTCCCTCTGCTAGCCTGTGTACGTCTTTAGCCTGGCGGCTGTATGGCGGGAGGTATGGGGCTGCGAGTGACAGAGCGGCCCTCACTACATGCGTGTAAGCGGGTGTAGGGTGTAGCGGCTTCACAGAGGGAATCACACATACTGACTTTATAAATCAGGCAATGTTTATTACCGGAGAGATGGTAGTAGAAAGAGTATTTACAGCAGTAATACAGTAGTTTCACTCCAAGCATGGAGGCACAGATACACAGCACAGTCACTTCTGATGTAAGCAGTAGTTGTATTCGTCAGCACTATAGTCACTTTCCACTGACTGACACTGTATAAACCCAAGTACACAATGCGTATCTGTAGAAGCTGATATTCACACAGGTTATACGGTAACAGCGGTATTCCTTCAGCAGATGGATATAGGCATCTGATACACTTGTCCCTCCCTCACAGCGAGGACGCCGGATTTATTTTGCGCAATGGGGAGTCTTTCATCTGGCCAGGATTGCTGATACCAGACTCCGTAAGAACCCCGAGCTATCCCTCACAGGCCGGAACACTCTCCCTATCTTCTCCTAACTCTCCCTGACAAGAGGGTTCACTCCCACTGTCTGTGTACACACGTGAACTGAACTAAAACGTGGCTGGGCTTTCTTATATCAAGTATCCACCCAAAAATGGCCGACCAAATCTCTTGAGATTTGCTTGCCCTATCAGGACACCAGGCTTCTCCAAAATGGTGCTGGAAACAATATAGAGGCCAAACAGCTCTGAACATATGTACATATGAACATATCAAATAGGCATTGAAAATGAGACTTTACACTTGCTAACCCACTACCTCTTGCAGCCAACTAGGCTGCCCTGCACCACAGCTGCCTACATGCGCATGCACAGCATCTCACAAACTGCCTCTTTGGATGTGTGCCATAGCCATCCCAGTAGATGCCGTGCATGCGCACACACACCATGGGGTTATTGAGAGAGAACTAGCAGAGAGACATGGCTCATCTGTGCGTGTATCTGGCGCATACACTTATGACAAGGTCCCATACACCTGGCAGTGCTTCACAGTGTGTTTGCGCATGCGCAATTTCTCAATTATTTTAGGCCCTATTCAGATCTCTAATGTTGCCATTATTGTGCTTTACAATAGGACATCTCATTAAAAAAATATTCTGCAAACACATCAAAGTGTCCCAAAAATAGAACATGTCACAAAAGTTGTAACGTACCGCAATACACTATGCGGTGTCACCAGTGCACATGCATTGCCTTATTACAGTGGGGTACCATCAAAAATGAATGGCACCACAATGCATGTGATATTTGTTTTTGCAATGGGCCCATAGCATCTATACTCCAGACACTCATTTCAGTCGTCTAAAATCTAATAGGTGTAGTTAAATTGTAATGCATTATTTAAGCATTTCTCTACAATTTCCAAACTCATTACTAAGCTAAGCAGGGCAATAACTTCTCCGCAGGATGTGGAAATCTTGCAAAAAGACCTGAACAAATTAATGGGGTGGGCGACTACATGGGAAATGAGGTTCAATGTAGAAAAATGTAAAATAATGCATTTGGGTGGCAAAAATATAAATGCAATCTATACACTGGGGGGAGAACCTCTGGGGGAATCTAGGATGGAAAAGGACCTGGGGGTCCTAGTAGATGATAGGCTCAGCAATGGCATGCAATGCCAAGCTGCTGCTAATAAAGCAAACAGAATATTGGCATGCATTAAAAGGGGGATCAACTGCAGAGATAAAACGATAATTCTCCCACTCTACAAGACTCTGGTCCGGTCTCACCTGGAGTATGCTGTCCAGTTCTGGGCACCAGTCCTCAGGAGGGACGTACTGGAAATGGAGCGAGTACAAAGAAGGGCAACAAAGCTAATAAAGGGTCTGGAGGATCTTAGTTATGAGGAAAGTTGTGAACACTGAACTTATTCTCTCTGGAGAAGAGACGCTTGAGAGGGGATATGATTTCAATTTACAAATACTGTACTGGTGACCCCACAATAGGGATAAAACTTTTTCGCAGAAGAGAGTTTAATAAGACTCGTGGCCACTCATTACAATTAGAAGAAAAGAGGTTTAACCTTAAACTACGTAGAGGGTTCTTTACTGTAAGAGCGGCAAGGATGTGGAATTCCCTTCCACAGTCGGTGGTCTCAGCGGGGAGCATTGATAGCTTCAAGAAACTATTAGATAATCACCTGAATGACCGCAATATACAGGGATATGTAATGAAATACTGACACATAATCACACACATAGGTTGGACTTGATGGACTTGTGTCTTTTTTCAACCTCACCTACTATGTAACTATGTATATTACATACTGCTGGAGTGAAATATTGAATATGTTATTATTTATGGTATTAAGGTTTGAACATGCACTACAGACCATTGTTAATTTTGACATTAACAGTGACAACTGAACAGTTTGGGGATGGCCCCTTTCTGTTCCAACATGATTGCACACCAGTACACAAAGCAAGGTCCATAAAGACATGAATGAGCGAGTTTGGGGTGGAGAGACTTGACTGGCCTGTACAGAGCTGTGGCCTCAACCCGATAGAACACCTTTGTGATGAATTAGAGTGGAGATTGCCAGCGGCCAGGCCTTCTTGTCCAACATCAGTGCCTGACCTCACAAATGTGCTTCTGGAAGAATGGTCAAACATTCCCATAGACACACTCCTACACCATGTAGACAACCTTCCCAGAAGAGTTGAAGCTGTTATAGCTGTAGAGGGTGGGCCAACTCAACATTGAACCTTACGGAATAAGACTGGGATGCCATTAGAGTTTGTGTGCGTGTAAAGGTAGGCATCCCAATTCTTTTGGCAATATAGTGTATTTTTATTGCACTTTTCTTGCGCTTTTAGCTGTGTAAAAACGGAACAAAAAAAAAACTTAGGTGTGAAAGGGCCCTTAAAATGCATGCAAAAACATAACAAAGACAATGCTTAAAGTAGAATTCCAGGCTTTCGTAGCGATCATATGATCATCTGGTTATTACACAGCTTTCGAGAGCCGATCAGGACCACTCGTGCGAAATTATCCGAAGGGACAAACACGGAAATTTAACAGATTGTACGATTTACGTTTAATCAGTACAGTATTCGTCTGAACATACAATAAAATACATCACTTCCAAATTTTTGTTCTGATGTACGAGAATTTTGGTAACTAGTCTAGCATGCAAAAAAAAAAAAACAGACGATCATTCGTCCGTTAATCTCATCATGTGTATGAGGCTCCACTTCAAGACCGCAGTACAGATACATACGTTGCCACCTTGAAGTGGTTTACCGGGATTATTGCTGTTATGCCATAACCTGGTATAGTCTTTTATAGCCAGGTGCTGGCTTTCTGGCAGCCCGGAATGCTTTCAGAAGAGGATGTGTCTCTCCCCCCCTCGCCGCCGCTCGCTGGTGTGTCTCGGGTGCACCTTTTTTGCCGGTTCGCCTGAGAAACGATCCAACGGTGCAGCCAGCTGCTCCCACAGGTGAGCGCAGAGGCCTTGGAGGACCGGAGCATCGTCATGATGTCACTTTCGGTCTAAGGTGGAAGTAAATATATTTTTTTTAGGGAAAAGTGTAAAAAGAAAAAAAAAAAAAAAAAATGAAAAAAAAAAATCCAAAGCGTCCCCATCCCTCTGTGCTTGCACGCAGAAGCAAACTCACAAACTCATATGTAAGTCTCGCACGCATATGTAAACGGTATTCGCACCACACATGTGACGTATCGCCACTAACGTTAGTACGAGAGCAATAATTCTAGCACTAGACCTCCTCTGTAACTCTATACAGGTAACCTGTAAAAAAAATTTGGTATTAATTTACACGGCGTAACATCATCTTTCATATTTTACTAAATAACTGGGGGATATATTGTGTTTTTTTTTTGTAACTCATTTAAAAAAAAAAAAAAATCCCCTAAAAATGGCATTTGCTGTGCAAATACTGTGTGACATGAAAAATTACAACAATCTCCATTTTATTCCCTAGAGTCTCTGCTAAAATATAATGTTTGGGGGTTATAAGTAATATTCTAGCAAAAAAATACTAATTTAATTTTGTAAACAAAAAGTGCCAGAAGAAAAAAAAACAGTTTTTTAAATGGTTAATGAGCGATGGGCAGTACATTGCATGCTTGTAGCAGACGTATTGTTCCAGCCTGATCTCCTGTGTATTGGGTCCAATAATAATCAATAGGCTCCAAAGATGAATAGATTTCTATGTACGATCACACAGCTGGTGATGAGACGTGCTGGTTGGGAGGGGTAGACCAGTGTGGTGTGGGGCAGGAAGTGATGAGATGGGGGAGGTACACCAGTACACAGGAGGAAATGTCATACTGGCTGCACTGGTCTGTCTGTTTACAGTGCATGGTGTCTGTGTGTCCTCTGTCTGCACACTATGGGCAGGAAAGTGACCCTGGCTTCCTGTACATTGAATCAATGGGCTCTGGATTTTGATGGGAATCTGCAGAGAATATTACAGAGTATGTAATCCCTATGTATACCTAGCCTCCTAAAACCTAATCCCCCCTGTCCCTCTGTCCTTGTCCTTTTTGTTCTGATATACATACATACAGACCTCTACAATAAATGTAATGTTTAACCAGCATATGTCATGTGACACTTAGGGCTCATACACACGGGCGTAAAAGAATGGTGCGTTCAGATCAGCACAGCGCAGGTTTTTTTTTTTTCGCGGGGGGGGGGGGGTTGTTTGTTTTTTTTTCTTACATATCAGGATACAGCAGTATTGTATATTTATGGTCCCCTTATTATATCATTGTTATTATATGGGATTTATATAACACCAACAGTTTGCACAGCGCTGTCCAAAATGCGTACACACAGACGTAAAAACTCTACATTTAGTACACCATATCCTATGTAAAATATTCTTCCCTTTTTTTATATATATATATATATATATATATATATATATATCTGGATTTGGCAGTATTATATATTACGGCCCTTTTATTATTATTATATGGCATTTATATAACACCAACAGTTTGCACAGCACTGTTCAAAATGCATACACACAGGTGTAAAGACGTGTTCAGATCTGTACGCTGCATCCCTTTTTTAATTTTTTTATTTACATATCTGGATTCTGCAGTATTGTATATTATGGCCACATTATTATATCATTATTATTAAATGGGATTTATATAACACCAACAGATTGCACAGCGCCGCTCAAAATGCATGCATACAGGCGTAAAAATGCTGGGTTTAGATCTGTACGCCACTTTTTTTTTTTTTTTTTTCTAACGTATCTGGACGCGGCAGTATTGTAGATTACAGGCTTATGCACACAGGCTTGTTGTGCTCAGTAATTCTGCGCTGTGTTCAGTTGTGTCAAATGAAAAAAGAAAATTTGGTGTCCACGGTCAGCATTCCTGCATAATTTATGCAATGAAAATTTTATGGGCATGACCCTTTTATGGACAGGTATGTGTTTTAGTTCTCAGTTCGGCTTGTGTTTACATGTATTTGTAATACTTTTGTGTTGCTTTTTTCTTTTTTTTACTGAATTGCATTTAAATGCGTTTGTGGTGCGTTGCAATGCGTACAGATTTAGCATGCTGTACATTTTTTAAATGCACATGAAAGCACCGCAATGGTGTAATCTAGGCTTATTGAGAAATGTTAATTTTCCATACTTACATTCGACTGCATCGGGTGTATTGGCTTGTTCACACCAAGTGAACAAGTGTCACCCCAAATGTAGGTCACAAATGCACTGTGCACATTTTACAGAAGTAGCAGGTGATCTGGTGGCAGTTTTTAAATGTAGTGCATGCACTACTTTTGCTGCAGTCTGGTGCGTTCAGCCTATTCAAACGAAATTTGAAATTGCACTGCACCCGGATCGTGTGTGAATCTCACAGGAATGCACCGTGCCTTCCTTTTGTGACTCATGTTGTGAACCTAGGGTTGCCATCTTTTCTTCAAGTCAAACCCGAAAACTTTAGCGGCACGCAGCAATTTTTTTTTTTTTTTAGTATAAACTATACATATACATATCTGAAACCCGGACACATGATTCCAAACCCAAACTGTCCGGGTGAATCCCATACAGGTGGCAACCCTATGTGAACCGGCTCTTAGGCTAGGTTCACATCTGTACGAGTGGTGCTGCTGCGGGACCGAAATACCGGCAGCCGCAACCACCCACACAGAGAAATGCGGGACCCACGTTAATCCTAATGGCATGCCGCCTGCACTGAACATCGCACCCGTAAAGGGACTTTCCTGCGTGTCGCGGGGCACGGCAGCCCACTCAAATGAATGGACTCTCATGTCCGCGCAAACTGTGGGCCGCACAGGTGTGAACCTAGTCTAAATGATCCCTGCGTTCAGTGTGCACTCCAGGACTTTTATTTGGAAAGAATACCATGCTGTACCCTTTTTCAAATGCACGTGAAAGCACCACAATGGTATAAACCAGGTTTATTGAAATAAACTCATTTTTTTTTTCTGCATATGTGCTCCTAACGCATTTATAAACGTGTTCTATATTATGTAAATGTATGTCCATGTGCGTGAGACCTTCGTCTGACCTCAGAATTTTTGCATTTGTTCCCTTGAATAGTCAGTATAAGGGTTCATTCGCACATCTGGTTGAAGGGTAAGGATGAGCTCTGGCGTGTTCGCACACTCCACGTTCAGAGCCCCCCAGGAAGTCGGCACGGCACAGCGCTAATCACAGGCAGTGAGACGTTTTCCTGATGTGCGGCTGCAGAGATCGGGAAATGTCTCACTGCCTGTGATTAGCGCAGCGCCGTGCCAACTTCCTGGCGGGCTCTGCACGTGGAGTGTGCAAACACGTCCGAGCCCACCCTTTTGAAGGGTAGTAAAATCCTGCAGCTCAGTCGTTTATTACCGTTCCCTCCTTTAGCTGCAGAGGCAGCAACGAGTGGTGTACACATGCCATGGCCACATCAGGAATTATACTTCCTGTCGCTTTCAGCAGGCGTAGTGCTGGTGTTCCGTCAGATTTTGTGACGTTACCAACAAAATGTTCTTGCTGCGCATGCGCAATGCATTCCAGCGTGGCCGTTATGTGTTTCAATTGGTTTCCTAGTCTGACAGAACACGAAGATGGCAGCGGCCATCTTCTTACACCCAGGCAAGGCATCAATTTTACACTTGTTTTAGCAGTAAAGTCAGCTTATATAATGTAATACAATAGTTTTAATCCGTGACACTGTTTTCATGGTAAATTTGAAAAGCAGCGGCAAGGCTGCAGTCAGAAAGTGCCAACGGCCATCTTGGTACTCCCCACACTGCTGATCGCCAAACTGATAGTAATAAGGCCCCATTGACATTTTTAGAGATCCTTACTCCGTCGTGTTTGTGACTTTACTGCTAAAATAAGTGTGACAATCAGGGCTTCCCTGGGTGTAACAAGATGTCCGCTGCTGCCTTCCTGTTCCGTCAGATTAGGAAACCTATTGGAATGCATAGCGGGCATGCTTGAATGCATTGCACATGTGCAGTAAGCACATTTTGTTGGTAACATCACTTCTGTTACCAAATCTGACGGGTCACCTAATCTTGATGGAACACCCGCCTGCTTCAAGTGAATGGGACCACTCTGCAAGTGCCCCACAACTGCATACAATGTGTGGGTTGTCTCAGGCTAGTCCAGCTTTTAGGGGGTTAAAACATGGACTGAGAAGGGGATACAGTGCCTCCTCACTGCCTGTCAAATGCTTTCTGAAGAAGGATCTGATTGTGGATCACTCTTTAAAGAGCAAAGCACATGTGAATAAGCCCTAAAGGAAAGGTTTTGTTTAAACAAATAGCACCAATTATTTTTTCTTATTAGTTCTTTATGATCTACGTAAGGGGGAGAGAGAGGGGGACATGGCGGCAGTGTTTCCTTTGTCTACATACTAGTACTATAATATATACACTATATTATCAAAAGTATTGGGCCGACTGCCTTTACACGCACATGAACTTTAATGGCATCCCAGTCTTAGACCCCATACATACTAATTATATTTTCTGCACACTTTTGTCTTCAGATTAAGGGTCCTTTCACACTGGGGCGGTTTGCAGGCGCTATTGCGCTAATAATAGCGCCTGCAAACCGACCCGAAAGTGCCGCTGCTTTCAATCCAGTGTGAAAGCCCCGAGGACTTTCACACTGGAGCGATGCGCTGGCAGGACGGTAAAAAAAAAGTCCTGCCAGCAGCATCTTTGGAGCGGTGAAGGAGCGGAGTGTATACCGCTCCTTTACCGCTCCTGCCCATTGAAATCAATGGGACGGCGTGGCTATACCGCCGGCAAAGCGCCTCGGCCGCTAGCAGGGGGGTAAAACCGCCCTGCTAGCGGCTGCATACCGACGGTAAAGCGCCGCTTACAATAGCGGCACTTTGCCGCCGACAACGCCCCCGCCCCAGTGTGAAAGGACCCTTACTAAAACCATATAATATGAGGTCAAAGGTTTTAATTTGTATGCAATCAGGCAGGCCCTTGCACTATATGGTTGTGGTAAATCTGAAGACAAAAATCTGCAGAAAATCTAATAGCATGTATGGGGTCTTATGCTGGCCATTCACTATACAAAAAATCGTCCGAAATTCGGTCATTTAGACCGTTCGTTTTTCATCCAGTTAATGCACACAAAATCGATAATCGTTGGGTCTTTTTTTGAGCCGAAAAAAACGAAGGACAAGTTTGGAATTTTTCTAACGAACGATAAATTGAAAGGTTAACATGTTTCCCGTCTGAACTGACTGCACTAGGTATATGTAAAAAAACAAACAAAAAATGCATTCATTTATGTCCATTGAATGATTTATCGGTCATTACATTATGGCACTATCGTCTGAGCTCACAGCCGAATGTTCATTTTTCGAAAATGGGTTTGGACGATTTTTTGTATTGTGTATGGCCAGCATTAGTCCGTAGGGTTCAATATTGAGTTGGCCCACCCTTTGCAGCTATAACAGCTTCATCTCTTCTGGGAAGGCTGTCCACAAGGTTTAGGAGTGTGTCTATGGGAATGTTTGACCATTCTTCCAGAAGCGCATTTGTGAGGTCAAGTACTGATGTGGATGAGAAGCCCTGGCTCGCAGTCTCCGCTCTAATTCATCCCAAAGGTGTTCTATCGCGTTGAGATCAGGACTCTGTGCAGACCAGTCAAGTTCCTCCACCCCAAACTCGCTCATCCATGTCTTTATGGACCTTGCTTTGTGCACTGGTGCGCAGTCATGTTGGTACAGGAAGGGGCCATCCTCAAAATGTCTTAGAATCCTGACGCCTTAAAGCGGAGTTCCACCCAAAAATGGAACTTCCGCTTTAAGTGAAGGTGACCCCCTGACATGCCACGTTTGGCATATCATTTTTTTTGGGGGGGGGGGATACCCTCTTTTTAGAGGCATCCAGCTCCCACTTCCTCCCGGGGCTCCGTGGCGCTGGAAGGAAGTTCCCCCCTCCCTCCCATGCAATCTTCTGGGACACGTCACAGGTCCCAGAAGATTGCCCAGCCAATCACAGCGCGGCTCACACATGTGCAGTATGTGCCCGGCTGTGAAGCCACAGGTGGGCGCCCACAGTCAGAATGCCGGTGCCACGGAGAGCAGCGGGGCTTCGTTCGCCTGCATCGCTGGACTGTGGGACAGGTGAGTGTCCGATTAATAAAAGGTGGAACTCTGCTTTAAGAGTTTTCTTCACTGGAACTAAGGGGCCAAGCCCAACCCCTGAAAAACAGCCCCACACCATAATCCTCCTCCATCAAATGATTTGGAACAGTAAACAAAGAGAGGTCCATTGCCTTACTGTGTTTAAAGGAGAAGTCCAGCCTGAGCGTTTTAGTCTGGGCTCCTCCTATGGGTCACCAGAGTGCAATTTGTTTGTTTTTCAATCCTGTGACCCGTTTTCAGCGGAGATCGGTCTGAAGTCCGCTCTCCACTGAAGTCACTGCCATCAGTCAAGGCAGCGCGTCATCCCGACTTCCAACTCTGGATCCGCCAGCTGCCTTGATTGATGGCAATCTCAGCGAGCCGCTAAGATGGCCTCTCCCTGCCCCTCCACAGCTCATCGCTCAGTGAGCATGGAGGAGCAGAGAGGAGAGACACTGACCGACAGTGAGAGAACCGAGAACCACGCTGTGAGAACTGAGCCATCGGTGATGTTCAGTGGCTCGGTTCTCAGTTCAGAGATGGCGTGGGACAGCTGCAGCATCGGTCTGATGCTCCATCCACCGAGATAAGTATGAATATAAAATAAAAAACATACTTCTCTTTTAATGTACTATTCAAAATAAGTGGCTCCCCACTGCACCGATGCATATAACATACGTTATTGTAAGACCGTGCAATAGTGTGAGCCAGCACTGTGTGTAAGGCGCCATTCACATTTCAGTGTAATGAAATCACACAATTCTGCCCATAATGCCAAAATGTGCTTGCAGTGCAATTGTTTCTTAATGGCACCCCAAAAATGTAGCCATCTTGCCACTTAATGCCAAATGCGCCTGGCTCAGTGCCAAAACTGGTACATGCGCTTCTTTCGGGTGTTTTTGGAGCAGAAGGGAGGCTCATTCTATTTAAATGGCGCCCCTCCAAGAATGTGCTACAAAAAATGCAGCGCAGCAGCGTCACTCAGGTGTGAACAGGGCTTAAGTTTAAAAGCCTAAAGAGCATCGCAACTGCGATCAGGTTGGCTGCACTACCTTGCCTCAACATACAAGTCCCTCTACTGCTGGGGCAGATGGGACTTGTAGTCTTCCCATTTACAGATTCCAGTGAATGGATTGTGTGGTTGTGTAGACGGAACCATGCACAGCCATGCAGATTTGGACAATGTGATCATGTTTCAAACTAAATATAGCTATCGCATGAAACATGGGGGCTGATTTACTAAAACTGGAGAGTACAAAATCAGGTGGAGCTCTGCATGGTAGCCAATCGGCTTCTAACTTCCACTTGCTCAGTTAAGCTTTGACAATAAAACCTGGAAGCTGATTGGTTTCTATGCAGAGCTGCACCAGATTTTGCACTCTCCAGACTGAGGTGGTTTTTAGGCTAGAAATAGCCTCTTAATAACGCCTGAAAACTGCCTCCCATTCATTTCAGCGTGACTTTTCACACCGGGGCGGCCCCAGTGTGAAAGTAGCCTTAACCTTCGTTCTAGTTTTTAATGCTTTTATATTTTGTCTGCACACCTGTTTTACATGTAAATTTTTTCCCAGGTATAAAGATTGCCAAAGAGAGAGGAGCTCGATACCGGCTCGGCCCAGAATTGGAAATATGGTAAGGTGTCTGTTTACTAAGAGTTCATGCCGAAACTGTGTCATCTGTTTTGTACGGCCAATCTTTAACTTGTACACCTAACAAGTGTGCAGCGTCCAGTTGTCTCCCAGGGGCACGTTTTCATACTTTATCCTCCATGCACAGTGTGCTAGCTTCGACTTTACTAGCCATGAGCATTGCTGAATCCCAATCTGTTTCCTCTACATATGTTGGACGTTATTGTTGCTCTGCTGGCCTTCATATATGTTTGGAGTGTAGACTTTTACCTGCCCCTGTTCAGAAAATTTGAAATTCACTTACTATTTAGAACACTTACTAATTAGAACTTAGAACTTTAGGTCATGGGTGTATATAGCAGCGTATTCCAATTTAAGATAGAGAGATTCGTTCTCTTATCTGTTACGTCTTTGAACCTTGGTCGTGTCACACACAAGGGCTCACTGCACAAATTACACAGATGCATATATATGATGGTTTTTACTCTTTCTGAAGATTTTGTCTGTATTTTTTCAATAAATGTGATTATTTATATTGTTTCCTTCTCCATTGTTTCCTGGCCTTTAAAGTCTGATTTTTGGCAGTTCTTCCAGTAGTACCCCTCTCTTTTATGCCTAACAAACTCCCCTGCTCCTCCGCACAAAGCTGGCTACAAGTCAAAGTCTCAATCAACAAGTAAAGTTACAGCTTTGTTGCTGTTGCAGAAATGCCATAAACTGTCTTTTATGAAAGTCTCTTTTTTTTTTTTTTTTTTGGTCAATTTATATTTTTAAAGGTTTCAAATGTATATGGCGGGTTACATTTTTTTATATACATTTTTTTTTTAATTCTACAAAACACAAATATTTATTGCTAATAAGAAAGCCCAGTGCTGCTTTTCTGCAGCCTCTGCAGAACTAATTACGTCAGACTCTAACACTGGTACAGAGCGAGGGGTCGGGCCATACCGCCTCTGCCGGTACAGAGCGAGGGGTCGGGCCATACCGCCTCTGCCGGTACAGAGCGAAGGGTTGGACTATTCTGCCTCTGCCAGTACAGAGCAAGGGTTGGACTATTCCGCCTCTGGCGGTACAGAGCGAGGGGTTGGACTATTCCGCCTCTGCCAGTACAGAGCAAGGGTTGGACTATTCCGCCTCTGGCGGTACAGAGCGAGGGGTTGGACTATTCCGCCTCTGCCAGTACAGAGCAAGGGTTGGACTATTCCGCCCCTGGCGGTACAGAGCGAGGGGTTGGACTATTCCGCCTCTGGCGGTACAGAGCGAGGGGTTGGACTATTCCGCCTCTGGCGGTACAGAGCGAGGGGTTGGACTATTCCGCCTCTGGCGGTACAGAGCGAGGGGTTGGACTATTCCGCCTCTGGCGGTACAGAGCGAGGGGTTGGACTATTCCGCCTCTGGCGGTACAGAGCGAGGGGTTGGACTATTCCGCCTCTGGCGGTACAGAGCGAGGGGTTGGACTATTCCGCCTCTGGTGGTACAGAGCGAGGGGTTGGACTATTCCGCCTCTGGCGGTACAGGGCGAGGGGTTGGACTATTCCGCCTCTGGCGGTACAGGGCGAGGGGTTGGACTATTCCGCCTCTGGCGGTACAGGGCGAGGGGTTGGACTATTCCGCCTCTGGCGGTACAGGGCGAGGGGTTGGACTATTCCGCCTCTGGCGGTACAGGGCGAGGGGTTGGACTATTCCGCCTCTGGCGGTACAGGGCGAGGGGTTGGACTATTCCGCCTCTGGCGGTACAGGGCGAGGGGTTGGACTATTCCGCCTTTGGCGGTACAGGGCGAGGGGTTGGACTATTCCGCCTCTGGCGGTACAGGGCGAGGGGTTGGACTATTCCGCCTCTGGCGGTACAGGGCGAGGGGTTGGACTATTCCGCCTCTGGCGGTACAGGGCGAGGGGTTGGACTATTCCGCCTCTGGCGGTACAGGGCGAGGGGTTGGACTATTCCGCCTCTGGCGGTACAGGGCGAGGGGTTGGACTATTCCGCCTCTGGCGGTACAGGGCGAGGGGTTGGACTATTCCGCCTCTGGCGGTACAGGGCGAGGGGTTGGACTATTCCGCCTCTGGCGGTACAGGGCGAGGGGTTGGACTATTCCGCCTCTGGCGGTACAGGGCGAGGGGTTGGACTATTCCGCCTCTGGCGGTACAGGGCGAGGGGTTGGACTATTCCGCCTCTGGCGGTACAGGGCGAGGGGTTGGACTATTCCGCCTCTGGCGGTACAGAGCGAGGGGTCGGGCCACATCGCCTCTGCCTTTACAGAGCGAGGGGTTGGACTATTCCGCCTCTGGCGGTACAGAGCGAGGGGTCGGGCCACCAGCGGTACGGAGCGAGGGGTCAGGCCACCGGCGGTACAGAGCGAGGGGTCGGGCCACACCGCCACCGGCGGTACGGAGGAAGGGGTCGGGCCACACCGCCACCAGCGGTACGGAGCGAGGGGTCTGTCCTAAAGATCTGTTTACTAGTTTTGTCTCAGCAAGTTTTTATTGAAGGCTTTCAGGATTGCAATAGAATAATAAAGAATTCAGGAACATAGACAACAATTCACATAACCAAAGTTAGCTTACCTGTGGATCCAGATCCGTCAACTATAGATGTGTTCATTTTACTATGGACTCAACCAGTTTATAGATTTTCTACAGCCCTTGGTTTGGTGTACGTGTCCAGAGCCAACACTTTGCTATTTATAAAAACATTTACTATACAAATGTGACAAATGATTGCACAGCCACCACAGGAAAAAAATCTATGTATTTTGTCTAATATGATTATTGCCTATGATCGTGAGTACTACCTAGTGGCCATAATGTAGCATTTTCCTGAATAGGGTATTTCAGGAAAATAACGCATTATGGCCACTAGATGGCATTTATGAACATCAACAATCATGCGTTTTCTTTTTTTTTTTTTTTTTTTCTTTTGTGGAAGCTGTATGAATATTTTTCACATTCGTACAGCTATTTATTTATTTATTTATTTTCTCTTTTACTCCTTCCTTTTTTTTTTTTTTTTTTTTTTTTTTTGCCTTTTTTTTTTGGTTTCATAAATAGGCCCCCCAAGTTTAAAGACAGGGATTGAGCAGAAGAAAGGGACACAACAATGTGGTAAAGGAAGGAGGGAACTTTTTTTTTGTGTCATTTGTATGAAAGTATTTCAGTTTATTATTTAATTTTCCCGGAATTATAATATATGCTGATACTTTTAAAAACCGTATTTTAATTTTTAGTACTGAACATAAGGAATACATAAAAAAAAAAAACGATCAGAGTGTGATCTGGCAGATAAGAACATAGTGATTAGAAAGAAATAAAGAAGTTGTTGAACTCTTGAGATAAGCAAATATTGTCTAAATACAAGAGTCATATATTCTTGCTTGAATCTTGGTGTACTTCTTCAAGATCCGTGCAGTAATCCAGTGTGCCACTTTATCTCTGTGCAGGAGTTTCCTATCCTTGTGCAGGGTGACTGGTCTTGTCCCCGCCCCCTCCTGTAGTTTTCTGCAGGCAGCATGTAGTGGGCTGAGCCTGCTGGGCCCCTCCCGCAGCTCTGCTCTCTGCACAGGGTATGTACAGCACAGTGATGATGTCACCACTACATTTACAAGGTTTTATCTAAGGTTGCAAAGGCAGTTATTACACACAGAGTAGATTTATATCCTTTGTGGCTATTAAGCGATATATTTAAATGAAATGTTCTAAGCTTGGGGGTTCAGCTTTAATTCCAGTGAATCCATTCCAGCAAGCCGTGCCTAATTGTTATTAATCACTCTTCACACAGTGGTTATGGCTGTTCGGATCACTTCTTTGAGTCCGATACAATCCTTCATTCTTTCCAAGTCCTGGCGAAGCTGCTGGAGTCTCCAGTGACCACCGATATCATCTGTGATGTGGGGATGTGAGTATGCCATCCTCATTGTCACCAATACGTCATCAGTTTTGTATAATTTCAAGACGATTCAACCTGCATTGTTGTATATGCTCAATCTAACGGCTCCTTCTTTGCAGGCCAGTGTTGCACAAAAACGTCCGATACAACTGCCGGGTGATTTTCCTTAACAAGTAATCAGATTTTCCTTTTACATTTATTACCTTTATTATCATAGAATTCCTGTCTGATCTGCCTTATATATAATTTCTCTATTAATAACAATTTACATTATGGAAAAATGTTTTATAAAAAGGCAGTATTTTCCAATGGAAGAATATTATACTTTGGACCTAGATTGACCATTGACTATCGTTGAATTTTGAGTTGTTTGACAGTTTTTACATTTTGCAGACGTATTAAAATCTACAGTTTTCGCTACAAAATCACTAGGGGCCAGTCTACCTGCGGATTACCCACAGTTTCTCATAGACTTCTATTAATTCAGGGGTCCCCAAACTTTCTAAACAAAGGGTAAGTTTACTGTCCTTCAGACTTAAGGAGGGTCGGGGGCAGACCATGATGGCCATCATTAGTGGAAAATGTCCCAGCATCAGCGGGAATAAACCATGCCCCATCTTTGGTGTGAGCGAGAGGAATTGCACCCCATCTTTGGTGTCATTGTTTCTCATTGTTGGTGTAATTGGGAGGAACTGTGCCCCTTCATTGGTGTTTGGAGACCACTGTACCAGAGCATGTTTTTTTGGTTAGTTTTCTGAAAACCCACCAAAGATGCAGCATGCAGGACTTTAGGTGCGCTTTCAGAAAATGCACCAAAAAATGCGTGATCTAATAGAAGTCTATGGGATCCCGCGTAGATAACCCACACAAAAACTGCAGGTACACTGCATTGCAGCCACACTGAAGCTCAGCAGAGTAAAACCTTCCTTAAAGAATAATTCCAGGTATGGATATTTTTACAAAGTTAGAATGGTCCAGCTGGAGTCAATGTAACTATGTATATACTATACCTGGCCAATCCCCCTGGAAGCTGGAAATCAAAGAAAAAGACACTGCTACTCCAGTGGTCTCCACTTGCTTCCGGGTCCCGTGCCAAGAGGCTGCCCTGTTGCATTCTGAACACAGGAGGTCACTTTCTTGTCACATGTGCCATTCATAGAATACTTTACATTTTCTGAATGAATGCAAAGTATTCTCTGAATGAGGTGGGAAAAGTGACATCACTGCCCTCTCCAACTCGTCCAATCAGAGAACTCTTTGCATTCATTGCCAAAATGAATGTTGACTCTGTAGGTATCTTCCTGAAACGTATTAGAACTGAAGAAGTGAATCCAGAACATCTTCAACATTACAGTCCAGCTTAAAGGATAAGTTCACCTTTGTTAACCTTTTTTTTTTTTTTTTGTGAATTCCAGCTCCCCTATGTACCAATATAGCATTAATGTACTTGTTTTGCAAAAATAAAATTGCTTTCTATTTATTCTACACCCACTTCACTGTCTTTATGGATGTTTCCAAACATGTATCCATTACTTCTGCCTTACTTCCTGGACAGACTATAGGTCATGACACAGGATGGAGTTACCAGCTGACCTCATCAGCATACCCTGCATCATCTACCCTCCTACCTACCCACCCATTTCCAGGTGCATGTTTTTTAAATGAAATGCAATCAATCAGTGATCACCCGTCTCACTAAAAAAATGTGAACAAAGGTGAACATTCAAGTGGTTCCTAAGTTTTTGGGTTTTTTTTCCTTTTAATATAATAAACACACCATACTTACCTGGTCTGTGTAATGGTTTTTCCCAGAGCGGCCCCGATCCTCCTCTTCTTGGGTCCTATGGCGGTGCTTCTGGCCCCTCCCCCTTGCTAAATGCCCTCGTAGCAAGCTGCTTACTCTGGGCGCACTTATGCATGCTTGCATAACACCTCCATGTGTTTATGGGACACACAGAGCATGGCTCAGGACCTCCCCCCCCACTCCCTCCTCACTGGCTGTGATTGTCAGCAGCAGGAGCCAATGGCTCCTGCTGCTGTCTCAGCCAACAAGGAGGGGGAGAGACTTGGCTTTCAGCAATTCATTGGACTGGGATTAGGCTTGGGTAAGTATTAGAGAGGCTGGGGGGGGGGGGGGGGGGGGGCTGCACACTTTGTTTTTTTTACCTTCATGCATAGAATGTATGAAGGTAAAAAACCTTCACCCTTTACACCCACTTTAAAGTGACTACTACCAGCTACGTCATCAAGGATCATAACAGTTCAGATTTCATAGTCTACAGACACAAGCCTCCCTGCATACAGCGTCATATTAAAGAAAAACACCATGGCATTCTTTTAGATGTCCATTGTTCCTGCCGCAACTGGCCAGCAGGGATGAGCGCAGAGCATGCATGTCCAAATGGATGCTGATGTTGCCTTCTTTCATATAACCGTAGAAAACATTCCTATCTGCCTTTCCTTCCTTGCAATTTAAAGCCCAACTCTGGAAAAAGTAAAAACTACCCCTTGTAGTGGGGCTGTGCCCACTCCGCAGGGGTTTACTGCTCGTTTCGGTCTAGGGGACAGAAAGAAAACCTGCCTACCCCATCCTCCATGCTGCTAGACCGTTCCTTGCAGCGTCTTCTTCCCCCATGCTCTAGTGGTCTAAGGTCCAGACATCAGCAAGACCAATGCAGGGTCCATAGGGACGCCAAGGGACAGTCCACCGCTGGAGCATGGGTGGGCACCATCTGCCAGGAGAGCAGAGGATCAGGTATGTTAAAGTGCTTTTACTCCCCCCAGACTAAACGATCAGTTGAACCTTGCAATGCCGTTGAAGTTCCACTGCAAGGGCTAGTTTTCAAATTTCCTGTAGTTGGGTTTTATGCATAAATGGATATGATACATACACCCCATTCAATGAAGCCCTGACTAGAATTGAAGCCAGGACCCAGTGCTGCAAAGAATATGTTATGATCATTGTGTGATTAGTAGGAATATTTCTATATTGTGGGAGTATGTAGGCATTTCTAGTTCACTTTTATTGTAACTAGTGTTTATAGTCTTATATAAACATGCATTTATGAATGTGCCTTTTTGTTAAAATCAGAAAAAAAACAGTTGGCTCAGTGGCATTCAGACTGAGATTTATTGTATTTATTCTAAAGGAAAATTTTGCTTATCCGACCGAAAACGGTTATGGCGAATGCTGGAAATTACCGGGAGCTGCGCTGGTTTACACCATGGAATAAACTGAGGTATAACTGTATTGTATGGTAATATTTTCCTGCATGTTATAACCTTTAAAGTGTATGTAAACCCCAACAACAAATTTCTCCTATTTGCTACATATTTGTGTTGTTTAATACACCATTTTACCACTTCTCGCCCAGCCACAGCATCCCTTTAAAAAGGATGCATATGCTCAGGGGACAGAAAGGATCGGCTTATCATGTGACCACTGTGATTGGCTGTCACAGTGGCCACATGGTCAGGAGCCGATTTACGATCATTAGTGTGCACTGAGAGCTGCCTTAGCAGCTCAGTCATTGTGCTGGGGAGCGCACAGTGAGCATGCTCTCAGCTCAATATCTACTGCATATGTTTTTGTTTTTTTTTAATTTTGCCTTTATATACACTTTAAGAAATGTATTTGACTATGCAAGAGGAATGATCTCTACACTACAATGCATAGTTTTGTTTTTTTTTTGTTTTTTTAGGCTGAACTCCAAGCATTTAGTTTACTATGAATTCTGTACAGAATCATTCCATTTATACATAGTTAGCATAAGTATCTCCATCTGTCTTCATATCAGATTCCTGGTATCCTCATCTGCAACAACAATCAGAGAAAGAGGGAGGAGCAGAACTTTACAGCTCTCCATAGCTCTGTGTATAGACATGCTTACCGGAGCCAATGGCAGGCAGAGTCACCAAGAGCCCTTGTCCAGGAACCATTTGGGGCCCCTAATTAAATACTGCCTAAGTACAAACAGCTCTTTGCTGTGTATTGATAGGCATATCGATTTTGCTTGTATTTATTTATGTATTGCATGTATTTATATAGCACTTTGCATATTGTACATTGACATTTGTCCTTGCCTTAAGGAGCTTACAATTTAATCTTGCATGCATACATACACACTACGGCTAATTTAGAAAGGAGCATGTCTTTGGAGGGTGGGAGGACATGCAGACTCCATGCAGATGGTGTCCTGACTGGGACAGGTGGATAGGGAGATTGATCCAAATGGAGAGTATTCTGTGAAATACACTGAAATCTCCTTTATAGGTTAGGTCCAAAGAGTGTCCAGATGATTAAATGGGGGAAGCATTCTGTGTGTCTTTGTACCTACCAGACAGGGAGAAAATGCTGTTCTAACCAGGAGTATGATTAGGACATCATTTATATGTCCTGCATCTCACCAGCCCTAGGTGTGAGCATTGTCCAGGTATACGTGACAGAGAATGTCCCAGCACCTACCCTACCTTCATTTTGTATAAATGGGCTCTGAAGTTCAAAAGGCCCCTGTGCTGCTGCACAATTTTGTACAATTGGTTTGTCCACCTATGGGAAGCACAGTGTGCTGTAGCTCTGTACTTGTCCAATCACAGCCTGGGGTGGGTCCTAGACCAGACTGCATTGCTTAGTCTGCAGAGAGGTCCAGAAGTTGGCTGAGTGTTTGCATAACAAAACTGACTGTTCAGAATTGCAGGTAAAACGAGTCACATTTGTATATATGAAATGAATTTTAGCTGTTTCCCTGGGGTTCTAAAAAGTTTTTGAAACCCTTGTTAGCCTTCTGTATGCCTTTCTCAGGAATATTAAATGGTAATCGGTGTCTTTCTTCATTGTTTAGAGAAGTTGAAGATCACTTCCTTCCAAGAACCATTCAGGAAATCACAGGGCAGGTGGGAATGTGTGTTCTGTTGTTATTGTATACTTATCTAAAATGTTAAATCTAAAACCTGAGAGCTGCTATCAGTTTGTAAAGATAAACGCACCAAGGATGTCATACTGATCCTTGCTGCAACACCATCCAATCACTGACTTTAAATCAGAATGCAGGTCGGGGGTTTTGGGTTTGGCAGCTACATGTTGGGTCAGTGACTCCCAAGATAGTAATTTTCGTCTAGCACTCCTTTTTGTACTTCTATGGTTTGCGCTACTGTTGGGTTCCAAGATAGTAAAGCCAGGATGAAGAGGATAGCAACACCATAGCAATGGCAGCACTATTTCTATCATTGACAGGTGCCTTTTAAAGACAAGTTACAATTGGGCTTGTGTTATATTTCTGAAAATTTAATTTTAATTTCTACAAGAAAACCCCTCCTGACTAGCCCCAGCTTCCCTTTAACAGGGTCTTTTCGCCCGGAAGGGCAGGAAGGACTGCCTGATCATGTGACCATTGTGATTGGCTGTCACAGTGGTCACATGATCAGAAGTTGGCTATGGCACCTTTGGTCTTTGTACTGTGAGCTTGATCTCAGCACATAAACCACAGCTGTCAATGGATCCTTCCGCACATATATATTACAAGGGAGGTAAGAAGTTAGGTAGTATACTTTTTTATTTCTTTATTATAAAATAAAACCATGTGATTGACAGGCTTAATTCACAATACTTTAACACGAGGGTAAGGCTCAATATTTTAGTTATCTGACTGTCATTTGCAAATCTCATTGGACTAAAAATAACTGTTACTTTCATAAAAATAATTATCTTTATCCTGGTGTGTTCGCTTTGTGAATTGAGCTTCATGTCAGCACCGACATCACATGACTTTGTTTATAAACAAACCATTCATCACCAGCTCAGGGCTTTTACAGCAAAGTCATATCCTCAGCTGCAGCCCAAGTCATTTTTGTACCATTTTTACCCCTTGTTCTTCCTCGCAGCATCCAGAGTGACGTGTCAACATGACTGTTCAGTGTAAAAAGTGCAATATACAAGGACGCTGTGAAAAAGACAGCAACCTATAGCTGGCAATCCGTAAACAGCTATTATAATATTTATTGTTTTAAACTGGGGAGAGCTGATATCTGGTTCCTATACTGTGGGTAACTACACACTAAGTAAGGAAACACAATGTAGCACAGTAAGACTACATTATACTCTGACCAGAGTCTACTGCCTACTGGGCTTATTAATGTTGTTCTAAAGGCAGAAGTGTTTTTTTTTTTTTATATACCTTAATGCATTTTCTGCATGCTCTGCGATAAGGTAAAAACCTTCTGTGAACAGGATCCCCCCCCCCTTATACTTACCCCTATACTTACCTGAGCCCGATCTCGATCCAGTGTTGTGCCTAAGAGCAGCATATCTAGAGGGAGTGCCAGGCATCAGGGGGAGCCATTGGCTCCTGTTGCTGTCAATCAAATGCTGTGACAAGGGAGTGGGGGGCAGGCCCAAGCCATACTGTCTTCTTCTATGAATGATTGAGCCAGCAGGTGTGCCACAATAGAAGGCAGCTTCCTATGGTGGCACACCGAGAAGAGGAGGAACCAGGAGTGCCAGCAGGAGACCCGAGAAGGGGGAAGTGCAGGTAAGTATGACTTTTATTTTTTTTTTAAAGGTTTACATTTACTTTAAATTATGGAGACAAAAGAGCAACTCGTGGACAGAGTATAATATTCGGTAGTCTGTGCCATTTTTATATAAATATAAATAATAAAAAAAAAAAAAAATATATATATATATATATATATATATATATATATATATATATATATATATATATATATATATATATATATATATATATATATATATATATATATATATATATATATATAATTGATTTTATACACAGTATCTCACAAAAGTGAGCACACCTCTCAAATTTTATCTTTTCATGTGACTACACTAAAGAAATTACACTTTGCTACAATGTAGTAGTGAGTGTACAGCTTGTATAACAGTGTAAATTTGCTGTCCCCTCAAAATAACTCAACACACAGCCATTAATGTCTAAACCGATGGCAACAAAATAAGTACACCCCTTAGTGAAAATGTCCAAATTGGGCCCAAAGTGTCAATATTTTGTGTGGCCACCATTATTTTCCAGTACTGCCTTAATTCTTTTGGGCATGGAGTTCACCAAAGCTTCACAGGTTGCCACTAGAGTCCTCTTCCACTCCTCCATGATGACATCACGGAGCTGGTGGATTTTAGAGACCTTGCGCTCCTCCACCTTCTGTTTGAGGATGCCCCACAGATGCTCAATAGGGTTTAGGTCTGGAGACATGCTTGGCCAGTCTATCACCTTTACCTTCAGGGCAGTGGTTGTCTTGGAGGTGTGTTTGGAGTCATTATCATATTGGAATACTGCCCTGCGGCCCAGTCTCCGAAGGGAGGGGCTCATGCTCTGCTTCAGTATATTGCATTACATGTTGGCATTCATGGTTCCTTCAATGAACAGTAGCTCCCCAGTGCTGGCAGCACTCATTTAGCCCCAGGCAATGACACTCCCACCACCATGCTTGACTGTAGGCAAGACACACTTCTCTTTGCTTTGTACTCCTCACCTGGTTGCCACCACACACGCTTGACACTATCTGAACCAAATAAGTTTATCTTGGTCTCATCAGACCACAGGACATGGTTCCAGTAATCCATGTTCTTAGTCTGCTTGTCTTCAGCAAACTGTTTGCAGGCTTTCTTGTGCATCATCTTTAGAAGAGGCTTCCTTCTAGGACAACAGCCATGCAGGCCATTTGATGCAGTGTGCGGTGTATGGTCTGAACCCCTTCAACCTCTGCAGCAATGCTGGCAGCACTCATACGCCTATTTCCCAAAGACAACCTCTGGATATGACGCTGAGCATGTGAACTCAATTTCTTTGGTCGACCATGGCGAGGCCTTTTCTGAGTAGAACCTGTCCTGTTAAACCACTGTATGGTCTTGGCCACCGTGCTGCAGCTCAGTTTCAGGGTCTTTGCAATCTTCTTATAGCCTTTGCCATCTTTATGTAGAGCAACAATTCTTTTTTTCAGATCCTCAGAGAGTTCTTTGCCATGAGGTGCCATGTTGAACTTCCAGTGACCAGTATGAGAGAATGAGAGCGATAACACCAAATTTAACACACCTGTTTCCCATTCACACCTGAGACCTTGTAACACTAATGAGTCACATGACACCGGGGATGGAAAATGGCTATTGGACCCAATTTGGACATTTTCACTTAGGGGTGTACTCACTTTTGTTGCCAGCGGTTTAGACATTAATGGCTGTGTGATGAGTTATTTTGAGGGGACAGCAGATTTACACTGTTATACAAGCTGTACACTCAATACTTTACATTGTAGCAAAGTGTCATTTCTCCAGTGTTGTCACATGAAAAGATATAATAAAATATTTACAAAAATGTAAGGGGTGTACTCACTTTTGTGAGATACTGTGTGTAATAATAATAAATATATATATAATATATATTTATTTATTATAATATACCGTATTTTTTGGAAACCATAAGACGCGCTTTTTTCCTCCAAAAATATGGGGGGAAACGTCTCTGTCTTATGGAGCGAATATACACCAGGCACCCCGCCACTGCCGGCACTGCCCCCCATGGCCGCCACCATGCTAGTACCGGAAGAGAGGCAGGAGAGCGGAGGACAGACATCCCAAGCCCCTGCGAGCGCCAGGCAATCTCCCGGCTGGGCCTAACACTTGCTGAGACAGAAGACAGAGCAGCCCGATCGATGGCACAGGTCAGGCTGCATTAATGGCACTAGTCGGGCTGCATTTCTTTGGCACAGGTAAATATTTTACAACACATTTATTATATTATTTATTATTATACAGGATTTATTTTGGTTCAGAATGTGTGTGTGTATGTATGTGTGTGTGTATATATATATATATATATATATATATATATATATATATATATATATATATATATATATATATATATATATATATATATATATATATATATATATATATATATATATATACTCTCATTTATTATTATTATTATTATATGCTGTTGTGTGATTACCCTATAGGACACAGTACCATTTGGTGATGCAGTTCTGGCAACTAAAGACACCTGCCTAGGATCGGAAATCTGTGAAGAGTTGTGGGCACCAAATAGGTAATATTGGGAGGCTACAATACAGATTAAAAAGGTGTTAGTGCCATATAGTGTGTTAATAGTACACAGCTTAGCTTACATATTTAAAAGTTTAGTTTCCCTTTAAATAGATATTCAGATATTCAAACATTAAGACCTAATGCAGTGAATGGAGACGCACTGAACTCCTGCTGTGAGCCGCTGCGTTCTATAGTGTGAACCCAGCCTAAAAGTCTCTTGTAAGAACCTGTATCTCAACTCCTACAGTAATATAGTAGTGAAGGCTTACTTCACGGGATGAGTGTGTGTGCTGTTATTTAGTTGTAATTTTTCCCTGTCACATCAGAGGTGTCAGCCCAGTGTTAGGCTGTAGGACCCCCCTAGAACCTAATTTTCCACTGTCTGAGCTCAGAAATTATATTATACATTCTGTCTGGGCTGCTGGAGGAGTGTAAAACTGTGAATCAACAAGGCCTGGTCATAAAGCATAACAGTCTGTACGCTCAAACATAACTGGCCATTCCCTCATCTCAGGACTTAGTCACAAATAATGACCCATTCAGAAAACTGTGTTTTAAAGTTTAAACCTTTAGTATGCAGTCAGCTGTTAAATTCTTTGGCCTGGAGTTGATCTCTTTCTTATCACTTGTATACTGCATGCAGTGCAATACATTGTAAAGCACAATAGTACCTTGACATTTGTATTCTCTTCCATGACTTAGGATGGCTTCCATCAAGTGCACCAATACTCCTAGAAGCCAATAACACACTAAAAGTTTGGCTGAACTGTAACCAGATATTGATATGAATGGGCAACATGCCGAATATAAAGCAGTGCAGAATATGCTGGCAGATGTATAAATGTGGAGGAATAATACTTAAATAATTCTTTGCCTGTCTTGCAGCCCTCACATTGATATGGGCCTGGACGGGGTAGAGATATTTACTAATGCTTCAGGAAGTCATCATGAGCTGAGAAAAGCCCACTTGCGCGTCGATCTTGTCAAATCTACAACCACAAAAGTAGGTTCTATTTGAATTTCACCTCTAGGTGGAGTATCCGTTTTTAGAAGTTCCATAATAAGTATTAACATATTAAGGGGGTATTTAAAACAGGCAATGACCAAAGTGCATAATTCATGGCAATCAATCAGATAGTATGTTTCTGTGTGCCGATTGTTCTAACTTGATAGAAGATGAACTCTGGGGTTACAACCCTACACCCCGGGGTTACAGCCCCGACACCTGCACTCTGGGGTTACAGCCCCGACACATAACTCATTGCTTCTTGCACTGCTATATGCTTGCCGTGTAAATAAATAATTATATATATATATATATATATATATATATATATATATATATATATATATATATATAAAAATTTTTATTGTAACCTTCCACCCAATTTTCCAACCTTTATTCTCATTTACAGAATGGTGGGATCTACTTACTCTCCAATCTCAGAGGCTGTGACAGTGACCGGCTCTATTTTGATGGCTGTGCCATGATATCCATCAATGGAGACATTGTAGCCCAAGGTGCTCAGTTTTCTTTACAAAATGTGGTAAGGTCATTTAATTTCCAGTTGCTCATCTATTGATGAATAATCAACTGAAACAAAGTGGCTACAGTCAGAACAGCAGTGGTGACAGATGTAACAAAAATCGTTTGCTCTAGTTAGTTTATTCCTAGATAGACCCTTCCTGTTCCCTCCAAATTTCTCTCTCTTCTCTTTCTATCATAGCTTTCTATGTATCATCTCTGTTGTTTTTTGCTCTCTATTATCCCCCTCTCATCTTTTTTTTTCTATGATCCTTTCTTTATGTTTTTTTTTTTTTCTGATTCTTTCTTTCCGTTCTTTTTTTCCTTTTTTTTTTTTCTTTCTTTTCTTTCTTTCCTTTCTTTCCTTTCTTTCCCTCCCACTTTTTCATCTTCAACTGTTCGACCCTTTTCAAACGGAGCGGACTTCGTCAAGCGCTTTCGCCTGCTCAGTGGGGGATATCTCAGCTGATCCCCAGCTGAGCAGGCGGATGACAGGTCCATGTCCACTATGCAGAGCGGCCAGGGTCACAGACCGCTATTCTCTATGCAGTCGCATGGAAACAGACTGCCTGTTCATTTCCATCTGACTGCCATCCGTTCTGCCGGACAGTTGGAGAACGTCTGTTTTTGGCAGATAGAATTGACTACTGTCCGATAGAATCAAATCAGATGGTGACATCCGCTGCTCTATAGAAAGCTATGGATGGTCCAATTGGGTCCACCTGAAAAAACTGACAGTGGGACCCCATCGGTCCGTCAGTGTAAAAGGGGCCTTATGGTGCTGCACATGTGATCAGTTATGACTCCAGCACTTTGATTGTTTCACAGTTTAGCTGAGAGCACAAGCAA
Source organism: Lithobates clamitans (assembly GCA_037952925.1). NCBI lineage: Eukaryota > Metazoa > Chordata > Amphibia > Anura > Ranidae > Lithobates > Lithobates clamitans. Next base: position 823,882 of record JBBGZY010000404.1, on the reverse strand, counting down.
TGTGACAGTTGGCATTCTTGCATGCCTGGAATATAACTGTTTTGAAACTGTAAAAAAAAAAAAATTGATGGGTTTAGTTTGACTATAAGTTCTCTTGCTATTCTTGCTAGTAGTGTTTTTGTAAATGCTTCAAACGCATAGCTTTCCTGTATTCTGCATTTATAGAGAGCATTACCTCAAAAATTCAGTTGGGCTTTGGATTTGGTCCTGAGCACTTCAGTTTACGCAGACAAGCCAGTAATAGCAACAAGCTTTTGAAACTATCGTCTGCAAAAAAAAGAAGCCAATTTAACCTTATTTTTGTTCATCGGTTTATCTAAAAGAAGAAAAAAATAGGTTTAACTGCTCATTTTCCCATTCTGTTTTGACAGGAGGTCCTCACTGCCACATTAGACTTGGAAGATGTCCGTAGTTACAGGGCCCACACCTCCTCCCGGTGTATATCGGTAAGGAATTAATTCTCATGCAGCACTTTTGAGTAGAAAACTACTCATTCACTCACCAAAACCTTATGTATGCATACACCTGTTCATTCGTATCTGACTCTTGGTGATTCTATGGGACAGGTCCCATGAAAGACTTTTTCATAGACTTTTCTTGGCCAATTTTTACAAGGTAGGGTTGTCGTGTCTTTTCTCAACCCTCCCCAATTGCTCATCTGGGACTGCAATGTAGAATCTGATAGCACATGTGCATGGCTTATTTATACACACATACTAGGGCCAATTTAGACTGGGGCCAATTAACCTACCAGCATGTTTTTGGAGTGTGGGAGAAAAACCCACACAGGCAAAGGGAGAACGTGCAGATAGGTCCCTGGCTGAAATTGGAACCAAGGACCCCCTAAGCCACTGTTCCACACACAACTTTACAGCTGGATCCCAAATAGCATACAATTTTAGGGGAACTTGTTAGGACAGAAATATTGGAGCTGCCGTTGCCAAGTTATTTTTGATGGTGCAAGTTCTGAGATTGCCGTTGTCATCCTTGCTTCACTAAAAGTGGACCATCCACACAAATGGAAGGTCTGCTTAGATAACAGCTCTTCACTACCTTTATTAAAAATATGCATAGACAGTGGTAAAAAAAAAGATAGCATTTTAAAAAACATAATAAAAAAGTGTAACCTTTGTACAGGAAGAGCTGGGTGCTCAAGATCCTGTAAGAAGTCACTCTGCACTGCACTGGAGCTAAGACTATCCTGTCCATAGGGTGACAATGTTGGTGTGATTTAATTGCAGAGAAAATAGCATTATCATCCTGTTAATAGAAGTGGAAATGAATGGATCAATTAAGAGGTAATAAAGCTATGTTACAAGGGGGAATAACAAAAACAAAAGCTGCTCAGGTTATTTCTAGTGACAGATTGCACCATGTGCTGCTATTTTTTTTTTCCTCATAGATCCACATTAGAAAAGTAATACAACTGAGAACAGCTAAATTTGTTTAAAAGGGTATGCTGGTTTTGAGTAGAAACAAAAGTGTGGGAGCCCTTGGTGATAGAACAAGCTTTACTGGACAGTGGGCATGGTAACATGGCATTAATATCTTTGATTTATATATTTTAATAACTAAATATTTTTTTTTCCTTTTCCATTTTATTCCTTTAACCCCTTACTTGATCTTTGGATATTTATATTTATCATTTGCTAAAGGAACAGTCTAAACATTTGTTAAACTTTTGAAACAGTCAAGCGTTCTTTATAGAAAAATGTATGACCTGATCTCTAATGATGAAATTGTTCATAGTTCGACACTATCATTGTTTTGTGCAGGCCAGCAGAGTGACCCCGTTTCACAGAGTACATGTGGACTTTTCCCTCTCCTCATTTGATGATATATATACTCCCACATCTGAGCCAATCCAATGGAAGTACCACAGCCCTGAGGAGGAAATCGGGTATTAAATGATTAGATGTATTCTTTTACTTATTGTAAACTGATGAAATTGAATCTGTCTGACTACTATAGAGCAGCCTATAGATAATGCAGTTTTCTTTCCTTCCACCACGGGTGGAAGGGGGGGGCGGGACCCTTCCCTACCAGCAGAACACAAAAGGTGGCTATAGTTGCCCGCAGTGATTGCATGAAAAAAATCTGACAGGCTGGTTGTACTGAGGTTGATTCATGGATCGACTTCAGTACAACCAGGCTGCCCATAGATGGATCAAATCTCAAATAAAGCTGAAGCTTTGCACTAAACCTATCCATTTTGTGAAGAATTTTATCAAAGATGGGTCGGTTTGATAGAAAATCATAGTTTTTTCAAACATTTTAGGGATTACCATTAAAGGACATATCCTTGATGAAATCCTAGGCGGTCGATATGGTTGATCGTTCTTACAGGCGCAGGATGCTGACGATAGAGATTTCCGGCAGACCAGATGGTCGCCGGAGTCTCTATGATCATTCGGAGGCCTTGCGCAATAGTATAACGTCACGCCCAGCCCCTGCATTTGAAAAAAATGGTGCTGCCTCGGCTGGGAAGCTGAGATCGTTTTTTACATTTTTTTTGTTTTTTTTCAGGGTTCCAAGCCTAGAGGTGAGATCTGGGAACTTATTGACCCCATATCTCACTGTAAAGTAGACCTGTCATGCTTATTCCTGTTACAAGGATTGTTTACATTCCTTGTAATAGGAATAAAAGTGATCAAAAAAAAAATGGAAAAAAGAAAGTGTCAAACTAGAAAAATAAAATTAACAATAAAACATTTTTTTTAAAGCGCCCCTGTCCCCGTGTGCTCACTCGCAGAAACGAACACATACGTAAGTGTTAAAACTGCATATGTGAGGTGTCACCGCGAACATTAGAGTGAGAGCAATAATTCCAGCCCTAGACTTCCTCTGTAACTCAAAACATGTAACCAGTAAAAAAATCTAAAGCGTCGCCTATGGGGATTTTTAAGTACCCAAGTTTGGCACCATTCCACGAGCGTGTGCAATTTTGAAGCATGACATGTTAGGTATCTGTTTACTCGCCGTAACATCATCGTTCACATTATGCAACAAAAATTGGGCTAACTTTACTGGTGTGTGTTTTTTTTTTTTTTTTTTTTCCAAAAAAAATGCGTTTGAAAAATTGCTGCACAAATACCGTGTGAGATAAAAAGTTGCAACAACCGCTATTTTATTCTGTAGAGTCTCTGCTAAAAAAACATATATAATGTTTGGGGTTCCATGTAATTTTCTAGCAAAAAATTATAATTTTTACATGTAGGAGAGAAATGTCAGAATTGACCTGGTAGGCAAGTGGTTAAGGTAGTTGGTGCTATTGGATTATGTAAGAACAGTAAGGACAGAAGTAAGGCACATTGCTGTTTGTAGTCTGTGAAGCTAGCATCACTGATACCGATTCTATTGTAATCTGGATTCTGATTGGGAGTACTGGAGGGGTGGAAGCTGTTCTGGGTATGTATCTAATCTTACAGATGGGGAAGTGCTTAATGAAGCCTTAATGAACTCTTATGATTATAATATAATTTATATTTGGTGAGTCTACCCTAATAGGGGACTTGTCCTGGGTTTGCGTGATAAACCCAAACTAAGAGCCTTCACACATTTCTTATTGTAGATCACACTTGGAACTAAACACTGTCACACTGATCACTTTTATATTTCAGGGCTGATGATTGTTATGGACACAATGTGATTGATTTACTAAAGGCAAAAAATCTGTGCACTGAAAGTTCAGTTGCTCTAGCTCTGAGAGTGACGTGCAATGAAAATAAAAAAACTGCATTTTTGCTCACACATGATTGGACGATAGAAATCAGCAGAGCTTCCCCTCAGATCTAGCACAACTGCACTTGTAGCGCACAGACTATCTACCTTTAGTAAATCAACCTCAATGTTTTAATGTTCATGTTTTTGCACAATTTTTATAACATTTAGTGTCCTCTTCAGTGTTGTGCACTATGTATATGGTTGTAAAACTTGAATTACTTTTTCATGTACACTTTTGAACTAATTTTTTTTTTTTTTTTTTTTTTACTACTTTCTAGTCTTGGACCAGCCTGCTGGCTTTGGGACTATTTAAGACGTAGTAAACAGGTAAGCATTTTTTTTTTTCGATTATGCCATGAAATGCTGTATATTGTTTAAAAAGGATTTCTAGTTTTGTATATACTTTTTTATGGTCATGTAAGTCAGGCAAATGGGAAACATTGCATATGAATATTTTTTATAATCACTTCCAGCCAGCAGATGGCACTCTACTCTCTTTTTACATGTTTACCTGCTATCCATAGCTGTTTTGCTAACAAAAAAAGAAAAAAAGGAAATGCAATCAACATCGTGTTACTATGAATCTACATGGAATTTGTCCTTGTTTAAGATACTGGAAATTTTTTCCCGTGAAACATCTTCTATATAACCCCCCTGCTCTCTTTTTTTTTTTTTTTTTGTTTTTTTGTTTTTTTGTTTTTTTATCCCTTGCTTTGTTGTTATATCCAAAATAATTCAATAAACTCAGATAACAAAGGTTCCATACAAATGTTCAATCAAAAAGGAAGACTTTAAGTCTGCTGACCTCCCTTAACAAACCCCACTTAACACTATGACACCAGTGTGATGGGTGCTCCCTGTATTAAATCCAAATTGAAGCCTCACATCTTTTTTACTTTTTATGCTGTCGGGTTGCATACCTAATATATAACTAGTCATTATTATTTTTGTTTTTAATTTTACTATGTGCTGGAGAGTTTTTTTTTTTTTGTTTTTTTTAAAGGCCATATTCTTTACTTTACTCAACCTGAGTGTATAACTAGTAGAAAATATGAAGCTTCAGGAAAACTTTAAAGCAGATCTAAACTCTCTTAATCAAAATTATTTGTTTTAATCCTTATGCTGCTAGCAATTAGTAAATAGATAGAAAGGTAGATTATATTTATTTGTATTAAACTTTTTTTGTTTACATTTCTTCAGTTGCTTCCTGGTTTCTGGCTTAGGCCGAAATTATGTCATATATCCAATGAGCCTTGGGAACGGGTTTTCTCAGCTAAGCAGACCCTTCTGTCTGCATACCTGAGCTAAGGGCAGATGGATTCCAGGAAGTAAATAGTACATGAATAATCTGCCCTTACTCAAGATGGCTGTAGCTAGAAATGCTAGGGGTGGGGGGCTAAAGTGATTTTTCAACAAAGAAAAGTATAGGTACATGGATAGCTAAGGGAGTTTGCTTAAGAATAAATTAAATAGTGATTTTAGTTTTGTGGTGCTCAGATACAGGTAAGTTCCGCTTTAAATATTCAACTGGAAATCAAAGATTTTATATAAATAGTAAAAGACGTAAAACATCAGTTTATGAAAATTTAACTTTTACGCAAAAAAAATTGTCCAAAAGCCACAATAGTTTACTTAAAAAAAAATAGTATAAAACTATATATATAAATTCTTATCTGTGAAAGTCCCTGTTTAAAGTTAATTTAGCATTTTGTGAAACAACAAAGTTGAAGGTTCTGTATATGAAAAGGTCAAATGCTGTTGGTTCAAAGGTGTAAGGTGTGCTCTTAGGGCGTATATTGCAGATCTGTTCTCACACTGGTATGTGCCAGTTAGTGTTTCTGTGGTCACAACACATACAAGTTAATGGGGTTGATTTACTAAGCTTTGGGACAACTGCACTTGCAAAGTGCACAGTCTATTTGTCTTTAGTAAATCATCCTCTTGTATTTACTGAGCTCCATAAGGAATAACCGTATTGCTTCCTTTTCCAGTATTTCTAGACCTTTTTTTAGTCATGTAAAATCTTGAGGTACCCCAGGTGAATTACACCTTGTTTTCTAGCAAGATCAACTGGGCCTCTATTTGGAGGTTAATGTTAATAGATATCTACTGATTTTATTTATTTTCAATGTATTATGAAAAGTAAAATGGCCCCCAAAAATGTAATTTTTTATTTATTTTTTACATTCATTTAACAGTATAATTGTTATACCATTACCATAACCCACTCAATGAAAAATCCTACTTCTGATGTTCATAAGAATGCCACATATGTGTGCATTATTTGTTGTTTGTATCCTTTTGTAGGGCCAGGAAAATGTCCTTATTTTTTTTATTTAATATTAGTAAAAGAAAAATCTTCTTTATATTCGCTGAATATTTATTTCTTTATTACCATGACCCACCAAAAAAAAGTAAATTTTCCCACTCCTGATGCGCATGAAGATACTGGGGTGAGCAAAAAAGTAAATGGTAAAGATGGGCTCAAGCATGTTCGGATCCTAGTCTGAACCCACTAGAGCAGTTATGCCAGGAAGGGGTTGTCTGTCTATGGCCAATCATAAGCAGCCGAGGCATTACCCACCCCTCAGCCACATGTAAACAAGGGGCGTGTATACGTACAGCAGAGGGTTGGGGAAGGCCTCCGCTTTTTATGATTGACCATGGACAGATGACTGCTTCCTGGCAGGATTGCGCTTATCCCCTGTAAACCGCTCCAAGATATGTAGTTCAAAGGTGTATTTAGCTCACAGGTGTGCACAGGGGGTTTGCTTGGGCCCACCCAAATCACTCACTGCGGTGCCAATTTACCCTAGTGCCTGTGCCTCGCCTCGTGTTGCGCCCCCCCCCCCCCCCAACCGCAGTGCTGCTGACTTCCCTCCCCCCCCCCGGCTGCTGCGGGGATGTTTCCGGATGAGAGTGGGGTAAGCGGCAAATCAATGTCCTTTACCAGCCCCCTCCATTTCTAAATGAACACAGTGAACACACTCAGTTTGTGAATGAACCGGAAGTTGCTCAGCACAGAGAACTTCCCATTCATTCACTTTCCAGTGCAGCTGAGACTGTAGAGAAAGGAAAGAATGTGTTTTGAGCTTTGGGGTGCACACCCTAATGCAATAATCTGTGCACACCTATGATTTAACGGTTTGAATGGAGTAAGGCTTTACCTATGAGCCTGAGGCCCCAGGACCATGAGTCTGGAGCAACCTGCGTCTAATATCCCGTTTTGTGTCATCACTGTTCAGTCCCCTTTATATAAGGACAGCTCTAATAATAATATCTTTGTATGGCTCTTTCAGGGAGGGTTCCTTCTTCCTCTCAGTGGTGGGGTGGACAGCTCTGCTGTAGCCTGTATTGTGTACTCTATGTGCCGCCTCGTATGCCAGGCTGTGGATATGGGAAGTAAGTGCACCTATCAAATCCTTCAACTAATAAAATACAATGTTATTAGTAAAGGTAAGTAAGATATTGCAAAATAATTAATAAAATACTTGTATTTTATTTATTTTTCTCTAGATGAAGAAGTGCTGCGTGATGTAAGTCAGATAGTCGGCGATGAATCCTACGTGACTACGACTCCCAATGAGCTCTGCAACCGTCTATTGACCACTTGTTACATGGCGACTGAGAATTCCTCCGCTGAGACTCGAGAAAGAGCCAGCATGCTGTCACAGCAAATAGGCAGGTACCTGAGAATGACAAAAGACACAATGGTGGCCATACACGTAGACATTTAATAATAATAATAAACTTTATTTTTTATAGCACCTTTTAAAGGTGGCTTCTCAAAGTGCCTATCGATTTATATAGTAGGTGCAAACAATCACAAAAACAATTGCTAAATCATGAATTAAAATATAGGAAGATGCGGCACACATGGAATTGTATTCAATTGAGGTAAACCTAAACATAAATTGTGATCGATCAGTCAAAAACATTGCTTTTGAAAACTGTTCTTCAATTGATCTGTATTATGAACAGTTCCTTGGCACACACAGATATTTTAGTAAGTACTGTAATCAGAAGGTAAGTTAAAAAATTCCAGAGATTGATGTAGCAGGTTCAAATTTGATCAAGAGCTCTCTCAATCTATTGAATAGAGGATCTCTGTTTTATGTTTTTATTTGATAGATCAATAGACTGTAGATTATGTAAATATGGATGATATAGATTTACCCAGATATGATGTAGATATACGTAGATATGGATGATATAGATATTGATTGCATATATATAGATGACATGCTGTAGATATTGATTATATAGCTATAGATGAGATACAGTAGATATACATTGATATAGATGCTATACTGTAGATATAGATGATATTGATTACATTGATATAGATGTTTTAGATAAGGATATTGATTTATATAGCTATAGATGATATTGATTTCATAGATACAGATGGGGGGTCAGCAACCAGTAGATTGTGGACAGGTGACTGGTAGATCGCGATAACAGCAAACAAACACTTTTGCGCATTAGTGTGATGTCCAGGTGGTCTATAACTCAATCGATAGTGTCTCTGGCCTTGCTGCCCTCCAGAACAGGGGATATCCTAATAGTCATAGAAAAAATAGAAGAGGGTGCATCAGCCTTGTGCATTATCCCAAGGACATTTATTAATAAAAACAAGATAAAAACTACTCACAAACTTATGGAGAATTATTTCTTGTAAGAGCCACCTATTTGTGTCAGTCAGTCCTGGAACCAACAGTCTGCGGATAGCAAAGAGGAGGACATCAGGAACGCTTATTATATACACATGTACTGTACGTTCATTAGACACATCCCACGAGAGCCTCAGGCCCCCACCTGCTAAAGGGGTGGTCCTACGAAGGGGTGGGACTACAGTGACAGGTAGAAAATGACACATGATTGACGCATTTGAAACATTGCCAGCAGCATGGGCACTAAGCATATTGGGTATCCGCCATCTAGTGGATGTCTACACAAAGATAGCGACAAGTAAGCTCTGAAGATGACCTCATCTCTACACTGCGAAAGGCTAGCAGGAGGTTACATCTGGAGCGCATATCCGGTTGCACCTCCCGGAAACACAAACACTACAACATGCATTCCAGTCGCCAGCATGATAGCTGTGATTATGGCACATAGCGATGAGACAGATGTCACTTTTGCATTACCAGCCATATGCAACAGCAGTACACATAGATATAGATTGGTACGTCACTATACCAAGGTATAGACTATTGGTCATTACGCTACACCCGTCGTTGTATGTCTATGCATGTAGTATTCTTACCCAATATGCTTAGTACCCACACTGCTGGCAATGTTTTAAATGCTTCAATCATGGTTATACTACGTAGTGTGGGCAAAGTGTAATTTTCTACCTGTCACTGTAGTCCCACCCCTTTTGTAGGACCACCCCTTTAGTGGGTGGGGGTCTGAGGCTCTCATGGGTTGTGTCTAATGAACGTACATGTGTATATAATAAGCCGAAGGAGCCATTACTGCTAGGCTCTGAAGAAGAAGGTACTTCGAAAAGCGTCAGCCAGCAGAGCGGTCCTGATATCCTCCTCCTTGCTATTCAGAGACTGAATTCCACTGGTTCCAGGACTGATTGCCACAATTAGGTGGCTCTTACAAGCAATAATTCTCCACATGTTTGTGAGTAGTTTTTATCTTGTTTTTACTAATAAATGTCTTTGGGCTAATGCACAAGGCTGGTGCGCCCTCTTCTTTCTATTTATTCTATGATTGGTAGATTGTCTGGGCTTGCTGACCCACAATTCCAGAGCATCAGAGTGTAATGCAGAGGGACTACTTGTAAAGTTGGAGCTGTAGTAGGGAGCAAGAGCTGTATAAGCCGATGTCTCCTCTGTAGTGCTCCTGTCCCATGCGGAGTGATACCAACTGCACTCCGACTATTATCCCAGCTAGCGGTGCCAACAGCAGAAAGAAGAGATCTTCAGGTCAGTGTGAAGCAATACACTGGGCATAATAGTATAGGGCTGCTTTCACACAGAACCGCGACTCAACCGTAGGGTTTGAACAAGCCCTAAGTGTGCCACTGCCAATTGCAACTAAGTGCTCATTCCCAAGTGCCAAAGGCACTGCTGCTCCTCTGAAAAGCGATCCAAGTGTATTTGACAAGTGGTGAGGAGGCGATATGTTGCCGCCTCGCTACCTGATTTAAACCCATGATTACTGTGCAATACACGCGATTGCGACACAGTAGTAAGGCAATTAGGGGTTTAAATCAGGTGTGAGGAGGCAACACTCTGCCTGGTGTCTTTGACTTCTCCCATGTTGTTCAGGTAGGTCTCCACCTCTTTAGGTTGGCCGATGATATAGATCATATAGCTATAGATCTTATTGATTACATAGATATAGATTATATAGATATACGTACATATTGATGATATAGAATAGATGATATAAATGGAGAGATTTTTGCTTTTCCATCTAAATACGAAGTAACAATAAAATATGAAAGAGTAGAGTGAACGGGGATTAAAACCACTGCCTGGTTATTTTTATGCTGTCTGTGTACCCTTGGGTAAATTTTATTTTTTTGGTTCTTGTTGCAGAGATGCAACAGGAAATTGGGAATTCCTTTCTTAGACAGTTGTTCCCATTGTAAAATATACCCTTAACTCTCATTCTGGGGTCAGTTTGAAAATGTTGGATTTCCTATCCCTTTCTTTCTCAGTGCCAATGGCCAGCTTTACTTAGAGGTGTGAACACTCCCAATGAGGAGTCCAACCCTTTCCCAATCTATCCAAAAACACCTAGAGATGCACTTCAGCTATATTCAATATTATTTATTTCAGTTATCACCTGACCCCAACCATTGACACAGCTGTGAAGGCTGTTATTGGCATTTTTACTTCTGTGACCGGTAAAGTCCCCCAGTTTCGTGTTCATGGTGGAAGCGGACAGGAGAATTTGGCACTTCAGAATGTCCAGGTAATTTCATTCCATTCATAAAAGCTAAAGCATATACAGTATAGAGGGCTCGGCTTTTCTGTAAATGTTTCCTTTATCAACGTAAAGTTCATGTGGTGTAAAATGTACCATATGTATCCCCTGCCAACTTCATGGAATTTTGCTATAGTTATAAAGGCCCTAGATGCAAAGAGCAAGCTGCAGTGGTGAGGATTGAGTTCCAGAAAAAGAGATCTGTGCAACTAACTTATCACAGAAATGTGAATTTTGGGTATTGACAGCTTTAGGCATCATAAAAACTGCACGGTGTCACCATAACCATCTGTGGCTTTTACACACCCAACCACTTGCACACCTTTACTGACACTTCTTCATGGTAACTAAAGCCACCCTGAGCATCCTATAAGCCAATCTAATCAGTCCACCCAAAACATATTTTATATGTTATTGTTTTTGTTCTATTACTTTTTTTTCTTTTTATTTAACATTCAGAATTAGGAGATACAATGACAGCAGCATTACCAGTCATACATTAAGGATTGTATAGGACAGTGGTCTCCAAACTGGGTCCCGCAGGCTGGATGCTGCTTTGCTTGCCTTTATCCTGCTCATGGGGCATTATTCTTCCTACTGATACGAGGCACTATTCCTCCCACTAACACCAATGGTTGGGCACTATTCATCCCACTGACACCAATGATTGGGCACTATTCTTCCAACTGACACCAACAATGGGCCACCATTCCTCTTACTGACACCAATGATGAGGCATAATTCCTGCCGCTGATATAAATGATTCCTCCCATTGACACAAAATTTGGGACACAATTCCTCCCACTGACACCAATGATGGGACACCATTCTTCCCACTGACACCAATGATGGGACACTATTCCTCCAACTGCCACCAACAATAAGGCACAATTCCTCCCACCGACACCAATAATGGGCCACCATTCCTCTCACTGACATCAATGATGAGGCATTATTTCTTCCACGGACACCAATGATGTGGCATAATTCCTGCTGCTGATATAAATGATAGACCACCGTTCCTCCCACTGACACAAAAGATGGGACACTATTCCTCCTACTGACAGCAATGTTGGGCACTATTCCTCCCACTAATACCAATAATAGGGCACTATTCCTCCTCCTACTGACCACAGGCACTATATAATCTTTGTCCTCCCACTGATCACCAAGCTTGCGGCATTGTCCTCTCGCTGTGATGCCAGGGCATTTTCTACTCCCACTGACCACAGCCAACCCTAAAGTCTAGAGTGAACTGACCCTTTGCTTAAAAAATTTGGTGACCCCTGGTAATGGATGTAACAATGCTTCTTGAATGGGTTAATCAAGAAGATAATGCCATGCAGTGCATGGCTATGGCAAGGGTATTGGTGCCAGAGCATAGGCGTGCGGTCCGATTTAAAAATTTATATTATTATGTTTGAAACAATATGAACTTGAGGGTGTATATAGTTGCTATGGATTGGTCTATTGGACCTCCAATGTAGCTAATCAGGTCACACGCCTATTTATGTTGGACATTTGTTAACACTCCTAAGAACTGCACAGGCACCAGGTTTTACATGATTGTGTCATCTCTGAGCCAGCACTTCAATCCAGGCAGTAGATGGTGACCCTGGCTTATGCCTGAGCAAAGATGGTGCCGTCCTTCTGAATTGCTAAATGTCCGGAGGAGTGCTTTGTTCTGAAATCTGGAATATCTGGAAGTATTACACTGATACATTACTGAGCATTCATGTGTTTATTATGAAAAGATATATTGGATGCTAGGTCCACTCTAAAGGATATTTGCATGTCACTTGTATCTACAGGCCCGATTAAGGATGGTGATTGCGTACTTGTTTGCTCAACTTAGCCTCTGGACACGTGGCTTACCAGGAGGACTTCTGGTTCTTGGATCAGCTAATGTGGATGAAAGGTTAGATCAATCATTTATATATTAAATCAGTGACAATAAATGTAGACTATGAGGTCTGACACATTTTTAGAACAATATACTGTAAAAAGGGGCTTGTGAAATCCAGAAGTTTAATTACAGATCTGGACGTTAGTTTATAATTAATTGCTAAAATAATTTAAGGTAGATATAAACCCTAACTGGAAGACATTTCGTTTGCTAAATCACTGTGTATAAAATACATAAACAATAGCTTTCTTTTTTTACTAATTTTTTTTCCTTTGCACCTTGGTGCTGCTGATCTCCTCCAGATTCTTTCAGCCACTTTCTGTAACATGCACTTGCCCCATTGCTCGGTGGATAATGGTGGAACATGTTATGTATCAGCATTGCTGTTTGCAGTCTCAGTCAATGAAGCAAGTGGCAGCTTGACAACGCAGGGATACAATTTGGAGACAGTTGTCAGCCCGTAACAGGAAGTGTCTGAACAAAGAGCTTCTTGGCAGAATCACCGGGGAGTGTTGTACAGGGTTTTCTTCTGTATGAAAATGACTTGCTCTGATTTCACTTCACCCTGCAAGCTTCTCAAAGTGTGCATTAGAAGCTGCAGTAAGTCAGACAAAGCCCACCTCATTTCCTGGCTGGAGTACGTCCAGCAACATAGTTACACAGTTCATCTGGTTGAAAAGAAGACACAAGTCCATCCAAAAAAAATAAAAGCCCTTTCCTCCCAAATCGGATTTGTGCATGCATCTGGCAACTGAAGGCAGGCTGACGACGCTGACGCTAATTGTAAGTCTGTGTGGCCTAGCACTGCCAGCTTGCAACAGGATGTTATTGGCAGGATCTCCAGGTAAAAAATGTTGCAACAGATTAAAAAAAATTCAGCTCCTAAAGTGGACCTTCACTCCTTCCTTCTTTTTTTAAACAGTATTACACAACCCCCCCCCCCAAAAAAAAATTATCTGCAATTTCTTGAAAGGGGGGGGGGGGTGTTATCTTTTTTGGGGGTGATCACAGTCTGTGCTTCAGCCTTTTTTGTCTAAACCAGAATAATGTCCAGGGATGTCAGGGATACTCACGTTATGCCTCCCAGAAGGCTTTTCAGCAATCCAGAACACGCCTTGCATGTGGGTGTGTCACCAGGGGGCCAAGAACCTGCTGCAAGAACCTGGGAGAGCCCGCTTGACACATGATGGTAAGTAAAGAAGATGGCAGACGTGGGCCCAGTGTGCAGCGAAGGATTGGAGGGTTACAGCAGGACAACGCTGGACTTGTGTGAGTATGTATTTTGAAGGCAACCTAAGAAACCATACAAGGGGGGGGTGAGGTGATGTTTCCCCTTTAAGACATGATGCCCGAGATGTTGAAAATAGATTTGAGGTTTTGTATACCCTTTTAAAACTAACAGTGTTTTCAGGTTTTATTGCAACTATTTTTAAAAATTTGCTGTGTGAATGTCTCAAGCATTCGTACAACCCTCACGAATAATGCTCTTAACATAAAATATTTCTCCTAACATGTCTAACAAGTTTATTTTCTAGGATTGTCAGTGCCATCTAGTGCCTATAGTGTTGTATTTTCCTGAAATACCGCAATCATAAAATGACTGCATTATGGCCACTAGATGGCGCTGGCAATCATAGGAAGCAAACCTTTGAGGCAGATTACTGTGGTTTTTTTTTTTTTTTTTTTTTTTTTTTTAAGTTGGCTGTGTGAATCCTTGAGAGATGTGTACAATGATTTTTAAAAACCTTCACAGCACTTCTCGCCCCCTGATGGATGTTGAAGACCCTTAAAATAATTTAGAAATATTGAGTTTCAGTTGGTATCATTTTTATACTGTTTTTATTAAAGCCTTCGAGGATACCTGACAAAGTACGACTGCTCCAGTGCTGACATAAACCCTATTGGTGGGATCAGTAAAACGGATCTGAGAAGATTCATCAGCTATGCTATCGATACATTTCAGCTCAGCGCACTGACAAGGTGAGTGAACATTAAACTTGCATCTGAACAAATGTGGCGGCAGACATTTAAAAGGATAGTCCACTCAAATCTGGTATTGTGGACTGTCTGTCATCAAGGGTCCTTAACCTGTGGCCCTCCAGCTGTTGCGGAACTACAAGTCCCATCATGCCTTTCATGCTTGTAACTGTTCAGCCTTGCAATGCCTCATGGGACTTGTAGTTCCGCAACAGCTGGAAGGCCGCAGGTTGATCACCCCTGCGAACTGGTACTCCATACATAGTGGTAAGAACCAGAGACAGGAAGGGGCTTGAGTCCTTTCCACTGACTATTTAGCTGTGTGTGTAATCAGAATAGCACTGAATAGCTGGAGATAAAATCGCACTGTCTTTGCAGCATAGCGGTAAACTGCAAAAAAAAATGTGATTATCATTCTAGCACTCCTTACTCCCTGAATGTGGTCATGAGCCCTATTTCCTGATTTTCTTTCTAAATATATTCCTGGTTTTAATAATAAAATGTGTAATCTTTATGCCTAATCTCACCCTGTATTCTTCATGTGTTTTATATTCCAGTATACTGTCTGCCCCACCAACAGCAGAACTGGAGCCGCTCACAGATGGACACGTATCGCAGACCGATGAGGTAGGGCAGTCAATGGCAGTCCTTTCCTTGTCCTGGTCTATAGTTAAATTTCATTCAATTTTTTTTTTATAATGATTACTCTGGAGAGGGAAAAACACCACCATACACCAACCTGGCCCAAAAGGTGAATCATCCTTGATTTACCTTTCGGGCCGGGTTGGTGTGCAATGGTGTTTCTCCCTCTCCAGTGTATGCTACAGAGCCGATGGAGGGGCTCCTTAGCCACCTGCACCCTTGAGTAAGGGTCACAGGAGTTGAAGAATGATTGTATGGAGTGGCACCCCAAATTTCCTTTTTATAATGATGCTTGATATCTTTTTTAATTTAGGGTTGTAAAATCATTATTAACAAAAAAATTAAAGTGGTTGTTAACCCACTTCTACTAAATGCTCCCATTCTCTCTGTACCATTATAATAACTGTCCCTGTGTTCTGTAAAAAATCTGCCCAATTGTACCTATGCTGACTGTCGGCTCTCTCTTTTCTCTCCGGCTCACAGCTGCAGTGGGCGGGGCCGAGTCCTCCCATTGACATCAGCTGAGGAGGAGGGGGAAAGAGGAGAGAGAGAGGGGGCTGTCAATCGGCTGTGCGCCTGGAGCCGTGCTCATATAGGTTCAATCGGGCAGATTTTTTACAGAACACAGGCACAGGGACAATTTTTATAATGGTACAGAACGTATGGGAGTATTTAATAGCTGATATTAGAGCAGCGGGGACGGGCACTGGTAGGAGCAGAGACAGGCAAAGAGGGGAGGAGGGGGGAGAAGGAACACAGGAGACAGATAGCAGGCTGCAGATGACGGAATCATGCAAACTGACCGCGGTGTCAGGGCACAGCAGCCATGATTATCGTGGTCAGTTTACAGGGGGAGGGCATAGCCAGGCAGGATCAGCCAGGTATTTCAGGTGATATGGAGGTCCACATTAAAAGGGACAAGCACCATACTGTATAACATTCTTTAAGGGAATAGGATCTTTATTTTAATCTTTTGGGGGTTAACAAACGCTTTCATTTTATCATTTAACTAGTAATCTCCCTCATACGTGATTGGGTACTTAACGTGAACACCAGTATTACCAGCAAAGTGAACAGCATTTACTCCGGTTCACACTGGAGAGACACAGGTGTGTTGGGTGCAATTTTCAGCCTATTAATTTGAAAGTGATACTCAAGTCTCTCGTTTGTTATTTTTAACTTAAAAAAAAAAAAAACATTTTACGTTATACTTGCCTGCTCTGTGAAAAGGTTTTGCACAGAGCAGCCCCAATCCTCCTCTTCTTGGGTCCCTCTTCGGTGCTCTTGGCCCCTCCCTCCCTGCTGAGTGCCCCCACAGCAAGCAGCTTGCTATCAGGGCAGCCGAGCCACAGCTCCCTGTGTCCATTCAGACACGGTCCCCCGGCCCCGCACCCCTTTCTCTTCTCATTGGCTGACTGACTTTGACCGCAGCGGGAGCCAATGGCGCCCTGCTGCTGTCTAAGCCAATGAGGAGGGGAGTCCCGGGCAGCTGAGACACTCCTGTAACATCGCTGGATCTAGATGGACCTCAGGTAAGTATTAGGGGAGCTGCTGCACACAGAAGGATTTTTATCTTAATGCATAGAATGTGTTAAGATAAAAAATCTCCTGACTTTACAACCATTTGAAATTGCACTGAAGTGCATGCACTACTTTTAAAAACGCACAGGAACTGGATCAAATGGTACTGCAGTACTATGGAAGCAAGGGCAGTCAAAGGTACTGCAGGGTGTTGATAGGAATACATTGACACCCACAGCAAATCATGCACCCAGTGCATTTTGAACACGATGAAGGAAACGCACACAAAAAACGAGCTTCCCACACTACAGTCTGGTGTGAGCCGGCCCTTATACCACTTATAAGAGAGCCCCGTTCTGTGTGCTTGCTTGTTGGCAGGCTGTGCATAACTGACAAAGCATATGGGCCCATCTTTGCCAAGAGCCAGACTACATTATCTGTAATAGTTGAAGGCTTCATTTTTAGTTTTTAGTAGTCTTATTTGCTGCAGCAAAGGTTAGTATACCTTGTTCTAGAGAGGCCCTGAGAAGCACTGTTGTTTGGAGCACAGAGCAGGACTCTATGTTAAGCAGTGGCCTGACTCTATAGCATGCTGATAGCGAGGGCTATTTTTGCCTATGTTCCAGCAATAAGACTCTTAAATGTAACTGAAAAGACTTCAATTATTACTGTTTATGTGGCTGGGCTGCCTACACAATATCATAGTAGAAGTGATATAATATCAGATTAAAGTATCTTACATGTTAGAAGATTTAAAGCCATGCTCTAATACTTTTCTAACCATCATGCCCCCTACAGGAGGATATGGGAATGACATATGATGAGCTCTCAGTCTATGGAAAGCTGAGAAAAGTTGTGAAAACTGGACCGTACAGCATGTTCTGTAAACTACTTCTCATATGGAGGACGATATCACCTAGACAGGTAAGTACAGAGTTCTTTGTGCACTTTAACAGGTTCAAACATACGGCAACCTGAAACTTTTTAGAGTGGGAAAGGGAGAGCACTTCTTCCTTTTTTCTTAGGGAGAATTCTTCTTACTTTATTCGCTCATGACAGCTAGCAGCAAAACACAGCAACCCATTCAAAGTTTCCAACCCTTCTTAATGCTGACCTAAAAAAGGAAAATAGCGTTGTTTTGGAGTTGAACTGTAACTACTTCAATACAGGACACCCCCTTCCTGCCCAGGCCAATTTTCAGCTTTCAGCCTTGTCACACTTTGAATGACAATTGTGCGGTCATGCAACACTGTACCCAAACTACATTTTTGTAATTTTTTCACATAAATAGAGCTTTCTTTTGGTGGTATTTAATTACTGCTGGGCTTTTTTAGTGTTTGCTAAGTGCCGGTTCACACAGGGGCGGCTTCAAAGTCATCTGACTCTGAGGCCGCCCCGTACAGCACGACTTCTGTATAGAAGTCAATGCAAGCTGCTCCGAAGTCGCCCCAAAGTAGTACAAGAACCTTTTTCTAAGTTGGAGCGACTTGAGTCGCTCCTATTAGAACGGTTCCATTGCAATGCATGGAGCGCAACATGTCAGACAGCTAGGTTGTCGTTGTGTGAACCGGCACTAAATAAACAATAAAAGACCAAAGATGTAAAAAAAACAAGTTTTTCTTTGCTTCGGTTATAACATAACATTTTGCAAATAATCTTTCTTCATAAATTTAGACCAAAATGTATTCTGCTACATTTCTTTAGTAAAAGTATGTGATATGAAAATCTATCAATCTTGATGTACTGATGGCCAATTTCTCGAGACCCAAAAATGCCAGGACAGTACAAATATCCCCCAAATGACCCTTTTTAGAAAGTAGACAGTCCAAGCTATTTAATGAGAGGAATGGCGAGTTTGAAGTCATCATTTTTTTGTCACAATTTTTTGGAAAATGAACAAATTAAAAAGAAAAAAAAAAACACTTTCATAAGTGCCATTGTATAACTGGTGTGGCAGTGAGCACCGGCATTGACTGGGGTGACAGTACATTAAAAAAAAAAAAAAAACACAAACTGTTTAACCACTTGCCGACCAGCCGCCGCAATTGTACTGCGGCAGAATGGCACTGCTTGGCGAAACAACGTTTTGTAACGTCGAGCCGATGCCAGTGGCCGGCGGTCCCGATCGCCGCTGAGACACGGAGAACCCGGAACTGTGTGTGAACACAATTTCCGGTTCTCTGAGGGGAGAAGTGACAGGTCGTCTGTTTATAGAGTATGAACAGCGATCTGTTATCTTGCCTGCACAGTCCCTCATCCCCTTCAGTTAGAACACACACTAGGACACACTTAACCCCTTCACTGCCAGTGAAATTTTTACAGTAATCAATGCATTTTTAATCGCACTGATCGCTGTATTAACGCCAATGGTCCCAAAAATGTGTCAAAATTGTCCGACGCAATACACATAATGTCGCAGTCACGATAAAAATCGCAGATTGCCGCCATTACTAAAAAAATTACAATAATAAAAATGCTATTAATCTATCCCCTATTTTGTAGACGCTATAACTTTTGCGCAAACCAATCAATATACGCTTATTATTTTTTTTTTTATTAATTTACTTTTTTTTTTATTTTTATTTTTTTACCAAAAATATGTAGAAGAATACATATCGGCCTAAACTGAGGAAAAAAAATCGTTTTTTTATATATTTTTGGGGGATATTTCTTATAGCAAAAAGTAAAAAATATTGCGTTTTTTTTTTTGCACGACCGTGCAATTGTCAGTTAAAGCGAAGCAGTGCCGAATCGCAAAAAGTGCTCTGGTCAGGAAGGGGGTAAAATCTTTCGGGGCTGAAGCGGTTAAAAAAAAAAAAAGAATTTTAAACATTTTTCTTTTATAACATTTTTTTTTTTCTCACATATGGTGACCAGAGCAATTGCACTGTACTACTCTTGGGAGGTGATCAGGTTTTGTTTTTTTTGTTTTTTTTTTGTTTTGTTTCTTTTTTTTTGCCTTTTTACACATTATGATTTCTTTATAACTGTGAATTTTACAGTTACAGTGAGGTAAAAAAAAGTATATGATCCTCTGCTGATTTTGTACATTTGCCCACTGACAAGGAAATGATCAGTCTATAATTTTAATGGCAGATTTATTTTAACAGTGAGAGACAGAACAACAAAATATCCTTTCTGCTAAGGGGACAGGACAACTTCACTGCATCAAAGAGGATAGACACTGCCATGTACCATCAAATCTTGGGTGAGAACCTCCTTCCTTCGGCCAGGGCATTGAAAATGGGTCGTAGATGGGTATTCCAGCATGACAATGACCCAAAAAACACGGCCAAGGCAACAAAGGAGTGGCTCAAGAAAAAGCACATTAAGGTTCTGGAGTGGCCTAGTCTTGAGACCTTAATCCCATAGAAAATATGTGGAGGGAGCTAAAGGTTCGAGTTACCCAATGTTAGCCTCAAAACCTTAATGACTTGGAGAGGATCTGCAAAAAGGAGTTTGACAAAATCCCTCTTGTAAACCTGGTGGCCAACTACAAGAAATATCTGACCTCTGATTGCCAACAAGGATTTTGCCACCAAGTACTAAGTCGTGTTTTGCAAAAGGGGTCAAATACTTATTTCACTCATTAAGATGCCAATCAATTTATAGCTTTTTTGAAATGCGTTTTTCTGGATATTTTTGTTCTGTCTCTTGTTGTTAAAATAAACCTACCATTAAAATTATAGACCGATCATTTCTTTGTTAGTGGGCAAACGTACAAAATCAGCAGGGGATCAAATACAGTTTTCCTTCTCTGTATAAGCAACCATTTTTTGTGAATGAAAAATAATTATCCAGTTTTTACTATTGTGATTAGCTGTGATTGGACCTGTCTGTACCATGTGATTAATGTGACTAATCACAGAGCTCATTACCATGGTCCACAATGAATGACATGAATAAAAGCCTTTCATTGTGTACAATTGTCATGTTATCTGCTGTAAGTGGCCACAGCGATCAAATGGTACTGGCAGCGGGCCGGTACAGTAATCTGTCATCAACTGTGTCCAGTGGATTCAGCGGAGCTCAGCCTGATTCTGGGAAGACGTCATATGACCTACTCCCAGGATAGCAGAGCTCCCGCTTGGCTGTCATTTTATAGTAGGCTGGGTGGGAGGGAGTTAAAGGGCCAGACCACCCAAAAGTGATATTTTAGGTAATGGTGAAATCAGTCCTGGGAGTGTCTCTTGGTGATTCCCAAGAGATCTCCCTACCATTGTTCCTGACTTTTCCTGTCTACCCGGGAATTTTAGGTATCCTGTCACCTTTTGCATGTTGCAGGTCCTCCTGTTACATGCTCCTTAACATTAAATAAATAAAGCATACTAGGTAAGTAAGGAATACTCATAATAGTCACAGAAGGTGTGCAGACCCAGGAACCTAGCACAAAGATCTCATCAATAAAGTTCCCAGGAGATGCACAATGTAGCCAAAAGTAAATAGACACCTGACCATCACACGCCTGTATGTGGACAGTTCTACAAATTATTCAGTTCAGGTGTCTTTAGTGAAAAGTATTGTTAATCCAAAGATATTTTAGACAATTGTGAACTCCCAACCTTGTCGTAATAGTTTGGGAAAAGCCGTTGTCTCTTCCAGCATGACTGTACCCCTGTGTACAATTCCAGCTCCAGACCTTTGGCCATATAAATTATAAAGAATCTGTCAGGTGCTCTAACTCTACAATGGCTATGGTGGCAGTAGTCAGCTGTGTTAAGGCTTGGACTTCTGTCCTGAACTGCAGCTAATCGCTCTGTGTGCGGCTACATGCAATCAGCAGTGGCTGCTTTCAGCCCACCATTAGTTTAAATGGGCTGAGTGACCACTGCTGATCACATGACCTGGTCATTATAGCTCCAAGAGTCTGCAGATTCTTGGCTCAGGCATCCAACCAACGCAACAAATCGGCCATGTGGAAGGGGTCTAAATTCTATGTTACCCTAACTATTCATATTCCAGATATGTGCCTGCTGTACCATGTACTATGAAAAAAAGCATTCTTTTCTCTTCACATTGCCTCCTTTGTGTGAAATACCTAGTGCTCCTGCCAGTCCCCCTTACCTATTTCAATTGAATTGTTGCCTCTGTCCTTTTCATTTCAGGTAGCTGAGAAAGTGAAACATTTCTTCAGGATGTACTCCATTAACCGGCACAAAATGACAACCCTGACGCCGGCATACCATGCTGAGAGCTACAGCCCGGATGATAACCGGTTTGACCTCCGACCTTTCCTGTATAATGCATCGTGGACATGGCAGTTCCGCAGCATCGATGAACAGGCAGGTCTCTTTTCATTACAGTGGCTGCATGACAGCTCTTTTGAGCTTTTATAATGAATCTGTCATGAGATATACGGGGACTGCCATTGCAGACCTCCTTCTGAAAATTCCACATACCTGGCTGGTATGTTGAGCCTCTGGCTTCAGTACCTGAGTCACCGACCTGTCTGCAGATCATAAACCTTACAGTAAAGCCAGAAATCCTTTTCTGCATATTTGTCAGTGACTCAATATTGAAGCAAAGGATCTGTGTGACAGCCAGGAAACTAGACTTTTTAACAGAAGGCTCCGCTATGACTACCGCCATGTTTGTCTCATGACTGGTTTCCCTTCTTGTAGACTTATTTCTTCATTGATAATTAAAGCAAAACTTCACCCAGAAGGGGAAAGTCTGCATCACAAGTCCCAAAAGACTGCAGGTCCATTCACAAACCGCAGCACGGCTCATGCATGTGCAGTGGGAAACCGCCTGTGAAGCCGCAAGGCTTAACTGCTGGTTTCTCTTACTTAAGGTGATATAAAAGTCTTGTTTTTTTGTTTAAAAATAACAAACCTGTTTATACTTACCTGCTCTGTGCAGTGGTTTTGCACAGAGCATCCGGGATCCTCCTCTTCTCTGATTCCCCCACCAGCACTCCTGGCCCCTCCCTTCTGCGGAGTGCCCCCAAAGCAATCGGCTTTCTATGGTGGCGCTGCTCTGTGTGTGTGCAATCAGACTCAGAGCCATGGCTTAGCCCCGCACCCTCTCTTCCCTCATTGGCTCACTGACTTTGACAGTAGCGGGCACCATGAGCCAATGTGGGAAAGTCCCCCGACATCCATTGGCTCCCGCAGCTGTCAAAGTCAGCTATCCAATCAGGGGAGAAAGGGGGCGGGGCCAGGTCAGGGAGAGGGGGACCAGGAGAGCCAAAGAGGGAGATGTGAAAGTGACACTAAACTTTGCTATATCTCACTTTAGCTAAACCTTTTTTTGGTTTTCGAGTATTTTTTGCTAGCTGTTGGGCAGGAAGCACAAGCAGATGAGCACCTTGTATTGTTTATCAGCTACTTCAAAAGAGTCTTGTACTTTGATAATTCAGAGAATAGTGACAGGTTAATCATGAACTAGCTAATAAGAAAAAACAGACACACGCAGCAGGTCAGCCCAGCATTGGAAATTGGATGTAAAGACCAGCTTCAGTCTCCTCCCGTGCCATGTCATCTAACGTATTGCTCCCTCCCAAGATTAACCACTTGCCATCTGTAGGACGTCCATTGACTTCCTGCACCTGCAGGCATCTTGCCAGTATGAAAATGTTCAGCTGGCCATTCCCTTTCCAGCAGAAGTGATTTGAGTGACTGAACAGCCACTCAATCACTTCTGTGGGTTGTGGAAGGGGGTCTCGCCCCCTTCCCACCGTTGCCACCTTTCTCGGGCCACGCTGTCTGATCGCAGAGCACGGGAGCGATGCGACTGGCGGCAATGACTGCACGGAACAGAAACAGGAATCGACGAGTATGTCGTCACTTCCCGTTCCGCCTCTCTGTTTACCTGGCCGTTAACATTTGCAGGCGTGACTCACGTATGCATTTTTCTTTGCTGCGCGGGGACGTGAGGCTTTAAACTTTTTTTTTTTTTCTTTCTTTTAGTTTTTTTTTTTTTTAACATTGTCCCTTTAAAAAAAAAATGATCGCCTTTATTGCTGTCACAAGGAATGTGACCTTGTGAAAGGTACTCTTTATGGAGGGATCGGGGGTTCTTTGCATTTAAAAGTATTCAGATCGCCAAAATCTGCCTTTCTGAATACTGTAATTTTCTTTAAATCATTGAAGACCCGATCAAAGCCAAATCCGGCTTCGCGCGGGTCTCAGCCTAGGTGGAGAACGCGCCGAATGGTGGCTCAGGTCTCCCGGTGGGAGGGGGGGGTCCCCTCCCACTCCTTTAGGATAACAGCCGAGCAGCTTTTAGCCGCATCAGTTTTTATCACTAAAAAGCCAACCGCTGGCTCTAAAAAATGGTACTGGGGTGATGCCTGCAGCTGCAGGCATCACCCCGCTATAACCCCTTCAAGCTGAGAATGCATATTTGCATACGGTTGGCGTGAAGGGGTTAAAAGTGTAAAAAAATTAATTAATAAAAATAAATTTGTATAAAATAAATTTAACGCACCCCCTTCCCCCCCGTGGTTATGTGCAAATGTGAACGCATATGTAAACGGTAATTGCACCACACATGTGAGATATTGTCACAAACGTCAGAGTGGGAGCAAAAATTCTAGCACCAGACCTCCCGTGTACCTCTAAGCTGGTAACCTGTAAAAATGTTTAAAGCGTCGCCTATGGAGGATTTTAAGCAGTTTGCCGCTATTCCACAATTTTTAAGCATGACATGTTGGGTATCTATTTACTCGGCATAACATCATATTTTATGTTTTACAAAAAATTTTGTTATATTGAGTTTCGGTGCAATAAAATTCATTAAAGTGTATTTTTTCCCAAAAAAACGGCGTTTGAAAAAATGCTGAAATACCGTGTGACATAAAAAAATTGCAACACTTTTATTTCATTCTCTAGGGCCTTGACTAAAAAAAATATCAATGTTTGGGGGTTCTAGGTAATTTTCTGGCAAAAAAAAGGAGATTTTTTACATGTAGGAGCGAAGTGTCAGAATTGGCCCTGATACGAAGTGGTTAAGCCCATGGAAAGGTGAAACGCATCAGTGGGGCATGACATGAGAGAAAAATAGCTGAAGACAGTCTTTTATATTCTATTTCCATTACTGGGTTAATCCATTGTGTGTGGCTCTGATTTTTTTCTATTTGGAGGGTAGTGATACTGGGCCAGACGTGGATGCTGGCACCTTAATGTGATTTTGGAGTCACCAGGAGGGGAGTAGACAGTTGCGTAGACTGGCGCATTTTGCTTATGTGTCACAGCCACGCAATTACTATTCTTTCACTGCTCCACCATTCCATTCTGTTTTTGGAGCCCTCACAACTACCCAGTACTTCCAGGTATGAGGGAGCATGTTACCTTTTCCCCTTACCAGTATGTGGTGATTGAGCCTGAGGGGAAAGGAAGGAGAATATTAAAGTATAACTAAAGGCAAAACTTTTTTTTTTCTTTTTGGATAGAGTGGAGAGGGATTAGAACACCTGTTAGTTTTTATTGCTTTCTGTGCCCCCGTTAAAGCGGAGTTCCGCATAAAAAAATAAAAAATAAAAGTCAGCAGCTACAAATACTACAGCTGCTGACTTTTAAAATAAAGAGACTTGCCTATCCAGGGAGACCGTGATGTCCTCATCCGAAGCCAACCCGTCCCTCGGCTCCGGGTGAAGGCACCGGCATTGCTAATAAGATAATCAGGAAGTGAAGCCTTGCAGCTTCACAGCCTGGCTCCCTACTGCACATGCGCAAGTCGCGCTGCACGTTCTGAGTGGTCCCTGCTGTCTTCTGGAACAGTGTTCTGAGTGATCCCTGCTGCAGAAGACAGCGGGGGGACAGAGGAGGGGCCGGACATGGCGTAGCTCGCCGCCGATACTGCGGCAATCTTTTGCCGGAAGTGGGACCAGATACCTGTATTAGACAGGTATCTGCTCCCCCCTCCCCCCTGAAAGGTGCCAAATGTGACACTGGAGAGGGGGAGAAATCAGGACAGCAGAAGTTCCATTTTTGGGTGGAATTCCGCTTTAAGGAGATTCACCCTCTCTACTGTATTTGTCCTGTTTCCTATTATCATTCAAAGTAAAAGAAAATCACAATTTTTGGATTGTCCCCAATAAAAGTAATAGAAGGAAAATCTTCCAATGGGAACACTAGTTCTGGTGACCTGGGGGTCCCCAAAGAATTCCCTTAATTTGAAAGGCTTTCCTCTCACTTCCTGTGTTGGCGATGGCACAGGAAGTAAAGGGAGATCTCCCCAATGGAACACTGATAGCGAAATAAATCTGACATTGGTTATAACCCTCCCTTTCTCTATCCAAAATGAAATAATGTTTTGCCTATAGTTCTTTAAAGCTGAACTCCAGGTTTAAAAAAAAAAAAAAAAAGGTAGCACCACTGGCTGGTAGCCACCATTTTAACGCAGAGCTGTCCCCAGTTCTCTGCTTCACCACAAGATGTCCTCAGTCTTCCGGGTTGAATGACGTTGTGAGCCTGGAAGACTGTGAAGGGCACCCTGAACTCTACACACAGTGTATTGATGCAGAGTGTGGCTCTGTGGTCACCACATTAGCTCTACTCTCTATCATCCATGACTGCCCATCACTAGGAGAAAATTTTAAAAGGGTCCAGCATGTCATGTGCTGGCTGGTATACATCCGAAAAAAGGAAAAAAAAGCAAAGCATACTGCTGTTGGGAGCTCAAGGGAGGTAGTAGACCTATCAAGAGAACATGTCACTCGCAAATGGGCCAAATGACAGATTCTCTTTTTACAGCAGAAACGCCTTGCTGGCTATGTCGCTGTCTGTCATAAATGTACATAGGTACTAAACGCCAGCTCAACCCTTCACATATGAATTGTCCAGGTTCCAGAAGATGTAACATTATTTTGCTTTTGTTACAATATATTAGTGGAAAACTCCTTTAAGTACGACCACTGATCAGTTCTATTCATCCGTCCACCGCAGCAGCCATTTGTACCTGATGGCCCAGCAAGGGGATAAGTGTGATTTATATTGCGGTGATAAAAGTATTTTCCCAGCAAGATGTATTTTGCTTTTCAGGAGTAATTGATGGTGAAGAAATTGGCATTGATTGTTAAAATAGATTTTAAATGGCATCTTTTTGTTTTAGGTGTCTTCTCTTGAGGAGAGTAAAATGGGAGACATATCTGAAGAGGTGGATTGAAGACAACCAGTTCCATTCACCCTTTTCATCTTATTGCAAGACCAAAGATTAGAGGGCTACTGCACTGAAAATTGTAATTTAAAGCACAACTTCAGACAAAATGTTATTTTTATAGTGTGGTGGGGGGTTACAATCCATTTCAAAACTTTGTTATTAGTACCCCCACTGCAGGAATTTGACATCTCTATTAGTCCTAGTGACTGTTGCCATTGGGGGAGAAAGTGATGGGAAAGTTACCAAAATGTAAGGGCATGTGCACATTCATGTGTTGAGGTAAGGGGCTCATATTTGCCGCATTATTTATTTTCAATTGAGGGACACAGGAAGTATTTCACTTTTTGGATTATACTGCCACCTACAGGAGAATTTGACATAGTCTTTTCTTCAGCTCTGCTGTGTTAAAATACGTACCTATCTGAGACTACCCTTTTTTTTTTTTTCTCTTCAATCAAGACCCTTTTCTAAATTGCTGCTGGAGCCTTGCCTATTAGTTTGCATTTGGTGCAATTGTCCTCAGCCTAGCTTTTGGAGTACCATATCTGGACCCTGCCGGACTGGATGCACAGATAACTGGAAACTGACCTTCGGCACTGGGTTCCACATGGGACACTTTCCAAAATCCGCTTTGGTAAATGTTAGCTTTGGAACACTATCACGTCCAGGTTCAACATCAAAACTAGACAGGTTTATCTCCAGGTACAGAGATCCATTAGCTCTGTGATTGCCAACATTAATCCTCGAAGAACCCCCAAAAATCTGCGGCAGATGGCTTTTCAGAGGGTGGTTGGCAGGTGACTGGGAGGCGATATGTCCCTGTTTTAACCTTAAAAAGCCCAAACCGCCTTGATTGGGTTGAGTTTGACAGGTGGTTTAATTTTTACTGTGGCACACATAAAGCCCTGAGCAGCATGTCCTTGATTAGGTGGGTGGTTGGCGGGTGGTAAAATCGTGCCTAAGCTGCCTGCTTTACTGCCCCCTCGCTACCCCTCTGAATGAACAATTAGACAAAATAGTTGTCAAAATAACACAACACCATTTAGGTTTATTTCAGGATTTCCTTTACTTTCCACACCTGCTTTAAATTTAATGACCTGTTGGGGGTACTTGAGAGCTGAGGTTCCGCTGGCTCCATGGGGTCAGTCCACCCTGATCTATGCATTTATTACTTAAAACTTCTTCCTTAAATACTTCTTACAATCAAGATGGAGGGCATTCCGGTGATTATCATGAGCCAGAACGACCCAGGTGGATGTGGTTCTCTAACCCAGTAAGACTTCTGGTGGACACATTGTGGGCTCTTCCATATCCTCTGGATCTTCAGTTCCAAGGATTGATCTACCATCCTGAAAGACGTTTGTGCTGTAGACAGCAGTATAACCCAAAAGGGAAAGACTTTCTGTGTCCCTCAATAGACTCCAAGAAAATCATTTTTCAGTGAGTACAATGATCCAGTTTTTTTCAATGTAGCACACCACAAGCGTGTTGCTGTGCTATTCCCAGGTGCCATTTTAAAATCAATGGCACTGCAACACGTATTCTTTGCACTACCATGCTCTGCAATAATCTGCTGTGAAAGGGAGCATTTTACTGCATGTTTCTGCAACACAGTAGTGTAAATAGGTCACAATAAGGACATCTGTTATGCCCTGTACTTACGGTCGGATTTTCCGACTGAAAATGTGTGATAGGACCTTGTTGTCGGAAATTCCCACAGTGTGTGGGCTCCATCACACATTTTCCATAGGAATTTCCGACACACAAAGTTTGAGAGCTTGCTATAAAATTTTCCGACAACAAAATCCGTTGTCGGAAATTCCGATTGTGTATACACAAATCCGACGCATAAAGTGCCACGCATGCTCGAAATAAATTAAGAGACGAAAGCTATTGGCTACTGCCCCGTTCATAGTCCTGACGTACGTGCTTTACGCCACCGTGTTCAGAACGACCCGATTTTCTGACAACTTTGTGTGACCGAGTGTATGCACGACAAGTTTGAGCCAACATCCGTCGGAAAAAATCCTAGGATTTTGTTGTCGGAATGTCCGATCAATGTCCGACCGTGTGTACAGGGCATTAGAGGTGAGAGTTTCCCTGGCTTGGGGAAAATTTCCATGTACTTTCTGCTATGTCTCCGGAACAGGAAGTGCTGGGAAATCTCCCTAATGGGGATACAGACAGAATTTAAAACCTTACAGTGCTTCTAACCTATTCACACTCTCTATTCAAAAAACAATATAAAGCAAAGGTTTGGCTACAGTCGCCCTATAAAGTGAACCTAGTTTTGAGTCATATTTTATAATGGAAAATGGATGCATATGTAGATGAATGTGGAATGTTAATGTTTGCTGGTATCACACTACTACCTCTGACAATGTCTTCACTTCTCTTTCTTATTACTATACGGAAACCATCTTTATTTAAGTATCATCCAGGGTCAGCAACTACTTCTGGAACTTCAAACAGGTTATACACACATAGATTTCTCTCATTCAGTCTGCAGGCTGAGCAAGAGAAATGTGAGAGCTTTCTCTATTCGTTCTAACCAGCATGACTGGAGGAATCTCTGCTGCTGGCTTTTGTATTCAGTGCTGCTTCTTAAATACCCCAAAAGTGACTGCATCTGATAAAAAAATCAGAAATTTAATACGCCTAAATTCAAGCTAGTTTTAATATTCTGGCTCAAATATAACACAATCGTATACAGTTCCTTTGGCTTGCTACAGTGTGCCTTGGCTAGAGGTTTATTTGCTATACATTTACTTAGATACCTGTGTTTCAGAACTTTTGTATTTCTGCAACCTGAATGTCCTGTAACCTTCTTTCTGAATGTTAAAAACGAATAAAAACTACATTTTTCAGTTCTCAAAAAGAATTCCTTTGGCTGCCAGTAACCTTTATGTACGCACATAGCTTCATATAGCCCGGCAAACTCCTGCTGCCTCTCCATGACCAATCGGCATACAAATTCATCATCCACAACTACTTCCTGTGCTGAATCTCACTCTATGACCTTTCAGCATAAAAATCCATTGCAATCTTACACAGGATAGACACACTGGTGCCACCTTGAGACTACACTGAACAGTAATAACTTGGCAGGAAACATTTTAAGCTGGCCATAGATGGTTTGAATGCCGGCTGGTTCAACAGGGACCGGCCAAGATTTGATTCATACATGAGCAGGCTGATGGCATCCAAGTCAATCCATCGATCGACTTGGGTACAGCCAGCATATCAGATTTTTACATGCGATAATTGTAATCACTGTTGTCTCCCAGCCGGGAAGGCGCTCCTTGCCCTTCCCTCCTGCTAGGTGTCCCCCACGGAAAGCAGGTTGTTTTAAGGGCACCCAAGCAGGCGTGCCCCCGAGCCACGGCTGTGTGTCCATTCACACACAGACGCTGCTTGGCCCCACCACCTCCAGCTCCTGATTGGCTCCCGCTGCTACCAAAAGCCAATCAGGAGTGCGAGTCCCCAGAGAGGCAAGGCTGGATCGAGAGAGCTCAGGTAAGTATTAGGGGGCTGCTGCACACAGAAGGTTTTTTAACTTCATGCACAGAATGCATGAAGATAAAAATTCTTGTGCCTTTACAACCACTTTAATTTAACAAGTTGAAGTTAGAAGCTGATTGGCTACCATGCAGAGCTGCACCAGATTTTGCACCTTCCAGTTTTAGTAAATCAACCCCTAGAAGTTTTCTAGAACATGAACAGATGTCTCCTCCCACCATATACATAGTTGCCAACATTGTGAAAAAAATTTTAGGGACACTTTTTTGGCTGTAGGCAGTCTTATTATAATTAGGGGGCGGGGCATGCATTTGTAGGTGTGGCACAGGGGAAAAGTAAAAATATGGTGCGCCGCGCTGAAAAATGGGTGTAGTTCACGCAAAGTGGGTGTGTCTTAAATGGGCGTGGCTCAAAGGGGGTGTGGTTAGAGTCTGAGATGATTGAGGGAGGGATGGAGGGACAGCAGCCCCAAATCCTACACAACAATAGGAATATGTGTATTCCAGAAAGTTTAACAATCAGCAGATAAAGATACTCCAAATACCTGGTGTTAGCACTTCAATCATCCCGGCACCACGGTTGTTATGGTGTCAGGATGATTAAAGTGCATTATTTCTATTATTACATTGTAATATAAAATGAAATCATTCAACTCACCATAATGCCGAAACAGTGGGATCCCTGAGCATGTCACCTGCCACCAGCCGTCCGTCCTTGCATCAGGTGCCCCTAGCAGAGTCCGTCCTTGCATCAAGTGTCCCAGCAGAGTCCGTCCTTGCATCAGGTGTCCCAGCAGAGTCCGTCCTTGCCTCAGGTGTCCCAGCAGAGTCTGTCCTTGCATCAGGTGTCCCAGCAGAGCCCGTCCTTGCATCAGGTGTCCCAGCAGAGCCCGTCCTTGCATCAGGTGTCCCAGCAGAGCCCGTCCTTGCATCAGGTGTCCCAGCAGAGCCCGTCCTTGCATCAGGTGTCCCAGCAGAGCCCGTCCTTGCATCAGGTGTCCCAGCAGAGCCCGTCCTTGCATCAGGTGTCCCAGCAGAGCCCGTCCTTGCATCAGGTGTCCCAGCAGAGCCCGTCCTTGCATCAGGTGTCCCAGCAGAGCCCGTCCTTGCATCAGGTGTCCCAGCAGAGCCCGTCCTTGCATCAGGTGTCCCAGCAGAGCCCGTCCTTGCATCAGGTGTCCCAGCAGAGCCCGTCCTTGCATCAGGTGTCCCAGCAGAGCCCGTCCTTGCATCAGGTGTCCCAGCAGAGCCCGTCCTTGCATCAGGTGTCTCATCAGAGCCCGTCCTTGCATCAGGTGCCCCAGCAGAGCCCATCCTTGCATCAGGTGCCCCAGCAGAGCCCGTCCTTGCATCAGGTGCCCCAGCAGAGTCTGTCCTTGCATCAGGTGCCCCAGCAGAGTCTGTCCTTGCTTCAGATTTCCCCAGCAGAGCCCCCCTTACATCAGATGCCCCCAGCAGGGCCCCCCTTACATCAGATGTCCCCACAGATGTCCCCAGCGGAGCCCCCATTACATCAGGTGCCCCCCCCTTACATTAGATGTCCCCAGTGGAGCCCCCCCTTACATCAAGTGTGCCCAGCGGAGTCCCCCCTTACATCAGGTTTTACCAGCGGAGCCCCCCTTACATCAGGTTTTACCAACGGAGCCCCCCCTTACATCAGATGTCACCAGCGGAGCCCCCCTTACATCAGGTGTCCCCAGTGGAGCCTCCCGTTACATCAGGTGTCCCCAGTGGAGCCCCCCCTTACATCAGGTGTCCCCAGTGGAGCCCCCCTTACATCAGGCGTCCCCAGCGGAGCCCCCCCTTACACCAGGTGTCCCCAGCGGAGCCCCTCCTTACATCAGGTGTCCCCAGCGGAGCCACCCCTTACATCAGGTGTCCCCAGCGGAGCCACCCCTTACATCAGGTGTCCCCAGCGGAGCCCCCCCTTACATCAGGTGTCCCCAGCGGAGCCCCCCCTTACATCAGGTGTCCCCAGCGGAGCCCCCCCTTACATCAGGTGTCCCCAGGGGAGCCCCCCCTTACACCAGGTGTCCCCAGCGGAGCCCCCCCTTACATCAGGTGTCCCCAGCGGAGCCCCCCCTTACATCAGGTGTCCCCAGCGGAGCCCCCCTTACATCAGGTGTCCCCAGCGGAGCCCCCCTTACATCAGGTGTCCCCAGTGCAGCCCACCTTACATCAGATGTCCCCAGCAGTGCCCCCCCTTACAACAGGTTTCCTAGTAGGTCTCCGCCGTCCGTGTGGTTACAATAGAACGGGGCGGAGTGGGGCGGGGGGTGGTCGGAGTGAAGGGGGGCGGGGCGGAGGGTGGGCGGCGACACAGGAGCTCCGTCTAGCCGCCCAGCCGTGTTCCCGGTCTTCTTAAAAATGGCAATGACAATGTCTCCGCCGGCCACGGACCTCTACCGGCGGCGGCGGAAAATCGTGAAAAACATTTCCCGGGAAATAATAAAATCAGGAAAATAGTCTAAATCCCGGAAATGTTTCGGGAAATTCGGGACAGTTGGTAAGTATTCATATAGACCAGATAAATACCAGATTGAACACCCCAGGTCCTTAATGACAATACCTTTTATGCTGTAAAACCCAGGGTAGCAGCAGAATCTCTAGAGATTCTATCTGCTTGCTACCCTTATTTTACGATGAATTTTGAGTGCTTTTAACCCGGTACTTTACTTTTCTTGTATATAACAGTTCTTCTTGTTTTTATTGTGACCAGAGCCTGTTAAATTCTTCTGAAATCTTTTGTGCTCCAACAGTGAAAAAAACATTTAAACTCACAATAAAAGTGTGGAAATACAAAATATGTATTCAAATTCTGGAAGGCTCTGGATGGGGCTGGGTGTCACTATGGGGTGGGGGGGGGTAAAGGGTTAGGGGGACTCAGCAGACTTGGGGGCCCTGGAGAGAGATGAGACCAACTGAAGGCGAATGGATATCTGGATGGGGTTGGGGATCTCTCCAGGAGGCTGAGGCTTTGCAGGGGCAATGTGGATTGACTGGAGGGTACTGTTGGGATCACTATGGGGGGGCTTGAGGCTCTGCAGCATGCTAGGTGCTCTGCCGGGGGGGTGGGCATTGTGGAAACTGAGGAAACTCTTTAAATGACCTGGGGGCCTCTGTACGAGACTGCAAGCCCTTATTGGAGGTTGGGCTTGGGTGGCACTATGGAAGGTGGGAGGCACTGTAGGTGAATAAGGGACCTGCAGCTAGCTGGAGGACCAGGAGGAGGGAGGTCATGACCCTGTGGTTAAGAACCACTGATCCATATACCTCAGTGATGAGCTGGATTTGCACTCCTGAAATCTTTTTTTCAGACAAGATTGGATTGGCCTGGAGCAGTGACATTTATGCTGGCCATACACTAAACGAAAAATCGGCCGAACCCATTTTAGAAAAAAACGAATTCAGCCATGAGCGCAAACGATAGTGCCATCATATAATGAACGATAAATCATTCAGTGGACATAAATTAATGCATTTTTTGTTAGTTTTTTTTTTTTCATATACCTAGTGCAGACAGTTCAGGCGGGAAACATATTAACCTTTCAATTTATCGTTTGTTCGTCAGAAAATTTCCAAACTTGTCCTTTGTTTATTCGGCTCAAAAACGTCCCAATGATTATTGATTTTGTGCCCATTAAGGGACCGAAAACGAACGAACTGTCTAAATGACAAAATTTCGGCCAATTTTTCATATTTTTCAGTATATGGCCAGCATAACTCTTTCTATAATTTACAGCAGAGTTTCTCAACTCCAGTCCTCAAGGCGCCCCAACAGGTCATGTTTTCAGGATTTCCCTCAGATGAGATGGCTGTGGTAATTGCTAAGGCAGTGAAACTGATCAAATCACCTGTGCAAAATAATGGAGAGCCTGAAAACATGACCTGTTGGGGCGCCTTAAGGACTGGAGTTGAGAAACACTTATTTACAGGATCTCCTCCCACATTACTTGGACCCTCTGTGGGCTGTTAAAGTGAATCTGTTCTCAAATTTGATAACACCGGAAACAGGAGGCCAATGCTAGGACGTGGGGGTGCCTCTAGTTCTTCTACAGCAGTGATGGCAAACCTTGGCACCCCAGATGTTTTGGAACTACATTTTCCATGATGCTCCACTACACTGCAGAGTACATGAGCATCATGGGAAATGTAGTTCCAAAACATCTGGAGTGCCAAGGTACGCCATCACTGTTCTACAGCATCATTGTAGCCTCAGGTTCCATGGCGCTCTATTGAAGTGACTCTGTTTCTCCTAAATGATCCTGGTAACTGCATCCTGTAATTGAAGAAGCTAAATACTTACCTCTCCAGCAGGTGTAGCTCAGATTGCACAAGCAGCGACTCAATGACTCCCACAGCCCATGCGCCAACTTCTGTTACCTAATCTGATGGGTTGCTGATTCTGACGGAACACCGCACTCTGGGAGGAAGAGAAGCAGGTGATTTAACCACTTACCAACCGGCCCATAGCCGAATGACGGCTGCAGGGCGGTTGGATAACTCTGGGAGGGCGTACTATGACGTCCTCCCAGAATTCCCCTCTCGCGCGCCCCCTGGGGCGCGCACCCGAACACATCCGTGACCGCCGGGTCCGGAGGACCCGGCGCATCACGGATCCCGGTAAATGGCCGCTGATCGCGGCCGTTTACCATGTGATCGCGCCGTCAAATGATGGCGCGATCACATGTAAACAGACCGGCGTCATCTGATGACGCCGGTTCCTCTCCTCCCCCTCTCCTCCCCGCCTGTGTACCGATCGGTACACAGTGACCGGAGAGGCGGATGGATGGATGTCTGCAGCGCTGTGGGCTGTATGTGTAGTGCCCATAGCGCTGCACAGAGACATCCAGGCATCCATCCATCCCTGCTCAGCCATCCCTAACGCTCTGCAATGCTGTGCAATACTCTGCAACACCCCCACAATACTCTGCAATACTCTGCAATACCCCCACAATACTCTGCAATACCCCCACAATACTCTGCAATACCCCCACAATACTCTGCAATGCTGTGCAATACTCTGCAACACCCCCACAATACTCTGCAATACCCCCACAAAACTCTGCAATGCTGTGCAATACTCTGCAATACCCCCACAATACTCTGCAATGCTGTGCAATACTCTGCAATACCCCCACAATACTCTGCAATGCTGTGCAGTACTCTGCAATACCCCCACAATACTCTGCAATACCCCCACAATACTCTGCAATGCCCCCACAATACTCTGCAATGCTGTGCAATACTCTGCAATACCCCCACAATACTCTGCAATGCTGTGCAATACTCTGCAATACCCCCACAATACTCTGCAATGCTGTGCAGTACTCTGCAATACCCCCACAATACTCTGCAATACCCCCACAATACTCTGCAATGCCCCCACAATACTCTGCAATGCCCCCGCCATACTCTGCAATGCCCCCACAATACTCTGCAATGCTGTGCAATACTCTGCAATTCCCCCGCAATACTCTGCAATGCCCCCGCCATACTCTGCAATGCCCCCGCCATACCCTGCAATGCCCCCGCCATACTCTGCCATGCCCCCGCCATACTCTGCCATGCCCCGCCATACTCTGCCATGCCCCGCCATACCCCGCCATACTCCGCCATACTCCGCAATACCCCACCATACTCTGCCATACTCTGCCATACCCTGCAATACCCTGCAATACCCTGCCATACTCCGCAATACCCCGCCATACTCCGCCATACTCCGCCATACTCCGCAATACCCCGCCATACTCCGCAATACCCCGCCATACCCTGCCATGCTGAGCCATGCTCAGCTGTACTCGCCCTCTGTATGTGGCCAGGCTGTGGAAGTCTCACACATGTGGTATCGCCGTACTCAGGAGGAGCAGGGGAATCTATTTTGGGGTGTCATTTTTGGTATGTACATGTTATGTGGTAGAAATATTGTATAAATGGACAACTTTGTGTTAAAAAAAAAAATGCGTTTTAACCACTTCCCGCCCACCGGCCGTCATACAACGTCCTTGACTTTGTGCGGAGATATCTGAATGATGGTTGCAGCTACAGGCATCATTCAGATATCGGCTTTTTCAGCCGGCGATTCCCTACACCATGAGAACGATCATAGCAGCTGTTCCACTGCTTGATCGTTCTTACGGGAGGCGAGAGGGGATGTCCCCCCCCTCCCGCGCTTCTACCGACTCACCGCTACGATCGAAGCCAGGATCGTTTTTTTTTTTTTTTTTTTTTTATTTCAGGCTTCCCAGCCTAGAGGTGAGATGTGGGGTCTTATTGACCCCATATCTCACTGTAAAGAGGACCTGTCATGCCATATTCCTATTACAAGGATGTTTATATTCCTTGTAATAGGAATAAAAGTGGTCAAAATTTTTTTTTTTTTGGAAAAAAGCATCAAACTAAAATAAATAAAGTAAAATGAACAATAAAAAAAAAAAAAAAATTTTAAAGCGCCCCTGTCCCTGCATGCTCGCATGCAGAAGCGAACGCATACGTAAGTCCCGCCCACATATGAAAACCGTGTTCAAACCACACATGTGAGGTATCGCTGCGATCGGTAGAGCGAGAGTAATAATTTTGGCCCTAGACCTCCTCTGTAACTCAAAACATGTAACCAGTAAAAAATTTTAAAGCGTCGCCTATGGGGATTTTTGAGTAGCAAAGTTTGGCGCCATTCCACAAGCGCGTGCAATTTTGAAAGGTGACATGTTGGGTATCTATTTACTCAGTATAACTTCATCTTTCACATTATGCAAAAACATTAGGCTAACTTTACTGTTTTGGTTTTTGTAAAGCACAAAACAGTTTTTTTCCCAAAAAAAAGCGTTAAAAAAATTGCTGCGCAAATACCGTGCGAGATAAAAAGTTGCAACGACCGCCATTGTATTCTCTAGGGTCTTTGCTAAAAAAACATATATAATGTTTTGGGGTTCTATGTAATTTTCTAGCTAATAAATGATGATTTTTACATGTAGGAGAGAAATGTCAGAATTGGCCTGGGTGCTCCAGAACGCCTGAAGGTCCCCCCCCCTGCATGTTGGGCCTCTGTATGTGGCCACGCTGTGTAAAAGTCTCACACATGTGGTATCGCCGTACTCGGGAGTAATAGCAGAATGTGTTTTGGGGTGTAATTTGTGGTATGCATATGTGGTGTGTGAGAAATAACCTGCTAATATGACAATTTTGTGGGAAAAAAAAAAAGTAAAAAAAAAACCTTGATTTTGCAAAGAATTGTGGGAAAAAATGACAACTTCAAAAATCTCACCATGCATCTTTCTAAATACCTTGGAATGTCTTCTTTCCAAAAAGGTATCATTTGGGGGGTATTTGTACTTTTCTGGCATGTTAGGGTCTCAAGAAATTAGATAGGGCGTCAGTACTTCAGGTGTGATCAATTTTCAGATATTCGCACCATAGCTTTTGGACTCTATAACTTTCACAAAGACCAAATAATATCCACCGATTTGGGTTAATTTTACCAAAGATATGTAGCGGTATAAATTTTGGCCAAAATATATGAAGAAAAATTACTAATTTGCAAAATATTATAATAGAAATGAAGAAAAATGCATTTTTTTACAGATTTTTCGGTCTTTTTTCTTTTACAGCGCAAAAAATAAAGAACCCAGCGGTGATTAAATACCACCAAAAGAAAGCTCCATTTGTGTGAAAAAAAGGACAATAATTTCATATAGATACAGTGTTGCATGGCTGAGTAATTGTCATTCAAAATGTGAGAGCACCAAAAGCTGAAAATTGGTCTGGTTATTAAGGGGGTTTAAGTGCCCAGTTGTCAAGTGGTTAAACAGCACCAGGGGCAGCTCCGGGGAGTCTGAACCGCTTTGGAGGAAGTAAGTAGCCCCGGTTCTTACAGAAAGAGATATTAGTTCTTCAATTGAACACCTCCCTCTGCTTGGCCATTATCAAATAATCCTTCACCGATAGACTCCACATAGACTTTATTGTATTTATTCTTAGGGCACTCTATGGAGGCCGGTGCGCCATCTAGTGGCCAAATAGAGGTGCTGCAAAACTTTACAGCCTAGATGTACTACTGCTGCATCCTAATGGTAGAAATAAGTGCTGTCGGGGGCAGGAGGCGGAGCCTAGCAGAGCAGACATGCATTGTTAGAGCTCCACACCGCTGAGGAGAGAAGAGAAGGACAAAGCGGAGCCTGCAGGCACAAAAGGTATCCATTTGAACCTTTTTGCCCCAGGGAACAAACTGTGAAAGTTTGGGCAGGAAATATGGTACTGGGAGGAAACCGTGGCAGAAATAAAAATCACCTCACAAAGAGCTCACAGGCACTCACTGCAGCTGAAGCAGCTCCAGTCACCTCACAAGATACAGCATCAGGGCGCTCTCACAGACAGAAAATGTCACAGCAAGACTCTCCATTTGAGTCAGATACAGAACAAATCCTCTCACAAACTTCTCCACAAGCCTCCTCAGTATCCCCAGTAATATTATTACAATTTGAAAAGATGCTTCATAAGGCTTTAAAACAAACCTCAGACCAAATAACAAAAAGCCTAACCAAAGAAATAAGAGAGCTGGGAAACCGCACCGCAGCCTTAGAAATAAAAATGGATGAAATTGAAATTACAACCCAAGAAAATATAACAGAATTGGAACAATTAAAAAAAGAGAATTTAATACTTCAAACTAAGCTCGAAGATTACGAAAATAGAGCCAGACGTTCAAACTTGCGCATAAGGGGAATACCTGAAACTGTGACAGACCTGCAATCTACTATTACTGCTCTATTACAAGAACTAAAGCCAGATATCCCTATTGAACGTTTAGAACTGGACAGAGTACACAGAGCCCTCACAGCCAAAAAGAAAGATGGACCCCCAGGTGATATAATCACAAAATTTCATTATTACAGAACGAAAGAACAAATACTAATTGCTGCAAGAGAAAAAAAGGAACTTAATTTTCAAGGACACAATTATCAAATTTTTGCTGACCTATCCCAACTTACTATTACTAAAAGACGATCCATGAAACCCCAACTAATGGAACTGCAACGCCACAACATTATGTATCAATGGGGCTTCCCCTTTTCAGTCAGATTTAACTACCAAGGTACAATTTACAGAAGCAGATCAGCAGATGAACTACAACAAACCCTTTTAAAATTAAATCTGACAGAACCCACAAGCAGCAACTCTCCCACACGCAGAAGAATGGCGTCATCTTCACCTTCAGGCAGCACTCAGAAAATTTCAGAACAAAATGGGAATCATCATTCTCACAAAAGAGGCCGTTATGCCACATCATCCATGGACCAAGAAGATTCAATGGACTGACATCCTAATTCCTGATATCTCTTCATTTATTATACTAAGAGATGGTTCTCTTTAAAAAACCTATATTTATAACTGAATGTAACTGCATTCTGATAGTCACACACTGTGTGGGATCATGTTACATTCCAGTTATATTTCTTATTACTTCTGATTCATATAGCCTTAGAATATATAAGTGAAATAAGGAAATTCTTGTTCAGTTATATATTATCAGGTAATAACAATAGATTTTTTACTTTTTAGGACAAATATGTTCAATAATCCAGAAGTAATGGAAGCTTTTTCTTTCTTTTCTTAAAACAAATATATTATTAACTAACTAGTTCCTAGAATTATGTTTTTGTTTATTCTAATCTGAAGCAATACAACCTCAATTTTATGAGTTAACATATCTAAACAGTTGCATATGAATAAAATATGTAATTGTTTACTCTAAAAGGGTTAAAATCCCAAAATAATTCAAACTATCTTCATCAATACCAAAGTTATTAACAGTACCTTTCTAACTGAATTATTTAGCCTAGGGCAAGACTAACCATATACAACCACCCTGGAATAAATAATTTCAACAAAAACTATATTCTGCACTCCAATTAATGAAACATCATTTTGATGTCTTTTGACATAGCACTTCTCTCCTGTAAGCGGAAGATCCCTGTACCCCCATTAGCCCTCCTCATTCTCCCAACCATATTATGTGGGAGTGTGACGAAGGCACTTATTCTCCTGAGAGAGATATTTATTCTCTTTCACGGGTAAATTGTGATTACTTGCAAAAAATAATTTATACAATGTATCATTTAATCTCATATGTTTTTTGTTTACTCTTTACTCCAGAATTCACTGGTTTCTTTTCTATCTATTCATCTCTTCAGTCCACACAGGTTGATCTGCGCAGTCAGCTCTGCATAACAAAAAGTAAGTCAAAACTATTTGATCTATTGCCATGGCACCACTGAATATACTTTCCCTGAATGTTCAGGGAATAAATGTCCCTCAAAAAAGGACCAAAGCCTTCCGTACTTTCCATAACAAGAAGGCTCACATAGTATGCCTCCAAGAAACACACTTCACCAAAGATTCTACTCCAAAATATATTTCTCCTTTTTATCAACAAATTTACACGGCTTCTGCCTGTACCAAGCAAAGGGGAACTCTAATTGCATTTCACCGATCCACACCATTCACCTTATCATCAGAAATTAAAGACCCAGAAGGTAGATACCTGATACTCATGGGTTATATAATGGATACAGCAATCACGGTGATTTCCTACTACGCTCCTAACAAACAACCTACACCATTCCTCTCACATATATTACAAGTGATTAATACACACAAAATAGGAACAGTGATAATGTGTGGGGATTCAAACCAGGTCCTCCTCCCATTTCTAGATAAATCACCTTTTACACCATCCAAAATAACCTCTAGATTACCTTTTTCTCAACTTCTTTCCAAATACAATCTGGTAGATTCATGGAGAGAAAGTAACCCAATGAAAAAGAAATTCACTTATTTCTCGCACCCTCATCAAACCTTCACCAGAATAGATCATATTTTTCTAACAATAGGAATGATACCAGAAATTATTGCATCAGATATAATTCCGATTCCGTGGTCTGACCATAATGCAGTATACACTACTATAGCCTCAGCCAGACCAAAAGCGCATGACCCAACGTGGTACTTACCGGACATAATGCTCAAACACCCACTACATCAGATGGCCATTGAACAAGCTTTAAAGGAATACATATCAATTAATAATACAACAGACATCTCCCCAATAACACTGTGGGAAGCTCATAAGCCTGTCTTGCGTGGTACAATACAAAGACAAATGGCACTATTTAAACGGGAACGCAAAAATCTAGCAAAAAAACTAGAACTCAATTTTAATGCAGCCTACATATCATTTCAAGATAATCCATCTCAGAGTACAAAATCTCATCTGGAAAAATCTAGATTGGAATACGATCTATTTCTCACTGAGTCAGTTGATAAATCCCTCAAACGCTCCAAACACAATTTCTACATGAATACAAACAAACCAGGTACATATTTGGCTCGGGCATTAAATTCAACTAACAAATCTTTCAAACCAATACGTTTGAAATTATCAAAAAATGTTTACACTTGTAATCCAGTTAAAATAGTCCATAAATTTCACTCACATCTCGCAACTTTATACAAGACAAACAATGAATTTAATCCTACAGAAGCTGAATCCTTCTTCTCAAAAATAAACTTACCTGAGTTATCTCAGAATCAAAAAAGCAGTTTGGATGAGCCTATAACTATAGATGAAGTTGCTAACGCCATAAAAGATCTAAAACTTAACAAAAGACCAGGCCCAGACGGCTACTCGGCTTTATACTATAAAACATTCTCAGAAATACTCTCTCCCATTCTCACTGAAACTTTTAACAAACTTCTAGATGGACATTCTTTTCGGCAAGAAACACTAATGGCAATTGTTTGTATGAT
The DNA here is from genome assembly GCA_037952925.1 of Lithobates clamitans. NCBI lineage: Eukaryota > Metazoa > Chordata > Amphibia > Anura > Ranidae > Lithobates > Lithobates clamitans. The sequence continues at coordinate 781,735 of JBBGZY010000404.1, read as the reverse complement.
CCCAAAACCCCTTTCTGATGATACTTCCTGTGTGAATTATCGGCCTATCTCTCTGTTAAACCTCGATATTAAATTATTAGCAAAAATAATAGCAAAACGCCTCAATAGCATTATAGGAAAATTAATACATAGAGATCAAGTAGGCTTCATGCCAAACAGACAGGCAGGCGATAATATACGCAGGGCAGTGTTATTGGCACATATTGCTAAAAAACGGAAAATCCCTTTATGTTTTCTATCTCTCGATATTAAGAGGGCATTTGACACAGTATCCTGGCAATATATGCAATATTCATTACAAAAATGGGGTTTTGGACCCCACTTTTTAACATGGATCAAAGCATTATATAATAAACCCAAAGCCTATATAAAATATGCTGGATACAAATCTGAAGCCTTTAATATCGAAAGAGGTACCCGACAGGGTTGCCCATTATCTCCCTTATTATTTGCCCTTATACTCGAACCCATGGCCCAATACATCAGAACAAACCAAACTATAACTGGCATTGAAGTAGGAGGTATTACACACAAATTATGTATATTTGCAGACGATATATTACTTTTTCTATCATCACCACAGGTCTCTGGTCCTAACTTAATACCAGCTCTTGATGGATTTGCAGCCCTATCCGGCCTTATGATTAATCCTAAGAAATGCCTAGTGCTTAATATTCCACTCACAAACATGGAATTGATCCCGGCTAAGGCTGCACTCCCATTCACATGGGCAGAAAAATCAATCCCATATCTTGGAGTTCATTTAACAGCATCTCATTCTGACTTATTCTCAACCAATTATCCTCCTGTATTAAGACAGATCACAAATATAATAAAACAATGGTCGCAACTCCCTTTATCCTGGATAGGGAAAATTAATGCAATCAAAATGACTATTCTACCCAAATTGCTTTATCTATTCAGAGTCCTCCCTATTCCAATTCCTTCCTATTTTTTGAGAATAGTACAAAAAAGAGCAACTTCGTTTATATGGGGCTCTTCTAAACCACGTATACCTATACAATTTCATCACTTTATAATCAATTATATGGAGTAGTAAATCTTAATAGACCCTCTTACGTTCAGAGGTGGGAGGAGGACCTGGGACGAACTTTAGAAGACACGGACTGGTCTAACATATGGCTCACATCTAAGTCATCTTCACCCAACATCTTAGCACTGGAGACAAATTATAAAGTCCTAACTCGCTGGTACCTTGTACCCGCTAGAGTGGCAAAATATTCACCTAATACCTCAGCTCTTTGTTTTCGAGGATGCCCAGAAATAGGCACATATTTACACATATGGTGGACGTGCCCAGTAATCCAAACCTTCTGGAAGGAAGTTTTCGTGATTGCATCTAAAATATTTAAAAAGATAATACAACCAGATCCATATTTAACTTTACTTAATCTAAAACCGGAATGGTTAACACTCTCTCAATTCAAACTTATGATCCAACTAATAACGGCTGCAAAACAAACAGTGGCCAAGGCATGGAAATCTCCTACATTGGTACTAGCAGAAACAATTCACAGAATGAATAATACAATGTCCCATGCTAAGATGGTAGCCATCGATCAAAATCAAATTCCAAAATTTGAAAAACTTTGGCACCCTTGGATAAAACAACAGTTCCTGTCAAATTTCAATGACTCTGTCCTGTTGCCATGGTAACAGATTAAATGACTTACAGAGACACCCATTCTAAGGCTTCAAAGAGAACTAAAAAGAATAATAAACTGACGAGCGGGACAACCTTGTGGACCATACCTCTACCTTTCAACCCTTTTTCTTCTTTCTCTTTCCTTTTCTCCACCTTACGATTAAAGCTCATTATCAGAATTTATTTGACCTATATACACTCTACTTGTAAACAATATGTATAGTAGGTATAAATCATTTAAATACCTACAAAAGTAACTAAGGAAATGATATATATCTTTAATTTAGGTTTACGTGAACCCAATGTTTAATATTTGAAATTTCATGATATTTACCTATATAAACCCTACTGTAAAACAATGAGCTTACTTTATAGATCCTTGTAAACTTACTTTATGTATCTTTATAACATTGTATACTCAATCAACTTCTTTTGACAAGGAAATAAGTGCTGTCTATTAGAATTACCCACTTCAATATTGGGCACTTTCAACCCCTTCCTGCCTGAATGACAATTGCACATTCATGCTACACTGTACCCAAACTAAATTTTTATACTTTTTTTCACACAAATAGAGCTTTCTTTTGGTGGTATTTATTCATCACTGTTTTTTTTTATTCTTTGCTAAATAAACAAATAAAGACCAACATTTTTTTTAAAATAACCCAAAAACTTTTTCATAGTTTGTTATAAAATTCTGCCAGAGGGGAGGGTTTTTTCTCAACAAAAGTGGAGTTACTCTTTAAAGGCATACTTTTTTTTTTTTTTTTAAATAATAAAAAAAATGTAATTGCACAGAACACCCCCGATCCACCTTGTCTCAGGTCCCCTGTTGGCGCTCTTGGCCCCCCCCCCCCCCCACCTAGTGCCTCCACAACAAGCTTCTTGCTATGGGGGCACTTGTGCGTGCTTGTCTCCGAGCCCCTCCCTTGCTCCCTCACCACTGGCTGTGATTGACAGCAGCACGAGCCAATGGCTCTGCGCCAATGAGGAGGCAGAGGCTGATAGACTGGGGGTAATATAAGGCATTACAATTACATTTAAAGTAAACTTTTACCAGTATTGTGCATTATATTTAAAATGATCATATCCATGAAAAAAAAAAAAGTCTCAGCCTTTAGTACTACTTTAGTATAAAAGATTTATATCTCCCTTCCACCCTCCATGTAGTTTCATGTCTGAATCCTAGTTATAATGCCCATATATCCTACTTCTGGGTGTATTTATTATACATATGATATAAGTAATATATATTATTACTTTCACTGTTTCACAGTATAAAAGAACCCCTTCTAGTAGTGATTATCTGCTCATTTTGTACTATAAAGGGATCATTTTATTTTTTTTTACCCCATTATGAGAGGTGATACAAAAAAAGCATGCTGCTGCTGCTAAATATCTTAGGCCTGGTTCACACCTATGCATTTTTGGTGCTTTTTCGCAGAAACGCAAACACATCTATGCTTTTTTTCAGCCGCTGCGTATTTGGAAAGAGTCACGGACTTTTTTCAATGCAAAACAATGTTTGTTTTTTTTTTGGTTCGACTTCAACTGAGAAGCTGCAGAAAAGCATGAAGTGCTTTTTGCTGCGATTTGTGTTTTTTAATCTGCCCAACAACAAATTGGTCAGAAAAAAAGCATAACAAATGCAAAACGCAAATTTCAGAAAAATCGCCTGTGCAAAAATGCAAAAAGCACTGCAGAAACAGATCAAAAGTAAACTGCATATGTGTGAACCAAGCCTTCTGCTGGCCATACATGAGAATATTCATACGAAAAATCTTTGTACATTCGCTGAATGAAAGAATGTCGTTTGAAAATCTCACTTGCTTTTAACATTAAGTTATAAAATCAATGTAATTTCTGAACGAAAACCACATAAACTATCTGAAAATTCCTTTTGACCAAGAATTTTTCTATTCTGCTCCTTCGAATTTTCACGTCACTGTTCGAAAACGAATGTCGATTTGACCCCGCTAGTGATTAGAAAATCCAACAAACGTTCTTAAAATTAAAATTATTTTGAGGGAAGACATTGTTTTGGTATGGTCAGCATAAGTGACAACAGGCACAGGTAGCTTTTATCAAGCCACCCCCTGCCTATGACAAGGGAGCTTGTCATTCATAATATATTACACTTCTGTGGGAAAATCAGCAAAACAGTCTTTAATTTATTTTTTTTCTAAATAAAAAGTTTGATCTCTGAGTCTGATGATATTTACCAGATTCAACCTCTAATAGTATATACAGTGAGGGGAAAAAAGTATTTGATCCTCTGCTGATTTTTTACGTTTGACCACTGACAAAGAAATGATCAGTCTATAATTTTAATGGTAGAGTTATTTTAACAGTGAAAGACAGAATATCAACAAAAAATCCAGAAAAACACAAATTCAAAAAAGTTATATATTGATTTGCATTTTAATGTGTGAAATAAGTATCTGAGCCCTTCGCAAAACATGAATTCGTGCTTGGTGGCAGAACCCTTGGCTTGTAGTTGGCCACCAGGTTTACACACATCTCAGGAGAAATTTTGTCTCACTCCTCTTTGCAGATCCTCTCCAAGTCACTAAGGTTTTGAGGCTGACGTTTGGTAACTCAAACCTTCAGCTCTCTCCACATATTTTCTATGGGATTAAAGTCTGGAGACTGGCTAGGCCACTCCAGGACCTTAATGTGCTTCTTCTTGAGCCACTACTTTGTTGCCTTGGCTGTGTGTTTTGGGTCATTGTCATGCTGGAATACCCATCCACGACCTGTTTTCAAAGCCCTGGCTGAGGAAAGGAGGTTCTCGCCCAAGATTTTATGGTACATAGCCCCATCCGTCCATCGTGTCTTTGATGCGGTGAAGGTGTCCTGTCCCCTTAGCAGAAAAACACCCCCAAAGAATAATGTTTCCACCTCCATGTTTGACAGTGGGAGGGTGTTCTTGTGGTCATAGGCAGCATTCCTCCTCCTCCAAACATAGCAGTTGATGCCAAAGAGCTCGATTTTTGGTCCCATCTGACCACAACACTTTCACCCAGTTCTCCTCTGAATCATTCAGATGTTCATTAGCAAACTTCAAATTGGCCTGTACATGTTCTTTCTTGAGCAGGGGGATCTTGCGGGTGCTGCAGAATTTTACTCCTTCACAACGTAGTGTGTTACCAATTTTTTTTATAGTGACTACGGACCAAGCTGCCTTGAGATCATTAACAAGGTTCTCCCATGTAGTTTTGGGCGGATTCCTCACCGTTCCCATGATCATTGAAACTCTAGGAGGTGAGATCTTGCATGGATCCCCAGACCGAGGGAGATTGACAGTTATTTTGTGTTTCTTCCATTTGTGAATAATTGCACCAACTGTTGCCATCCTCCCACCAAGCTGGTCTTGTAGCCCATTCCAGCCTTGTGTAGGTCTACAATCTTGTCCCCGACATCCTTGGACAGCTCTTTGGTCTTGGTCTTGGTGGAGAGATTGAAATCTGATCGATTGCTTCTGTGGACAGGTGTCTTTTATACAGGTAACAAGCTGAGATTAGGAGCACTCCCTTTTAAGAAAGTGCTCCTAATCTCAGATCATTACCTGTATAGAAGACACCTGGGAGCCAGAAATCTTGCTGATTGATAGGGGATCAAATACATATTTCACTCATTAAAATGCAAATCAATTTATAACTTTTTTGAAATGTGTTTTTCTGGATATTTTTGTTGTTATTCTGTCACTCACTGTTAAAATAAACCTACCATTAAAATTATAGACTGATCCTTTCTTTGTCAGTGGGCAGACATACAAAATCAACAGGAGATCAAATACTTTTTTCCCTCACTGTACACAGTGTACACTGGGGACGGAAAGTATTCAGACCCCCTTAAATTTTTCACTGCTAAAATCATTTAAGTTCATTTTTTACTCATTAATGTACACACAGCACCCCATATTGACAGAAAAACACAGAATTGTTGACATTTTTGCAGATTTATTAAAAAAGAAAAACTGAAATATCACATGGTCCTAAGTATTCAGACCCTTTGCTCAGTATTTAGTAGAAGCACCCTTTTGATCTAATACAGCCATGAGTCTTTTTGGGAAAGATGCCGCAAGTTTTTCACACCTGGATTTGGGGATCCTCTGCCATTCCTCCTTGCAGATCCTCTTCAGTTCTGTCAGGTTGGATGGTAAACGTTGGTGGACAGCCATTTTTTGGTCTCTCCAGAGATGCTCAATTGGGTTTAAGTAAGGGCTCTGGCTGGGCCATTCAAGAACAGTCACTGAGTTGTTGTGAAGCCACTCCTTTGTTATTTTAGCTGTGTGCTTAGGGTCATTGTCTTGTTTTAAGGTAAACCTTCGGCCCAGTCTGAGGTCCTGAGCACTCTGGAGAAGGTTTTCGTCCAGGATATCCCTGTACTTGGCTGCATTCATCTTTCCCTCGTTTGCAACCAGTTGTCCTGTCCCTGCAGCTGAAAAACACCCCCACAGCATGATGCTGCCACCACCATGCTTCACTGTTGGGACTGTATTGGACAAGTAATGAGCAGCGCCTGGTTTTCTCCACACATACCGCTTAGAATTAAGGCCAAAAAGTTCTATCTTGGTCTCATCAGTCCAGAGAATCTTATTTCCCACCATCTTGGAGTCCTTCAGGTGTTTTTTTTAGCAAACTCCATGCAGGCTTTCATGTGTCTTGCACTGAGGAGAGGCTACCGTCGGGCCACTCTGCCATAAAGCCCCGACTGGTGGAGGGCTGCAGTGATGGTTGACTTTCTACAACTTTCTCCCATCTCCCGACTGCATCTCTGGAGCTCAGCCACAGTGATCTTTGGGTTCTTCTTTACTTCTCTCACCAAGGCTCTTCTCCCCCGATAGCTCAGTTTGGCCGGACGGCCAGCTCTAGGAAGGGTTCTGGTCATCCCAAACGTCTTCCATTTTAGGATTATGGAGGCCACTGTGCTCTTAGGAACCTTAAGTGCAGCAGAAATTTTTTTGTAACCTTGGCCAGATCTGTGCCTTGCCACAATTCTGTCTCTGAGCTCTTCAGGCAGTTCCTTTGACCTCATGATTCTCATTTGCTCTGACATGCACTGTGAGCTGTAAGGTCTTATATAGACAGGTACAAAAAACAGGAAAATGGGGGGTTTGGGACTTTATATGAGGCATGCAGCTGGGAAGGTAACACAACATAGTACTGGTATGAATATCTAATAAGTGCACCATAAATGTGACCGCATCGTATTGCATAGTAACAAGTATGTAAACAGTAAAATGTAATAAATCAAGGAAACTTTATTTCATAGTAAGATTGGATCTTTCCAATCTTCAGGAGCAGATGCAATGTAACTGTCTATAAAAAATATATAAGGAGATTCTCAGGGGCTGACCACAGGACAGGCAGAAAGAAATTGTAATAAGATCTTAAAGTAGCAATAATGGCTAAAGACCATAAAAGGTTACTTACAAGGAACCTATGTAGATGTGTGGAGGGCACCGAGGGTGTGAACCTGTCAGGGATAAAGAATAAACAATCCCGGGAGCTGAGGCGGTACCTAAAGGGTGACTGGTGTTTGTGAGGAGCTATTAAATGTGGTAATCACATCTTCATATCCTAAAAGGATGAGAATACTAAAAGTGACTATAGAATAAGACAAATATGAAGTAGAATAGTTGGCATTAAATAAAATTTTGGAGATGGAGGTACATTTCTCTAAACGTCCTCATATAAAGTCCCATTTAGTTAGTTTTCTCTTTTCCTTATATAGACAGGTGTGTGGCTTTCCTAATCAAGTCCAATCAGTATAATCAAACACAGCTGGACTCAAATGAAGGTGTAGAACCATCTCAAGGATGATCAAAAGAAATGGACAACACCTGAGTTAAATATATGAGTGTCACAGCAAAGGGTCTGAATACTTAGGACCATGTGATATTTCAGTTTTCTTTTTTAATAAATCTGCAAAAATGTCAACAATTCTGTGTTTTTCTGTCAATATGGGGTGCTGTGTGTACATTAATGAGGAAAAAAAATGAACTTAAATGATTTTAGCAAATGGCTGCAATATAACAAAGAGTGAAAAATTTAAGGGGGTCTGAATACTTTCCGTGCCCACTGTATAAAAGTCTTGTGAACTAAGGTGTCCTTTTATGAAACTGAGATCAGCGGCGATCCCGAGTCTCACCGCTGATCTCAACTCATTACCAGTTTATGAAACTGAGATAATCAGTGGAGAACATGTTCTCCGCTGATTATCTGAGCACAGTGAGAATTCACAGAAACGGCCAGTTTATGAAGGTGCGATCTCGGCACCTCACTGGCGATCTGTGACAGAATTCTCACTTTCTGATTCACCATTTCAGAAGTGGAGAATCAGAGTGAGAAGCCTGAAACTGGCTGATATTCTGGAGAAAGCAAGAAGTCTTTTGACTTCTTTCTTTCACCAAACAGTCAGAGCACATCTTCCCCACCATTACACACCCCAAAACCAGCAGGATAGGAATTTATAGTGTGTGTGTATATATATATATATATATATATATATATATATATAATGTGTGTGTGTGTGTATATATATATATATATATATATATATATATATAATGTGTGTGTATATATATATATATATATATATATATGTATATATATATATATATATATATATATATGTATATATATATATAGCTACATATATATAGCTATATATAGATATAGATATATATATTTTTTTTTTTAGTTCACGTCTCTGGCTGGGTTCACACTTGTGCGATGCGTGAACCAGCGTGATTCCTGTGTGGGTTTTCACATCGCACCTACATTGACATCTGCGCACCACTGCGGGTGTCAATGTAAAGTTAATGACACCCCAAGATCATTTCACAGATCGCAGTGCGAACTATGTAATGGTGCAGGAATCGGATCGCATGGGTGTTCACACCCATGCGATCAGATTCCAGTGCGGACCAAATAAAGGGTCCTGTACCATTTTGGTGCAAATGCAATATGGTTTAGCGCCAGTTCCCACTGCTGCGGTGTCCAAGATCGGATGTGATTCGCACCGCACTGCAGTGCAAAATCACATCCGATCTCTGTGTGATGCGATTTCAGCCATACAGATAGTATTGCTAAATTTGCATTGCCCTCGGACCAAACTCTTACAGGACCCTTTTTTTGGTCCACAGCAGAATCGGATCGCATGGGTGTTCACACCCATGCGATTCAATTACTGTCCGAGTTTGCAGATCGCACTGCGATATGCGAACTGATTTGGTGGGGTTGTTAACTTTTAGGCCCAGTTCACACTTGCATCACAGGCATCGCATGTTATTCGCATCACAGGCATCGCATGTTATTCGCATGTTATTCGCAGCACACTGCCATTCACATTACATGCGATGTCTGTGCGGTGCGATATCAGCTGTACAGATAGTATGGCTGATATCGCACCGCATTCGGTGCAAACACGCACAGGACCCTTTTTTCTGTTCGGACCAGAATCGATCGCATGTGTGTTCACACATATGCGATCCGATTCATGTCCGGACTGTCAGTTCGCAGTGCGATATGCAAGCTGAACTGGGGGTGTTGTTAACAATGTATTGACACTCCCCAGCGATTCGCATATGGCAGTGTGAACTGACATGCAAGTTGGTGCGATGCGGGAACCCGCAGTGGATTCGCAGTGTTCTCGCATTGCACCAGTTTATCAATTTTTATGTATATCAATTATGAAATATATTTTATTTTAATTTATTAATACATTTTTATACTTGTATACTTTATTAAAATTATTTTTTTAATGATTATAAATGTATTTTGCATTTATATGAATGGTGTATAGCTGCATTACATATGTGCATTACATTCATTTACTATACACCATTCACATTTAAATAGGCATATGTATGATCTTTAAATATTGATAAAAACAATGTTTTTTTTATAATTAGGTTAATGTATATTGTGTAGGGGGAATTTAACTTTATTATTTTATGTTGGGGAATAATGTGTGCTGAATTGTGTTAAACATTTGTATTTTATGGTTCCTCATACTGTAATCCCGCTATATCACGCGAGATTACAGTGAGAGGAGCCGTTTCTCAGGAGTTCCTGGCATTTGTAGATCGCTCCTCAACTCAACATGAGAAGCGATCTACACACTTTCATAAACAGGCACTCAGAGGAGCGCGATCTCCTCTGAGAATGCCTGAGAACTGAAAAGCGGTATTTTACCTCACTTTCATAAAAGGACACCTAAAGCTCTTTGTTCATCCAACATCACGACTTCAATCCATCCAAAAGACACACCACAATCCCACTACACGCTCCAACAGAGGCCTCTGCCGATCAGAATACTGACGGGCTTTTTTGATTTTCTCCTACCCAAAAATTTTACCACCCACTTGACACTCCCCCAGAAGACTCAGGACCCCCAAGGCATCGAGAGCAACTGAGCTCATCCTGTATGAAGACGTGTTATCTCCCCCTGTGATCACGGCAGGTTTTGTGCCTTACCCTATGGGGTGCCTGCAACCTCACCAGATGTAAGTCCTCTTGTTTTTTCTTTTTCTACTTAACCACTTGCCGACTGCGCTATAGCCGAATGGCTATAGTTCTGAGAGGCCGTCATATGATAGTCTCTTGTGACACGGGCGGCACGCTCTGTGATCAGTGTTCAGAGGACCCTACTCTGTCTGCTCTGATGCTAAATCGTTCTTTCCACGTGAGCACAGCTGCCATCAAACGAACATAATTATAATGTACACTGAGGAGGGAGACTCATTTAGCAAATGTTTCACCAATCAGAGAGTGACTATATACTGGGACACTGATATGTCTTATGTCTGAAATTAAGTGTACGCCTGTGCAGGGCTATGTTTTGCCTGCATGGGATGCAGAGGTGTTCCGGCCATCCCAGTCTCATTCATGCCAATCGGAATACAGACACTTCTCTCAGTTTACCAGCCGAATGTGGGTCCCCCTTTCTGCCTAGCTCCTGCAATCATAGAATCCATACTGCAGCTTCTAAAACTTAAACGTGATCTATGAATCTATGAATGAAGGGGACAGACATCCAATCATCTGCCCATCCCTCATTCATAGATCCTATACCATTCAATGGAGTTGTACTATGGCTTCTATGAATGGAGGAGCTGGGCAGAAAAGGCTGGGCATAGTTGGGCACTCTTAATGAGTGCCTGTGATAGCCCCTAAGTTGTTTTATCCTCCACCATACCAGAAGATTACAGGGGTGGGGGGGTGGATGGGGGGTAATGGACGGTGGAGGATTTCTACTAAAAGGAAAGGAATCGGCGCAAGGGACACATTTTGATGACTGTAAGTGATGTCACTTGTGCTGATTTTAGTGATAGTATTCAGTCAATGATAATTTAACTGCTCAAGCTCCCCCAGCATCTGTCTCTCTCAATCTATAATATAGTTCCAGGTTACAATATTTGACACTTTAGCGGTCCAATGAGAATATTGCAAAAACTGTAACTTTTATTTTCTTTCCAGGTGCTGTATGTGTTATCATCTGTATTTAAAAAAGCTGTTGTGTTTATTGAAGATGCAACACTGGTAAGAATAGGAACATGAAATATGCTGTTTTATGTTGCACAGATTACAGTTCCTGGTTTTGGTCTGCGTGGAATCATCTCTAATGGCTATAATCAGGCTTATTTAATAATGTCAAGCACAGTGATAGCTGTATTCCAATGTCTATGGTCCACTATACTATACATCCTCATGGTTCTTTGATAACTGCATATGATAAACCTGTATATATATTTGTGTGACTTCTTTAAGGCATGGGCCGCCTTTGGCAAAAATTTAATGAATGCACAAATGTTTAAAAAAAAAAAAAAAAAAGTGCATTGATTAATTTTTTTGCATTGAAGCCTGCAGAGCATTGCAGCCGCAGTCAGTTAATTACTGGTGCAATGCACAGGCTCTTGCATTACTTACACCCTATCCCCAGGTCAGCCCGGGGTTACTCACCTTCTATTGTGGGGCTGGAAGAAAATATCAATAGACTAGAAGTACAGTGACACCACCACATAATGCTCTGTTTAGATCTGTGAGTTCCTTTGCTGTAGTGACAGAAGTAGGGGTGCAGTTTGGGGGTAGGAGTTGGGGAAGGTCTTTTGTTTTTTGCTGTGTTGTTTTTTAACCCTGTCACTGCCACTGATGTATGACATACCTCTGCCTCAGAAGGTGGATTTACACTCACTCCTGGCTGCTGTAGAGTGTAAATCTGACAAACCAGCTTTCAGTTGTCAGGTGAAAGCAGTCTGGGGGCTGAACAGCTGATGAATTGGTTCCAGGGTCCCCAAATCCCCTACGGCTGAACAACGCCCTATCCTCTTCCCCTCCCCCTGCCATGTTTCCCAGGCTCCACTGTCCCACCTGTGAATCTGAGCATGGGTTCACACTCATGTGGTACGGGACACCGCATGTAATTCGCACAGAAATGGCAGCAGAATTCCTGTGCGAATTACATACGTTGTCTCTGAGGTGCGATTTGAGCCATGGATTTTTATGGCTTGAATCGCACTGCATTCGCACCAAACTCGTGCAGGACCCTTTTTTTGTCCGTAACCAGAATCGGATCGCATAAGTGTTCACACCCATACGCACTGCGTTTTGCAAACCGACTGCAGGGGGTTGTTAAATTAACACACTCCTCAATCGATTCGCATGGACGGGTTGCGATTTTGATGCGGTGCGGAATTGTGTTTTTTTTTTTTTGTTTTGTTTTTTTGCAAGTAAAACTTTTCTCTTTTAAATCCTATGGGATTTTTCATACCACTGCATTACAGGTGAAGTGTGTTTTGAAAGGTCCTGCATGCCGCACCAGAAACACAGCTTTGCACTGAAATGAGTAGAAATCGCAGCAAATTCATGGCAAAAACGCACTGCAATTTTGCATTTTTGGTGCATTTTGGAGTCACGTGTCCATTTTTCACAGGTGCAGGCATTTTTCCTTTTGTTTGTTTTGTTTTTTAGATCAGATTCTTTTATTTTTACCAAACATTTTTTTCCTGTTTAACTGCTTCAGTCCCAGGCCATTTGGCTGGCCAAAGACCAGAGCACTTTTTGCGATTCTGCACTGCGTCGCTTTAACTAACTGACAATTGCGCGGCAATTTGTAAAAAAACGGATTAATAAATATCCCCAAAAAATATAAAAAAAAATATTAAAAAAAACATTTTTTTTTCTCAGATTAGGCCGATACGTATTCTTCTACATATTTTTGGTAAAAAAAAATCACAATAAGTGTATATTGATTTGTTTGCGCAAAAGTTATAGTGTCTACAAAATAGGAGATAGTTTTATGGCATTTTTATTATTAATTTTTTTTTTACTAGTAATGGCGGCGATCAGCGATTTTTATCATGACTGCGACATTATGGCGGACACGTCGGACAATTTTGACACATTTTTGGGACCATTGGCATTAATACAGCGATCAGTGCGATTAAAAATGCATTGATTACTGTAAAAATGTCACTGGCAGTGAAGGGGTTAACACTAGGGGGCAGTGAAGGGGTTAATGTGTGTCCTAGGAAGTGTTCTAACTGAAGGGGGATGTGGACTGTGCAGGGAAACTAACAGATCGCCTGTTCATACTCTGAACAGAGGATCTGTCAGTTCTCCCCTCAGAGAACCGGAAACTGTGTGTTTACTCACACAGATCCCGGGGTTCTCCGTGTGGCCCGAGCGATCGCTGGAACCTGGCGGTGATAGAGACCGCCGGGCACTCGCATTGGCTCCGTGGGCAAGCAGGGGGCACGTGCCCCCTAGTGGCCGTACCGTGACGGCGATTCCCCTGCCTGTGCCATTCTGCCACAGTATAACTGCGGTGGACGGTCGGCAAGCGGTTAAAACAATACAAACATTATTATACAGATTACATAAAACATCAAAAATACTAAATAAAAACCCTCAAAACAACCCCCCCCCCAAAAAAAGGAACCACAAACACAGTATCCCCCATCCGCCAAACACATTTTGGAGCATAAAACATACAGACAAAATAATGAAAAATTAATGCTTTCTAGATAAAATGGACAAAACATGACCTTGATGTACTCCTCTTAATGAAAAGTATGTGTGTGTGTATATGTGTGTATATATATATATATGTGTGTGTGTGTGTATGTATATATATATATATATATATATATATATATATATATATATATATATATATATATATATATATATATATATATATATATATATATTTTTTTTTTTTTTTTGTATATATGTGTATGTATATCGTTAGATATACAGCAATACTTATAGTGCAGATTGATCTGTATCAATACTGGTGACATGAACTCAAGCCATTGTGACCAAATGGCATTGAACTTCCTCATGGAGTTCTTTAAGAATTATGTATGTTTTTCAAAAGAAAAAATCTTATTGAGATCAAAAAATCCAGTCAGATAAAATAGGAGGATATGGAGAGGTCCGATTAAGGGCAATTTGTCTACGGGCCACAAAAAGAGCACGCCTAATAGTAGTGTTCACGATAGGAGGAGTGTAATTAAGAGAATCCTAGTAGGCACGTAAGTGGTTCAACAGAAATGTTGACATCCAGTAGCCCATTAAGAGTACCAACCACCTCTGCCCAATATCTCTGGAGTTTGGGACACCACCACTAGAGATGTATTGGGGTACCTGTGTTGCCACACCTAGCACAGGTTGGCTCAGATCTATGGCCTATGGCATGCAAAAATTCGGGAGTTCTATATACACTATGAAGGATAAACATCTGAGATAGTCTGTGTGATGGGGAGAGAGAAACAAGAGGCAGAGACCAACGGATGTTCTCCTAAACCTCTTTAGCTATAGGGCCAATATGGGAAAATGGGAAAATTCAATAAGAATTTATCTAACATTGCCATATGTCACAGAGGTAAGACCCTTCATTGACCTTGCTTGAACTATCCTGTCCAGAGCAGGGGTGGAAGGAAATGGTATCTCAGCAGAAGAGGATTAAACGCATAAAGCATGACGCAATTGAAGAAATTGATAAAACCAACTCGACTGTAAAGAAAAACTCCTTCCTAAACTTTTCAAAAGTTTTGAGGAAACCGTTCTCGTATAATTGAACTAGAGTGGTTACTCCAGAACTTTCCCATCTCTGAAAACCCAGCAGAATCAAAAGTTCAGGAAGTCTATCATTACCCCATATAGGGGTGTATTTGGTAGGGTAAGAAAACCCCATCATTTTCTTAACAATATCCCATGTTTTTGTATATGCATTTTTAATATTATTTTGCTACAGAGCAGTGTTTAAAGTACCCTAATGCCCCGTACACACGGTCGGATTTTCCAACGGAAAATGTGTGATAGAACCTTGTTGTCGGAAATTCCTACCGTGTGTGGGCTCCATCACACATTTTCCTTCAGATTTTCCGACACACAAAGTTTGAGAGCAGGATATAAAATTTTCCGACAACAAAATCTGTTGTCGGAAATTCCGATCGTGTGTACACAAATCCAACGGACAAAGTGCCACGCATGCTCAGAATAAATAAAGAGATGAAAGCTATTGGCCACTGCCCCGTTTATAGTCCCGATGTACGTGTTTTACATCACCGTGTTCAGAACAATCGGATTTTCCGACAACTTTGTGTGACCGTGTGTATGCAAGACAAGTTTGAGCCAACATCCGTCGGAAAAAATCCTAGGATTTTGTTGTCGGAATGTCCGAACAAAGTCCGACCGTGTGTACGGGGCATAAGACTCAAGCTGCATGACCTGTGCTTTATTGGCTCAAGTGAAAGGCAGGGGAGACATCAGGGGGTCTAACTGCCGGGAGTTTTATGTAGGGAACCAATCATAAACCTTATAAAATGATGGGAAAGATGATCGTATTCAGCGATTTATAAGAATGTGTGCATTGAGTGACTGCTTTTGTACTGCTGGAATGGGAATACTTTATTAGTATTTGATAGTCTTAATTAGACCCAAAGTAGTTTTAAGGTATCTCATCCCTATATAGTCATATCAAGTTGGTGAATTAGTGGCCTGGGATTTTTAATTAAACAGGCCAATAATTCACCTTCTTGATACTTTAATATTTATTTTGTGACCTGGATGTGTTCTTTCTGTTAACAGTATCGCTCCATCGACCATCTGTATTCACTGCAGCTGTATCGATGGTATTATTCTGAGCTGTGCCAGTGGTAAGTAAGCTCTTGTTTTTCATTTATTACAGGGTGAAAACTTGCTGTGTGTTGGCTGCAGGCAATACATTGTACACGAACGTGTGTCCATCCTCTGTCAGCTGTCTGTTCTGGCACTGGAATAAGTAAGACGGTTCTTTAAGGAGAAGTATAGCCATTTTGGCTATACTTCTCCTGGAGATCACAGGATTGCAGTTCATTTTGCACTCCTGTGACCCGTTTCCAGTCACTAGTGGGCTAAAGTCCTTAGCCAGTCCAGACTCTGGATTGATCCTGACTTTACATTCGGGATCCACTCAGATGCCTGGACCAGCAGCTGACTCAGACTCTCGGCGAGACGCTGGGAGACTGAGCCAGTTGCTTCTGCCCTCTGCACTGCTCAGCACTCCAGTGAGCACTGGAGGGGCAGAGTAGAGATTGGGTGACTGACAGTCACTGGCCCTCTGCTCGTTGAACACAGAGAACTGAGCGATCAGCAGTATTTGTTTTCTCAGTCTTAGAAGCTGCATGGGCCAGATGCAGAATCAGATCGATGCTGCATCCACCTAGGTGAGTACAGTAGTACCTTGGGTTACGAGCATAATTCGTTCCAGAAGAATGCTTGTAATTCAAAGCACTCGCATATCAAAGTGAGTTTCCCCATAGGAATCAATGGAAACTCAGATAATTTGTTCCAGTGTCACTGCTAGTACCGTATGTGGCCAGAGATGGAGGGGGGGCACCGGAGAGACTCGGAAACACTCTGAGAAGCTTGGAGACACTCGGAAACTGAGTGTCTCCGGCTCAGAGCATCACCGGTGCCCCCCGCACCTCTGGCCAAATGCGGTACTGCAGACCCCAGAGGCTTGAATCCTGCTCCATGCTCGCAAACTGAGTCAGGTTTAAAAAAAAAAAAAAAAAAACAGCTTGTATTGCGAAATGCTCGTAAACCGCATTACACGCAATTCGAGGTTTTACTGTATAAATGTTTATTTTTTAAACCCATACTTTTTTTTTAAGTGTATCGTCAAACAAAATTATATTTTTTTTCTATTGTTTTTGCAGCTGGAAGTGTTTAACCACTTGCCTATCAGGCACTTACACCCCCTTCCTGCCCAGGCTATTTTTTCAGCTGTCAGCGCTGTCGCACTTTGAATGACAATTGCGCGGTCATGCTACACTGTACCCAAACAAATTTTTTAGAATTTTCTTCACACAAATAGAGCTTTCTTTTGGTGGTATTTAATCACTGCTGGTTTTTTATTTTTTACAAAGAAAAAAGCCCAAAAATTTTGAAAAAAAAATCTTTTTTACTTTTTTTCTGTCAGTAAATTTTGTAACTAAGTAATTTTTCACCTTCACTGATGTACGCTGATGAGGAGGCACTGATAGGCTGAACTGGTGGGCATTGAAGAGGTGGCACTTATGGGCACTGATGAGGTGGCACTGATGAGGAGGCACTAATATGCCGCACTTATGGACACTGCGGACGCGGCTCTTTACACAGATCGGGGTCGCATCGTATCCTAGCAACAGTGTGTGGCCGCAATCGCCGCGCTGAGCACCCCCGCGGGCGCGCGAGAGTGGCCGTTCTGGGATGCTGTCCCAGAACGAGAGCTGCACCGCCCCTCCTAATGTTTTCAGCCAAGGAAGCTGCCATCTTGGCCTCTGTTTGATCTTCAGCTGTCATGGTGCTGCACATGTGATCAGTTAATGACACCAGCCTTTTGATGGCTTGACAGTTTGATTCCCAGCACATGCCAGGAATGTAACTGCTTTAGAAACTAAGATGGGTTTAGTTCTGTTTTAAGACATCTGTTGAGTTTCTATTGATATTTGTTGAGGAAATTTCACAACCTGTTCTCATGACCACAGCGGAAGTGAGGAGGGTAAGTTTCCACCATAAGGACAGTAAAAATAATCTCACAAGGCTTCTAACGCTTTTTTCTTCTGGAAATAAAGTTTTGGTTTAATTTTCTGGTGCTCCTCTAGAGAGATTCCACTCATTTCCTTTTCCTGTGATCACACTGAGAGGAAGAATATCCCCAACAAAGAGATCCTAACCACTTCCCACTTTATCCAAAACCAGAAGAAAGGTTTGGCAGGAGTAACACTTTTTCCTACTTTAGAGAACAGAAAAAGGTGCCTTTAATTACTTTCCCTGATTCTGTCTACCTCCCATATCTATGTCAGTGAAAATCCCAGTGCTTTCAGGTATAGAAACGGGTGCATGTTTCCCTGCCTTCCCACAATGCATTGCTTGCTGTACGAGAGAGTCACCAGTCCTGAATGTTGTCACATGGGGGGGCAATCCTGGCAGGCCTGTATTTGTATAGTGCAATACAGGACAGCAGATTGGATCAGCATGACACCCTCTGTGTGACCTACTGTATGTGGTGGGAAGGCAGGAGGTGCAGAGTGGCTGTGGTTTTGGAATGACAAGCAAACTTCCCTAAAGGTGGTGGGCTGGCAGGGATGCGATAGAGCACCTGTAGACATTGTCTGGGGGGGGTGGGGGATGCACGGAGCCGGAGCAGCTGTAGAAGGTGGCATGTAGGCAGGGAGACACCTGAGTGGGTATAGAATATGTGTAGGTGGCAGTCAGGGAGATACTAAATTGAGTGACCTGTCTGGTGACAGGGCTGGCAGGAAGTGCCACAAGCTAATAAAATAAGCAGCTTTTAAATCACTGTAGTGCAGTCTGTGGTTGAAGGTGCAACTGTCCTTTGCTGCCTATCCTTAGAACTCTATTTGAGAAGAAAGGGAGGGGAAGAGAGGCAGCAGATAGCCATCTGGTGTAGCATGAAAATGTATTACTAATGTATAAAAACAAAAGTATTGCACTCACAAATGCTAAATGGATCAAGGCATGTCACGAGTGCCAGGGTGGCCAGCAAGGAGAGGACAGGGGCTAGGATGCACAGAAGAAAATTCAAGAGAATCCAACACTTCAGGAACAATTATAAAATGCGAGTATTTTCCTGCAGATGACTTTCCAAGCCTCTTAGCAGATTTCCAATCCATTTATGCCAAATGGGTCCAATAAAGTTGTAAAAATCACCAATTGTATGCCTTCTCCTTTATTCACCTTGGCTTCCCAAATACCAAAGCAAAAGAGAATAAAGAAGAAGACACACAGTTGGTGATTTTGACAGTTTTTTGGACCCATTTAGCACAGGCGGCTTGGAAAATCATCTGCAGGATAATACTCACCTTTTATAATTGTTCCTAAAGCACTGGACATTTCTTAGAATTTTGGAACTCAGTACGCCAGGGGATGCTGGTGGTCAGTTTGCCAACTTGGGCGACTCTAGGAGGCACTTGTGTGCTGGTAGACTCTCTAACCCTTTCGCTGCCAGGCCCTGTGCTCAATTTTTACACCTCAGGTGGCCAGGCAATTTTTGCAATGTTTCCATTGCTTTTTTATTTATTTTTCCCTTACAGCTTTCAGAGTTTGTATACTATTCTGGCACTTCTCTCCTACATGTAAAAATTATCATTTTTTTGCTAGAAAATTACAAAGAACCCCCAAACATTATATATGTTTTTTTAGCAGACACCCTAGGGAATAAAATGGTGGTCATTGCAACTTTTTATCTTGCACGGTATTTGTACAATAATTTTTCAACCCCTTTTTTTGGGGGGAAAAAAAACGGTTTCATGAATTAAAAAATAACAAAACATTAAAGTTAGCCCAATTTTTTTGTATAATGTGAAAGATGATGTTACGCCGAGTAAATAGATACCTAACATGTCACACTTTAAAATTGCGCACACTCATAGAATGGCGCCAAACGTCAGTACTTAAAAATCTCCATAGGCGACGCTTTGAAAGTTTTTAAAGGTTATCAGTTTAGATTTACAGAGGAGGTCTAGTGCTAGAATTGTTACACACGCTCTAACACACGTGGCAATACCTCACATGTGTGGTTTGAATGGCGTTTACGTATGTGGGCGGGACTTGCGTGTGCGTTCGCTTCTGAGTGCAAGCTACCAGGGACAAGGGCGTTTTTAATTTTTTTAAATTCTTTTTTTATCTTAGTTAATTTTTTATATTTTTAACCTTTTTTTACATTTTTTTTTATCACTTTTTTCCTATTACAAGGAATGTAAATATCCCTTGTAATAGGAATCTTTTGTGACAGGTCCTCTTTATGGAGAGATGCGGGGTCAATAAGACCCCGCATCTGGCATCCAGGCTGTAAAGCATGAGATCGAGAAAATAAATTCACTGATCTCATGCTGACAGCCGTAATCGCGGCTTTGTTGTCATCCGGGCCTCCGACGGTCATAGAGATGACTGGTGACATCTAGTCACCGGAAATCTCTAACGTCATCATCTGGCGCCGGCCGATTCTTTCTCCAGGCCCCCCCGATGGCACGGGAGAGCCCGGAGAAGCACCGGATGGCGGCGGGGGGGGGCGTCGCCTATAAGAACGATCAAGCGGCGGAACTGCCGCTATGATCATTCTTATCATGCACAGAATCGCCAGCTGCAATCTGAATGATGCCTGTAGCTGCAGATATCCCCACACAAAGTCAAGGACGTCATTTGACTATGTGCGGTAGGGAAGTGGTTTTTAAAGACCCCCCCCCCCCAACCATATTTTTTCTTTTTTTGCGCAAATGTCTATTATAACAATATTTTCGTACACTAAACATACATACACTAAAATCATTATTAGAAGATAAAAGCACGGTACGTTTTACAAAATTCCTACTAAATATAAAAGCTTAACCTGTATTGAGTTAATAAATAACAAATATTTGTAAATTTTAAATTGCGCCTTTTTGAGAAATAGTGAAAATCAGACGTACGCAAAAGTTTCTTAGAAAATCTGAAGGTTTTCCTTTTTCACTTACAACTTTCAGAATCAGAAGCTTTGTAAAAGATACCCCCCCCCCCAAACCATATATTTTCTGAAAGCACAAGGCCAGTAGAATAAAAAGAAGCAAGGTTTTGTAAAAACAGGATCTCAGCTATGAGTAAGCACTCAAACTAGAGTGCGAAACACGTCAGCTGTGTCTGTACCATCTGCCTGATTGTCGTGTATTTTTGATGATCCTGTTTTTACAATAAAGAAGAATTTTCAACTTTATCCAGTGTGCGGCATCCAGATTCTCTTGTTCCAAACCTTGCTTTAATTTGCATTTAGCCAGCACCTGGGACTCCCCTCCTCTGAAGGATCTACTAAACACACACCTGGGAGCAAGTCTACCTGAGCGGTGAACCACCTTCCCTGTTTTGTCTGCATCAAAGAATAAAAAGAAGGTGCTACTAATTTTTAAGGCAGTGCGATATATGTGCTAAAAATACACTAAAATCATTAATCGTGGATTCATACATGGCAAAATGTACAAAATTCCTGCAAAAATCCTAGTAAATATGAAAGCTAAAACTATTGAGTTAATAAAACAAATACATGGTATTTGTAGGTTTTAAAATTTTTGTGAAATGGGGAAAACAAGGTACGCAAAACTGTAAATAAAAACAATTTACTCTAAAAATCCGGAGGTTACCATTTTTCACTTACTTGCAGCTTTCAGAATTTGAAAAGACCCCTCAAACTAGACATTTTCTGAAAGCACATGACCTGTAGAATAAAAAAAAGTGCTACTGATTTTCTGGGCCCTGCAATAATTGCACACTTTTCATCAAATCGCTATTTTCACTAAAAATACACTAAAATCATTGATAGTGCACATAAACACAACATAACTTAAAAAATTCCTGCTAAATTGCTACTAAAGCATCATTCACATGTGGCATACTAAAGTGTATGCCCATGGAGGGCCATGTTTACCCACACAGGGATGCACAGGTGTTCCGTGCATCCCCGTACATGCAGTCCCATTTATGTCAATTGGTATGCACGCGGGCCTACATGGATGTAAAATTAGGAGCAATGGCTCTATTTGTGCAGTTGCTACACCCCAAATGACCTCAATGGGCCTGCCTGCACAGAGGCGCACGGAACACCTGTAAAGTCCTGTGTATGCCCTGTGTGAACAAGGCCTTAGGCCTCTTTCACACAAGCACACTGATTAGATCTGCCTGTCCGTTTTTCAGGCGGGCCCAATCGGACCACCCACTGTTCTCTATGGAGAGGCTGGTGTAAATGGACATGTGTCCGTTTACACCCACCTTCATCCGATCCAGTCCGATAAAAACAGACGGATGGGGATTCCATTCCCCATCCATCTAGCAGATCGGATGGTGTCCGATTGAACTGAACAGGTGGTCTGTTTCCATCCGACCGCCCCATAGAGAACAGTGGGCTGTGTCCGCTCTGCATCAGCAGAGCAGACCTATCACCTGCCTGTTTAGCAGGGATCAGCAGACGGATCCCTCGCTAAGCAGGTGAATTTCCTTGACAGAGTCCACTGCATGTGAAAGGGGTCTTACCAGGAGCGTCAGGTCCATTAGGGGTGCTGGGGCACCACCCCTCTGCAGGGTGCCGGACTCATACTTTTGTATGAGTTTTTTTTTTCAAGCCACATGATTAGAGCCCGAGGCTCTAACTGGCTTAAAAAAAGGTTTGGCTCGGGGCGCAGAGCATTGCACCCGAGCCCACCCACTTGTGACAATAGCGAATTAATATTCGCCATTTGTCTTCAGGCTTCTCCTCCTGGCCAATCAGGACAGATCGGGTCGGCCAGTAGGAGAAGCTGAGGAAGCCATGGAGGGGTGAGTGCGGGTGGACCTGGGGGTTCTTACTATGTTTTTTTGTTTTCTTTTTAAAATATTTTTATTTTTTTTGGGTGGAGGGGGGGGGGGGGGCTTTGGTGAGATATCAGAGGTCTAAACAGACCCCCATAGCTCTTTTTTTAAAACAGACAAGGGGACTGAAGATAGTCTCTTTTCTCTGCAGCACTTTACTTGAATAAATAAGGAATCTGTATAGAGATTTCTCATTCGTTCATAAAATGACAGTCTGATACATAGTAGCACTCGCGGTTTGCTATGTATCAGCTATCAGTGGATATAGGAGCGATCGCTGCCTATGTCTACTGTACTACAGGGGAGATCTTGGTAAACACATGTTTACCAAGCTCCAACTTCACCCCCTCCCCCACCGCTTCCCAGCCTGACCGCTCGCCGTGGCTTAGTGCAGGCAGAAGCTGCATGCGGTGGGAGGGAAAGAGGGATGCCGCTCGGAACAGGCATAAATCGGGGGTGGGGGCAGTACAGGGGGGCTATCTGACTGGCGGGGGGCACATCTGGATCCCCCCCAGCCCCATGCAGCACCTGAATCCAGCGGGAATGGAAGAGGAGAAGGCCGGCTAATGGTAGCTGAGGGAATCCAGTTTGTGGAGGGGGGGTAATACCAGTGGTGGGGGGGGAGGGGATAGGAGAGTGGGGGGGGGAGTAGTTTTAGGTGGAAAGGAGAAGAGGGAGATGGTGAAGCAGGGGGCAAGGAAGCGGTGGCGGGGGGGGGTCACAGGTTGAGGTTAAGAACTCTGATCAGCGGGTTGTAACCTGCTGATCAGAGTTATAGAATTGTTCAGCAGAGTCTGCTGAACAATTCTGCTATAAGTTTTTGGTCATTAAAGTGAATAGGAGAGGGAGAAATGAGGTCCGTATGCTGTATGAAAAGGGGCCACCTGCAGACACTTTTGTAGGTCCGTACAATGTATGGAACTGGCAGTGAAGGGGGGTAAAGGATGTGCAGATGGAAGTCCAAAAGCAGAGGGAGTGTGAACTGTCACTGGGTGGACCGCTAAAGCCGATGGAGCTGCCGGGAGCCTCTTATTGTGATCAGTGATGGATCACTGAAGCCGCTGCTGGAAAAACACTGGAAGACTGCTAGATGATCTGTGCAGCAGGTACTATGGAGAAATGAATCCTTGGTCTCTTATCTGAATGCATTCCAAAGGATTACAAGACAAGGGACAAGGATCGCTCTAGCCAACCCACTTGTCACTATAGGATAGAGGATTTCCTGCTGCCCCAGAAAGCAGGGAGAAGTTACATTTCCAGTGCTTCTGGTGTGAAATTTGAGTATTATTTCTCCACAGTACCTGCTACACAGATCATCTAGCAGCCACCCATTTTTTTCCAGCGGCAGCTGAAACGCGTTAGTATTTTGGATGATGTTACTGCTATGATGCTATAATAAAGTTTCCTATGGAGAAGCTGTAGCGTTGCTGGCTTGTACTTGTTAAGAATTCACTGTGAACTCAATTAGCCAGAGCACCGATCACTCTGCACACTAATTGCATTATAGAGCGGTAGAGCTTGGGTGAGTTTTCTCTTCCTATCTAGCATGGTCTCAGTTTTTTTCCAGGGGCAGCTTCAGCGATCCATCCCTGATCAGTGAGAGGCTCCCAGTGGCTTTATTGGTCCACCCAGTGGCATTTCACACTCCCTCTGCTTTTGGACTTCCATCTGTACATCCTAACCCCTGTCCCCTCCTAGTGGGTCACCCATGACATACCTTGATCGATTCAGCGTTTGAGTGCAATACTTTTGTTTGTAAACATTGTCCTAATAAATGTTCATGCTACATCAGATGGCTGTGTGGTGCCCCTCTGTCCCTCCCTTTCTTCTCTTGCAGTGACCGTGCTCCCTAGCCTAATTAGGCAGTCAGATTTTCATTGTTTACTATCAGTAATATCTCTGGGTTTTATGTGTATGTTCATTTATATCATCTGATTTTCCACCTGTTTATCCCTAAAATTGTTTGTTTTGTTTTTTTTTTATTTACTTTTTCTCTTTTTTTTTACTGGTCTTGATTCAGTTTAGCTTGCATATCAACTTTATCGTTTTCCTTCACAAGATCTATACACTGCAGGATGGCTTAAAGAGGAGCTGCACCTTTAAAAAAAAATATTAAAAGCCAGCAGCTACAAATACTGCAGCTGCTGACTTTTAATAAATGGACACTTACCTGTCCCAGGGTCCAGCGATGTCGGCAGCCAAAGCCAATCAATCGCTCGGCTCTCGGCTGCCCCCACCGCCATCCTCGGTTAGGGAATCGGGAAGTAAAGCACTGCGGCTTCAGTGCCGGTTCCCTACTGCGCATGCGCGAGTCACGCTGCGCCTCTGCACTGGTCCCCGTTGTGTGCTGGGAACTGTGTGTTTCCCAGCACAAAACGGGGGGGGGGGGGCTTCTGCGGATATTCTGCAGCTGTCTAAGCCCGGAAGTGGCTGCAGATACCTGTATTAGACAGGTATCTGCACCCCCTCCCCCCTGAAAGGTGCCAATTGTGGAACTGGACGGGGGGAGGAATCCGATGAGCGGAAGTTCCACTTTAGGGTGGAACTCCGCTTTAAGCCGCTGTGTTCTACCGCTGGAGAGAGCCACCCCCTCCGGGAGAACACAGTGATTACTGCTAGCGGCTATAATATCCACTAGCAATAATCACATGTAAAATCCGATAGGCTGGTTGTACCCAAGTTGATTGATCAACTTGGGTACAATCAGCCTGCCCATACATGGTTCGAATCTTGTCCAGTCCCCGCTGAACCGGCCGATATTTAAACCCTCTATGACCGGCTTTACAGATGAAGTATTATGTTTTTTGGAGCTCCTTAACAGGTTGTGCACTTTTTGTTTCTTGTTAGACTTCAGTTTGACACGCTGGAAGCAAAGCTTCTGGAGGTGTGTACATACTGTTGGGGGTAGTGGGAGTATTTGGCTTTTATCTAATCCTTCCAATGATTACCACATCTCTGCTGTAATATTATAGGTCAAGTTCAGAAAAAATAATGAATTCACATGTTTTTGCATTGGAAAAAAAAGATGTGGATTTATTATTTTTTCTTGCAGTAGCCTGAAAAGCATTGCATTTGGTGATCAGTAGATCATGCGTGCAATGTCAGATTTCTGCAGACATGTTATGTGGCTTTCAGCCCTTACCTCTGCATGGGCTTTCTGTTTGAAAGCTGAAGGGAATGCCAGTAGACTACGAGAGTGCTCATCAGTGCCCCCAAAGCCCATTGAAACTACAAGTCCGTCTTCATCGGTGGTAGATGCTCTTGTAGTTTATTTGTTCACAGGAATGAATGACATAGCTGTGTGGGTGGCGTCCCGCACAGCACTGTTGTTTCAAAAAGTGACGGCGGTTGCGGGGAGGAGAACACCCCACTCACTGTCACAGGGAGAAGGGATGGGGGGGGGGGGGGCAGGAGGAGCTGGAACATGTTACCTGTTCTACTCTGAATATGGGTGGAACCTGTAACATGTTCCAAAGGTGAACTTATCCTTTAAACTTTAGCAATCAATTAAGATTATTATTTGTTTTTATTTTTTTTACATTTCTGCTTCCACAGCTTCATTTTATTATCAATTATTACTTACCTTTTAAATTCATTTTAAAGGCTAAAGGTTTTTACCTTCATGAATTCTATGTGCATTCACTGTGCAGGTTTTACCTTCATGGATTCAGTGTGCAGGTTCCCCCTCAGCCCCCCTATTACTTACCCAAGCCTGATTTCCAGGGCTTTTTTTCTCAAACAATAGGTGCTGAAACTTAACTACTGCCCAACAAAACCCCTCCCCCTACACACACCCTCCAAATCACATCAAATAGTGGGTGTGGTCAGTCAAATTTCACAAAAACAGTAGGAGGGTCTTAAAGGGGCATTAAATACCAGGATTGCATTACATACAGAGTGCAGAGCTGTCACTTGTAAACACAGAAACCAGACTTCTGTGTTTACAAGTACAAGTGATTGTGATGAGCAGGCACCAAAGGGTTTGAGCCAGAGGTGGTGGAACTGAGTTCCACCAAGTTCACCCTGAAAAAAAGCCCTGCTGATTTCAATCCAGTGATGTGTGCGAAAGCCGAGGCTCCCTGGGTCTCTCGCTCCTCATTGGCTGAGATGCAGAAGCCACTGGCTCCTGCTGCTGTCAATCACAGCCAGTGAGGAGGGAACGGGGGCGGGGCTGAGCTATGCTTACTGTGTCTTATGGACACAAAGAGCGGCGCTTAGAAGCGAGTGCGTGTGAGTGCTCCCATAGCAAGCCGCTTGCTATTGGGATACTCGGCAGGAGGAGGGGCCCAGTGCACTGGTGGGAGACCCGAGAAGGAGGAGGATTGGGGCTGCTTTGTGCAAAACCAAGCGGCTTGCTATGGGGGCACTCAACAGGGTGGAGGGGCCCAGAACGCCGGTGGGGGACCATTTCACAGAACAGGTAAGTATAACATGTTATTTTAAAAAATGTAAAAAATATAAAAAATGTGCCTTTACAAACCCTTTAAGGATACTGAATGTGACCATATTTGTGAATTTGGCTGTTGCCTTTATTGAGAAGCCCTCGTCTCTAACTGCAACCTCAGACATTCATTACCGCAAAGCAGCCTGGGAGCCACCTTGCGGATTGATGGAAAGCGTGAAATTTGTAACTTTTCTTGTATTTATTAGTGACCTTTCTGTAAACGTAATAACCATTACTGGCTGATGTTGATTTATTAATACTTTTCTACTTTACACCGAAAAACAGAGCGTGGGGAGGAAGGCAAGATGGCTGCCACACATGTCCCTGGCAGAGAGCCATTAGGTTTTGTAGGGGCCTGCTTCTTGCCCGAGCAGGCCTTAGCTGGCATGGATGGATCGGGGCTGGTTTGATAAAGAGAGTTTGTAATGCCATGGATAGCTGGTCAGTTTCCACTGTATCAGGAAGGCCTTGTATTCTTAGATATTTCCAGTGACCTCTATTATCCAGGTCCTCTTACTTCCTCTGTAGTTCAATAAGCTGATGAGAATACAGGAGAGTCCTCTTAAATGTCACTGTTGTCTTCATATTGGCAACTCGCTTTCTCTTCCACCTCCATGAGGCAGTCGGTTACCCCTCTGATCTTTTCCTTAAAGTGGAACTTTACTCTCTCAATCAACATTGACTGTTTTTAATCCTCATGCTGCTTGCGTTCATAAATAGATGGATAATAAAACTCAGCAAAATCAAGCATGGAGGCATGGGTGGATGGGGGAATTTGCCTTGAATATTTAAAATGGAGTAAACTGCGCTTTTGTTTTGTGGTGCTCAGATGCAGTGTAGTTCCGCTTTAGGTCTGAGATAGCTGTGGCGTGTACACTGTTGATGTCGGATGCTATTGTTTGCAAGTCTGACATTTTCGGCATTTGCTGTGTATGGTGAAGCACAGCATCAGCATTTATTTTGGATTTAGGCTTTGTTAGCCGAGTTTATCTGCCAGCAGAAGGCTAAGAAGGGAGAAGGGCTAGGCTGTGTCTCCACCAACATATCAGGAGGCTGAGTGCAAAAGTTTTTGTGCAAGTTGTGAGTACGGTCTTTGTTAGAGCACAGCAGCTTGCCAATTTTGCCTGTGATGCTAGTGGTGACGGACAAATGATAGGACTATTGTACAGCAGTGGAGCTCTCACTTCAGGCAGCCATCTCCGAGCGGGATAAAGTCATGCCTCGCGAGAACAGGGCCCTGTTTCTTCTTGTATTGTAACTCTACTGTCTGCCCTTATGTTGTAAAGCACTGTGCAAACTTTTGGTGCTATATAGATTCCTTATAATAATGCATTGAAGAGGAAGATGATAGTTCTAGTGACCTGGGGATCCCCAAGGAATTTCCTTAATTTGCAGGGATTTCCTCTCACTTCCTGTTTGGTTATGGGACAGGAAATGAAGAGAAATCTCTACAATGGGACACAGAGGGCAAAAAAAAAATCTGAAGGTTATATCCCTACTCTATCCAAAATGAAAAAAAAAGTTTGCTTATAGTTCTACTTTAGGTTTCTAGAAAGGAGAAGGGAAATCCGAGAGCCATCATGAATTGCCATGCCCCATGAAGAATATTTTTTTTATAGCATCTTAAGCACGTTGTTTGATTGGTCACATTGTTATGTGAAAGTGATACTATTGCTTGATTAACCACTCCTAGTTGTTATTTATTTAAATATAAATATTTTATTTATTAATGCCATGTCCTTTTGTGTTCAGGATTTATCATTCCCATGGATTCAGAATTGGAAGACTCCTGCAACCTTCCTTCAGGATTCATCCCTCATGAAGAAACCTCTGAAGTGCCTTAAGAGAATCCTGCCAGAGATGAGGAGGTTTCTACTCTACTCGTAAATTATAAAGTATGTGAAGCCAAAACTTTTCTTTTTGCCTTTCGGTACAGTAGGGAAGTGTTGTAACCTCTGACACCTCTATACCCTTGCTGGGTAGATATGCCCTCTCTCTTTAATAGGAATAGAGGGAAATCTTGCAATGTTTTCATCTTTTTTGGAAACGCATTCCCTTACTTCCTGCTGGGCCTTCAGGAAAGGAAGTGAAGAGAAATCCCCCTGATGGGTCACATGGAAAAACAATGATGGAGGTCTTAAGCATTTCCTACTTTATCCAAAATGTAAAAAAAAAAAAGCTTTACTTGCATATAAAAGTAGGGCCAAAGCTATTTTGGCCCTACTTATCCTATGGATCACAGGAGTGCTCTTCATTCTACACTCCTGTGACCCATATTCAGCCAACAGGGATGTGGGATGCTAAAGCCTGCTCTTGCTGTCTGTTGCCATCACTCAGCCGTTCCAGGCTCTGGAACGATCCTGATTTTATGGTTGGGATCCATCTAGATCCCTGGACCAGCAGCTGGCTCAGTCTCTCACCCCGCACCGCTGGGAGACTGAACCAGCCGCTACCTCTATAGGTTGCCTGCATGTAGCCCAGGGCGGATGCAGGTGCAATTATAGATGGGGCCTGCATGCAGGAGGGGTGTCATCACCCGTCTGAATAAGACCTAAGTATGTATATTCTATACCTGACCGATCCCTGTAGAAGCAGAGAATCACTGTAGTAGGCACTGCTACCTCAGTAATCCTCGCTGTCTTCAGAATTATTTTTATTCAGGATTTATATAGCGCTAACAGATTACGCAGCGCTTTACAATATAAAAAGGGAGACAATACAGTTATAATAAGATAGGTAAGAAAGCGGCGGGTGGTCACGTGAGCGCTGAGAAGTGCTCTTGAATAAGGTATATATCTACATATTTTTTTATAAAGCACATACAGTGGGGAACATAACTTAATACAACACAGGGGATTCCATTAAGTAAACAAAGTGGCTTTATAACCACTTGAAGTTGCACACCCTTATTATTCTACACAACATTCGCCTACTTACATATTTTGTTACAGCACTTCTGAAGTTACCCAAAAGATAGACAAACACAGTGCACGCTGCTTAAGAAAGTGCTGTTTTCCAAAATGTAGCTGAAATGCCTCAGCAATACAAACTAGTAGCATTAATTATTTATCTTTAATTAAGGATTACCATGCAACTAATAGTTATTTTGATAACTCACTTGTGTAGTCAGTTGTAATATTGGCAGCTCCCTTTACATTACCACTATCAACAACAGCAGAGACCAGGAAGGTATAATAATTTCCAGGTGTCAAGCCCGTAATTGTGTCAGAGGTTGTAGTCACATTCCTATCAAAAGCTGGATCTTCCAGGATCTGGATATAATATGAACTGACATTTCCATCTGGTTTCTCCCAGCTCACAGATATAGAAGTGGTGTTGATATTCTGTATGTTCAGGTTCTTCACAACCTCAGGTACTATAAAATATACAGGTATTAGATGTGAGTCTAAGGCTCCATTCACACTAGCGCGTTTTTTGATGCATTTTGCATTTTGCAGAAATGCATGGGAATTTTTTAACATGGGTTCCTATGGAACATGTTCACACCAATGCATTTTTGTATCTCTGCATTTTTGGAAAGGGTCAGGGACTTTTTTTCATGCAAAATGCAGCGTTTTGCATGTAATAGAATTCAATGGACAAGCATCAAAAACGCAAGTGCAGCGTTTTTGCAACGTTTTTGCAGCGTTTTTACAGCGTTTTTGATGCTTTTTTGCCGTTTTTTTTTTTTTTTTTTCATTTTTTTTGACTGTATACAGTCAAAAAAAAAACTGTAAAAAAAAAAAAAAAAACGCAAAACGCGAAACGTGGCAAAAACGCCGCAAAATCGCTGTAAAAACGCTACAAAACCGCTGCTCAAAAACGTGGCAAGCATAAAAAAAAAAACTCCAAAAATGCTCAAAAGCAACATGCATAGGTGTGAATCGAGCCTAAAGCAGAGTTTTCACATTTGTTTGTCATCTCACACCTTGTTTGAGATTGCACTCAAGCGGGTGATCAACCTTTATAGTAGCTATCTGTCTTAAGACTACCTATACTATATGTTCATGGTCAAATTGTCTAGCTGAGGAGATCATATCAGAATATTAATTAGTAATAAAAGTGAAGGTTTTTTCATGGAGCTATAAATGCATATAATAGTGTGGCACTGTACAATTTGGTTAATTTACTAAAGGATTTGGGAATCTTCACAAAATAAATTTTGTGAATATTCACTTCATTCTTTATGTTAAAATATATATATTCGTCTACACTTAGTTGGATAATTGAAGTAAATATTTGCACAGTTTGATTAAAAGGAGAGAAATAAGCAGTACTGGGACTTTAAATGAGGATAGTGGGGCCGTTCATACCCCTCCTCCATCCCGGTTCAGTAATAAAAACTAATAAAGAAAAAGGATGTGGGACTTTGAGGCACACGGGAGCAAAAGTCAAACTAGAATAAAGTTTCAATTTTTTAATATAAAGTAATACATGAATTCATAAGTTTACATTTGTAGGCACATAGCTCAATAAATATAATTTGTATTCAATCATAAAATACATTCCAACAAGGACTTCTATGTAAACATATGAGAATATGAATAAAAAATGCATAACAATAAATATGTGGCACGCAGTGTCACTAGAAAAAAGTGGCAAAGACAAAATGCAATAACAATGGAACGTCCATACATAGCTAATAATGTTGTATGAATAACGGTAGTTGTAAGCTCTACGCCGTTTCGGGACCTTATAGCCACTCATCAGGAGCATAACCGTATTAATCACCTATAAATAGGGGAAATTAGCAATATTTAGAGTAGTTTAAAGGACGAGTGGGCAAATGTAAAACATAAAATTCCACATTCTTCCACAAAGACCATGAACTTACAAATGCGTCCGTGCAAAGGCGGCGCAGCCCTGACTGCAGAGCCCACCCACGATGCCAGGGTCCGAAGCTGAGGGAGCGTGTCTAGGCAGCAGACCCGGCAATGAGAAACCCCCAGATTGGGTCAGAATGTGACGGGGTGACCTCAGAGGAAGGAGGAAAAAAAAGGAGGACCTGAAAAGCAAAAACATGAAGTGAATAGGTAAGAATAGTGTGAAAAAATAAAAGGAGAATATGAAGCAGTGGAAATAGGTTGGAGAAAAGAACGAATAAAAGAAAGAGAAGGAAAAAAAGTGAAAAAAGAAAAGAAAAAAAGTTCAGAGAAAGAGAGAATAGAATATGAGGGAAATAACCAAGATGGTACAGAAAAGTCTTTTTCCCTCGCAATTTAGAAATCAGATGAAATCTGGATGGCGGGGCGTGGCCGGAAGCGGATGGTGATGAGAGGAGAGGAGTGAATACGTGATCCCATCCCGCTCCATGAAGCACGGTAAACCCTGCGGTTAACTGCTAGCCCCCTTACCGCTAATTACCTGGATACCTGCAGAGCTGTGCTGGGCCTCTGTCTCTCCTTCTGCTGTCCCTGCTGCATTGCTGCACTGTCCCGGCCCTGTGTGGACTTGGAGGGCTGCGGAGGGACCCTGCCAATTGGGACGACTGGAAGCGACTGCTGGTGCGGCGTGCGGGGGCGTTGCTCGAGACGCCGCTCAAGGCAGTGTGAGCCCAGCGGTGATTGAGAGAGGAGCGAGAGAGGACACAGTGCCTGGCGCTGACATCGCAAGCATCACGAGACTGAAGGATGAGAGCGGGAGTTCGGTCTGGCTGTCAGTGAGGAGACGGAGACCTTAGAGAGACCGCTGCAAGCAAGAAACAGGTACACAATAACTGTATCCTGTGTGGATGTCTGCTAGCCATATGCTGCATATCGGAAAATAGTTAACAGAGGAACTCTGAATTTTGAGATAAAAATAAAACCTCTGAAGTCCTTCTCCAGGTTGATCCCTAGGCTGACCCCTGGCTAAACAACCGGTTTAAAGTACCCCCCTGTAGCATTTAAAAGAGACACTGAGCTGATCTCCCCTATTGTCTCCTGGACTGTTCTGACCCCCTTACTGCTGGGAACTGTGAGGGGGTGTACGAGGGGACCCTGGGTTACTTGTAACAGAGAAGAGGGACTGTGAGATCTGGAGTGGGAGACCCAACACATAAGGACTTTGCATGACTCACTGACACCTCATTAAGATCCGGGACTAAGGGGGAGAGAGGTCAGACACCAAACTAGAGTTGTGGTCAAACACCTGTGTACAAACCTGAACTTCTGGTAAATGACCAGGTTGATAACAAGGAGCAGTTAAAAGGATATCAACAGTTGGGGGTGAAAGTGCATTAACATTTAAGAAGAGAACAAGATAACCCGGGGTAAACCAACATGACAGGGAGAAGAAAGGGAGAGGAGCATCCTAGCCAGGAAAATATGGGAACCCAATCCTTGAGGTCAGCCAAAGACAAGGAGAAGGAAAAGGGCCCACATCTTACTGTGGCAGGGGCAACAGCTGCGGTGGTGGCAGCATCCGCTAAATTAGAGAAATTGGTCCTGGCAGCAGAACATACCCCAAATAAGGGTGGACAACAAGCACCGATCAAATCAGTAACGGATAGGAAAAGCCAGGGGCATGCGGGACAGTCTGTAGGCAACTCCAATACAAAGAATCCTTCTACAAAAGGCTCAGGAGCCGCTAGCAGGGAAATAGAGGCACCAGTCGCCCCAACCCCCACAGTGGAAGGAGAACCCTCTCTAAAGGATATTTTCCTGGCAATAAGTGCATGTAACCACTCATTGGGAACACTGGGAGAGCAAATGAAGGGCATTAAAGAGGAGCTGACCCTAGTACGCCAGGATCTTAAGATGACAACTGAAAGGGTGACAGAAGCGGAAAAGAGAATAAGCCTAATTGAGGATGATATACTCCCTATGAAACAAGAAGCAAAGATCTGGAGGGAAAAAATGGAAAAACTTGCAGGGAAAGTCGATGAAATGGAAAACAGACTTCGCAGGGATAATGTTAGAGTGGTGGGATTCCCTGAGGGTAGTGAAGGCCTGGACCCTATTGTATTTTTGGAGAACTGGGTGTTGGGGGTATTTGGAGGTGAAACATTTACGCAGCAATTTTCTATAGAAAGGGCACATAGAGTTCCGTACAGGCCCCCCGCACCGGGAAACCCCCCAAGGCCGTTTTTAGTTAAATTTTTGAACTATAAGGATAAAATAAAACTCTTACGTAAAGCTCGTGAGATGGGGAAGATCCTATATAAAGATATAAGGATATCAATATTCCCCGATTTCTCGCCGGACCTTCAGAAACGTAGAGCTGAGTTTCTGGGGGTGAAGCGTAGCCTCCAGAGATATAATGTCTCATACGCCCTTCTTTATCCAGCTAAGCTGCGGATAAATGCGTTGGGGGGTAACCAGTTTTTTGAGTCCCCTGCGAAAGCGTTGGCATGGCTGGAGGACAAGAAAGATCAATTACCTAAGAAATAGAGGGGATACACTGCGAAAAACCAATGTTTATTAAAGGGGTATAACTTGAATTAGATGTATTAATATTTGCACAAATGGAGCGGGGATGGGTTGGGGACACGGTAAATGGAAGTAGGTTGGAGATGGAGCGTGTTTATAGTAAGTTTTTTGTTTTTTGAAAGTGGAGGGGGAGGGAGGGAGTGGGTGTGGGGGAGAGAGGGGGGGGGAGGGGGGAGGTATGGAAGGGTTGAGGGGTATGGGTCGGCCATTAAAAAAGCCCGGAGGGGTAACCTAGAGTGGTATGGAGAGGGGGGGAGGGAGGAAGGATGGGTAAATAAATCAGTGCATGGGAGGGTGTCAGAGGGGGGGTGGGGGAGGGATGGGGTGGGAGGGATGGGGAGGGGGGGAGGGGGGAAAGGGCACAGAAAAAGCAAAATGCAATATAAGGCACCAAACAACACATTAAGTATGGGGTATATTACACTATATAAAGACATAAAGGATATGGTTAATGGAAATTGTATAGATGATATCACAAATAAGCACTGAAGTAGATATGATGGGGAAATATGTATTCTTTCCATTTTTTTTTTTTTTTTTTTTTTTTTTTCTTTTGTTGTTTTGCTGTTTCTTGCGGTGATAACCTTAATTGCAAATAGGTAATGGGAATAAAGATTGGTTCATGGAACGTTAGGGGACTGGGTACTCCCCTAAAGAGAGCACAGGTATTCGATTTGCTAGATGCACTTAGAGTGGATGTTGCCTGCCTGCAGGAAACGCATCTGACCAGGGAGACGAAAGCAATTCTTAAGAACAAGAAATTTCAGAATCAGTACCATGCGATACACTCCTCTTATTCGAGGGGGGTGGGAGTGCTGATTAGGAAAGGGACTGTGTTTTCCTGTAGGCAGAGCAATATAGATGAAGGGGGCCGATATATTTTTTTGCACTGTACGATAGGGAACCGGGAATGCATAATAGCAAATATCTATAACCCACCACCTTTTAAATTGGAAATTTTATATAGCCTGCTGGAGTTTATGATAGACAAACCAAGGATCCCTGTCATTGTAGTAGGGGATTTTAATGTAGTAATAAACAAAGAATTAGATAAATTTCCCCCAGGAAAAGCGGGACAGAGCCCATGTGGGATTCGAATGGGACAGTTTCTGGAAGAGGCCGGGTTGATAGACCTGTGGAGAGCGAGAAACCCTGGGGTACAACAGTTCTCGTGTCATTCTAGTACCCATGCTTCTCTGTCAAGAATAGATTTAGTTTTGGGAAATGACATGGCCGCTCTATTGGTTAGGGATATAACCTATCACCCAAGAGGAATCTCGGACCACACACCGGTGACAGCTATGTTGGATATCGGGATAAGGAAACAGTGGGGTACCTGGAAGCTGAACCCAGTGTGGCTCGAGATTCTTGAGGACCCGAAGGAAACTATGGCAAAAATGAGAGAATTTATAACGCTAAACGAGGGCTCAGTAGCAAGAGGGGTGATGTGGGATGCGTTGAAGGCATACATGAGGGGAATATTGATCCAGCAGATATCAAGAGTTAAGAGAGCATCAAAGGTGGAGGAGGAGAAGGCTAGAGATGAGATCCTAGTAGCAGAGAGGGAGTTAGTGGGAAATCCAACCCCGGAAAAATATCAAAGGTGGGAAAACAAACAATCAATATATAAAGAGGTAATATCTAGGAAAACCGAAAATAAAAGAACATTCCAAAAACATATAATGTTTGGAGAAGGGGAAAGAGTAGGGAAGATATTAGCCCATATTGCTAAAGTGGATGCCCCCCCCCCAATAATTCCTGCTATCAGTAATAGGAAAGGTGAAATTATATATCAATCAGATAAAATAAATGAAATATTTAAGAAATATTATGAAGAGCTATATAAATCCCAGGGGCCAGTGGCAGGAGAGAAAATGGAAAGATTCTTCAGGAAAATAGAACTG
This sequence comes from Lithobates clamitans, assembly GCA_037952925.1. Classification (NCBI taxonomy): domain Eukaryota; kingdom Metazoa; phylum Chordata; class Amphibia; order Anura; family Ranidae; genus Lithobates; species Lithobates clamitans. The sequence goes on along the minus strand of JBBGZY010000404.1, from coordinate 745,439 downwards.
CCCTCCCTGTCAGAGCTCGAGATTGAGACCCTGGAGGCCCCAATCTCATTAGAAGAGGTCAAAGCTGCCGTAAAACAACTGACTAATCAGAAATCTCCGGGTCCGGATGGTCTCCCGGCAGAGATATACAAAAAATACGGGGAGATATTGATACCGGAACTTCTTAAGGTGCTTGAGGGGGCATACCAGGAAGGGAGGCTGCCCGAATCAATGACGGAGGCCACAATTATAATGATACCAAAGGAGGGGAAGGATCCCTTGGAACCTGGATCGTATAGGCCTATTTCCTTACTGTGCTCAGATGTAAAAATCCTGGCAAAAATTTTGGCCATTAGGCTTCAAAAGATAATCCATAGCTTAGTTCAACCGGATCAAACAGGTTTCATCCCCCAAAGGTCAACAAGTGAGAACATAAGGAGGCTATTTCTGAACCTGCAGATTCCAACAGAAAATAAGGGTTCTAGAGCTGTCATGATGCTGGATGTAGGGAAGGCTTTTGATAGTCTTGAATGGGGATTTATCTGGCAGGTTCTGAAGGTATATGGCTTCGGACCCTCATTTAGGAGGTGGGTGAAAATCCTATATAGCTACCCCATAGCTAGGATTAGAACCAACAATGTACTCTCTAGCAAGTTTTCGTTGGAGAGAGGGACAAGACAGGGGTGTCCCCTTTCACCCCTGATCTTTGCCTTAGCTATGGAACCAGTGGCCGCTGCGGTAAGACAAAACAGGATGGTGGAGGGGTTTCAGAGAAGGACCAGGGAGGAGAAGATCGCGTTATACGCGGACGATGTCCTTATCTTTCTAGGGAATACGGAAGGATCATTAAGACAGGTGATGGGTGTTTTTGCAGACTTTGGGGAGGTTTCGGGCCTCACTATAAATTGGGAAAAATCTGTCCTCCTGCCAATAGATCCCATCAAACAAGGCACCTTCCTGGAAAAAACCCCATTAAAAATAGTGGAGAAAACTAAATATTTAGGGATCCAGGTAACAAGGGATCCAGACCACTTTTTAAACAATAATATGGCCCCATTATTGGAGAAATTTAAAAAAAAGGTTGATATATGGAAAGGTCTCTCTCTGTCGGTAGCGGGAAGATGCAACCTGGTTAAAATGCTGTGGATGCCCCAACTATTGTACATTTTACATAATTCACCAGTTTGGATATGTGGCAAATGGTTCAAAAAAATAGATATGCTGTTTAGAGGGCTTGTGTGGAGGGGGGGGCATTCAAGGATAAGTCTACAGACCCTACAGCTTGCAATAGGTGAGGGGGGCATGGCGGTCCCGCACCCACGCTGCTATTTTCTGGCAGCCCAACTGCAACACCTAAGGACAGGGGGTGGATCTATGGGTAATAATAACCTTGGTATAATGACTGCAGATGCACCCCATACATGTGTACTGGAGGTATTGGAGGCAAACTCGTTTGTATATAGGACCCCTACAGTCAAATTAATGTTAAAAGTTTGGAAAAACATTAAAAGCCTGAAAAATATGGAGGGAATAGCGAGAGATATGCCTCTCTGGGATAACAAAAGTCTTCAAGAACTAACAAAGATAGGAAAAATTAAATCATGGGAGGCAAGGGGGATAACTAAATTAGAACAATTATATAATGGCAATGCTCTGAAACCCTTTGTCTCCCTAGAAGAAGAGTTTGCTATCCCAAAACAGTCATATTTTGGGTATATCCAAATCAGGCATGCACTGCAGGCCCAGTATGGGGAACAAGGTCCGAAATGGAGCCAATCACCCATCCCTCAGTTGATAGTGAGTTTTGAGGGGTCAAGAGGATTAATAGCGGAACTCTACCAGCATATCTTCAGAAATAGTAGAGAAGGACCAAATAAACTTAGGTGTAGGGGGAAGTGGGAAAGAGATCTGGGGACAATATCGGATGCCCAGTGGAGGGAGGTGCTAAAGGGGGGCTACCAGGTCTCAGTCTCGCCAGCTCAGAAATTTTCACACCTAATGTTATTGCATAGGGCATATTACACCCCCCAGAAATTGTTTAAATGGGGGAGAAGAGCAGATCCCAAATGTCCGAGATGCCAAATGAATGGAGATTTGCTACACATGATATGGAAATGCCCTAAACTATCCCGCTATTGGTTAGAAGTGATTGAGGATATAAACAGGTCTTTCAACCTGAGTCTTAAACTAGACCCAAGGTTATGTATCTTGGGGGTGGGTGGGGACATGGGTAATGGGAGAGACAAAATAAAAGCAGTGCGGAGATGTCTATACCAGGCAAGAAAGGGAATAACTAAGAGATGGCAAGCTCAGAAACCCCCTTCGGTTGCCGACTGGCGTAGAGAAGTTGCGGAAACAATAGGGAAAGAAAGGACAGTGTTCATAAGGGCAGGAAACTTAAAAGAATTTAAAAAAATATGGAATCCCTGGCTGATGAGTGTAGCCCACCCGACAGACTAGCAGAGTGAGAAGAAGATGGAGAGGATATTGTTCTTAAAATTGGAGCAGTAGTAATATGCCTGATGTTCTATATTAGGAAAAGAGTTTGGTATGAGGTATATATAGGGGTGTAAGGGGGGGGGGTGAAAAAATAAAATTGTATTGTATTTTTTCTACAATGTGAATCTATAAGCCTCAATGGGTATTAGAAGATTTTATTACTGTTTGGTAACATGTATACTGAGTATTGTGATGAATTGTATTTAATTATGAATAAAAATTATTAAATTTAAAAAAAAAAAATCCGATAGGCTGGTTGTACCCAAGTTGATTGATCAACTTGGGTACAATCAGCCTGCCCATACATGGTTCGAATCTTGTCCAGTCCCCGCTGAACCGGCCGATATTTAAACCCTCTATGACCGGCTTTACAGATGAAGTATTATGTTTTTTGGAGCTCCTTAACAGGTTGTGCACTTTTTGTTTCTTGTTAGACTTCAGTTTGACACGCTGGAAGCAAAGCTTCTGGAGGTGTGTACATACTGTTGGGGGTAGTGGGAGTATTTGGCTTTTATCTAATCCTTCCAATGATTACCACATCTCTGCTGTAATATTATAGGTCAAGTTCAGAAAAAATAATGAATTCACATGTTTTTGCATTGGAAAAAAAAGATGTGGATTTATTATTTTTTCTTGCAGTAGCCTGAAAAGCATTGCATTTGGTGATCAGTAGATCATGCGTGCAATGTCAGATTTCTGCAGACATGTTATGTGGCTTTCAGCCCTTACCTCTGCATGGGCTTTCTGTTTGAAAGCTGAAGGGAATGCCAGTAGACTACGAGAGTGCTCATCAGTGCCCCCAAAGCCCATTGAAACTACAAGTCCGTCTTCATCGGTGGTAGATGCTCTTGTAGTTTATTTGTTCACAGGAATGAATGACATAGCTGTGTGGGTGGCGTCCCGCACAGCACTGTTGTTTCAAAAAGTGACGGCGGTTGCGGGGAGGAGAACACCCCACTCACTGTCACAGGGAGAAGGGATGGGGGGGGGGGGGCAGGAGGAGCTGGAACATGTTACCTGTTCTACTCTGAATATGGGTGGAACCTGTAACATGTTCCAAAGGTGAACTTATCCTTTAAACTTTAGCAATCAATTAAGATTATTATTTGTTTTTATTTTTTTTACATTTCTGCTTCCACAGCTTCATTTTATTATCAATTATTACTTACCTTTTAAATTCATTTTAAAGGCTAAAGGTTTTTACCTTCATGAATTCTATGTGCATTCACTGTGCAGGTTTTACCTTCATGGATTCAGTGTGCAGGTTCCCCCTCAGCCCCCCTATTACTTACCCAAGCCTGATTTCCAGGGCTTTTTTTCTCAAACAATAGGTGCTGAAACTTAACTACTGCCCAACAAAACCCCTCCCCCTACACACACCCTCCAAATCACATCAAATAGTGGGTGTGGTCAGTCAAATTTCACAAAAACAGTAGGAGGGCCTTAAAGGGGCATTAAATACCAGGATTGCATTACATACAGAGTGCAGAGCTGTCACTTGTAAACACAGAAACCAGACTTCTGTGTTTACAAGTACAAGTGATTGTGATGAGCAGGCACCAAAGGGTTTGAGCCAGAGGTGGTGGAACTGAGTTCCACCAAGTTCACCCTGAAAAAAAGCCCTGCTGATTTCAATCCAGTGATGTGTGCGAAAGCCGAGGCTCCCTGGGTCTCTCGCTCCTCATTGGCTGAGATGCAGAAGCCACTGGCTCCTGCTGCTGTCAATCACAGCCAGTGAGGAGGGAACGGGGGCGGGGCTGAGCTATGCTTACTGTGTCTTATGGACACAAAGAGCGGCGCTTAGAAGCGAGTGCGTGTGAGTGCTCCCATAGCAAGCCGCTTGCTATTGGGATACTCGGCAGGAGGAGGGGCCCAGTGCACTGGTGGGAGACCCGAGAAGGAGGAGGATTGGGGCTGCTTTGTGCAAAACCAAGCGGCTTGCTATGGGGGCACTCAACAGGGTGGAGGGGCCCAGAACGCCGGTGGGGGACCATTTCACAGAACAGGTAAGTATAACATGTTATTTAAAAAAATGTAAAAAATATAAAAAATGTGCCTTTACAAACCCTTTAAGGATACTGAATGTGACCATATTTGTGAATTTGGCTGTTGCCTTTATTGAGAAGCCCTCGTCTCTAACTGCAACCTCAGACATTCATTACCGCAAAGCAGCCTGGGAGCCACCTTGCGGATTGATGGAAAGCGTGAAATTTGTAACTTTTCTTGTATTTATTAGTGACCTTTCTGTAAACGTAATAACCATTACTGGCTGATGTTGATTTATTAATACTTTTCTACTTTACACCGAAAAACAGAGCGTGGGGAGGAAGGCAAGATGGCTGCCACACATGTCCCTGGCAGAGAGCCATTAGGTTTTGTAGGGGCCTGCTTCTTGCCCGAGCAGGCCTTAGCTGGCATGGATGGATCGGGGCTGGTTTGATAAAGAGAGTTTGTAATGCCATGGATAGCTGGTCAGTTTCCACTGTATCAGGAAGGCCTTGTATTCTTAGATATTTCCAGTGACCTCTATTATCCAGGTCCTCTTACTTCCTCTGTAGTTCAATAAGCTGATGAGAATACAGGAGAGTCCTCTTAAATGTCACTGTTGTCTTCATATTGGCAACTCGCTTTCTCTTCCACCTCCATGAGGCAGTCGGTTACCCCTCTGATCTTTTCCTTAAAGTGGAACTTTACTCTCTCAATCAACATTGACTGTTTTTAATCCTCATGCTGCTTGCGTTCATAAATAGATGGATAATAAAACTCAGCAAAATCAAGCATGGAGGCATGGGTGGATGGGGGAATTTGCCTTGAATATTTAAAATGGAGTAAACTGCGCTTTTGTTTTGTGGTGCTCAGATGCAGTGTAGTTCCGCTTTAGGTCTGAGATAGCTGTGGCGTGTACACTGTTGATGTCGGATGCTATTGTTTGCAAGTCTGACATTTTCGGCATTTGCTGTGTATGGTGAAGCACAGCATCAGCATTTATTTTGGATTTAGGCTTTGTTAGCCGAGTTTATCTGCCAGCAGAAGGCTAAGAAGGGAGAAGGGCTAGGCTGTGTCTCCACCAACATATCAGGAGGCTGAGTGCAAAAGTTTTTGTGCAAGTTGTGAGTACGGTCTTTGTTAGAGCACAGCAGCTTGCCAATTTTGCCTGTGATGCTAGTGGTGACGGACAAATGATAGGACTATTGTACAGCAGTGGAGCTCTCACTTCAGGCAGCCATCTCCGAGCGGGATAAAGTCATGCCTCGCGAGAACAGGGCCCTGTTTCTTCTTGTATTGTAACTCTACTGTCTGCCCTTATGTTGTAAAGCACTGTGCAAACTTTTGGTGCTATATAGATTCCTTATAATAATGCATTGAAGAGGAAGATGATAGTTCTAGTGACCTGGGGATCCCCAAGGAATTTCCTTAATTTGCAGGGATTTCCTCTCACTTCCTGTTTGGTTATGGGACAGGAAATGAAGAGAAATCTCTACAATGGGACACAGAGGGCAAAAAAAAAATCTGAAGGTTATATCCCTACTCTATCCAAAATGAAAAAAAAAGTTTGCTTATAGTTCTACTTTAGGTTTCTAGAAAGGAGAAGGGAAATCCGAGAGCCATCATGAATTGCCATGCCCCATGAAGAATATTTTTTTTATAGCATCTTAAGCACGTTGTTTGATTGGTCACATTGTTATGTGAAAGTGATACTATTGCTTGATTAACCACTCCTAGTTGTTATTTATTTAAATATAAATATTTTATTTATTAATGCCATGTCCTTTTGTGTTCAGGATTTATCATTCCCATGGATTCAGAATTGGAAGACTCCTGCAACCTTCCTTCAGGATTCATCCCTCATGAAGAAACCTCTGAAGTGCCTTAAGAGAATCCTGCCAGAGATGAGGAGGTTTCTACTCTACTCGTAAATTATAAAGTATGTGAAGCCAAAACTTTTCTTTTTGCCTTTCGGTACAGTAGGGAAGTGTTGTAACCTCTGACACCTCTATACCCTTGCTGGGTAGATATGCCCTCTCTCTTTAATAGGAATAGAGGGAAATCTTGCAATGTTTTCATCTTTTTTGGAAACGCATTCCCTTACTTCCTGCTGGGCCTTCAGGAAAGGAAGTGAAGAGAAATCCCCCTGATGGGTCACATGGAAAAACAATGATGGAGGTCTTAAGCATTTCCTACTTTATCCAAAATGTAAAAAAAAAAAAGCTTTACTTGCATATAAAAGTAGGGCCAAAGCTATTTTGGCCCTACTTATCCTATGGATCACAGGAGTGCTCTTCATTCTACACTCCTGTGACCCATATTCAGCCAACAGGGATGTGGGATGCTAAAGCCTGCTCTTGCTGTCTGTTGCCATCACTCAGCCGTTCCAGGCTCTGGAACGATCCTGATTTTATGGTTGGGATCCATCTAGATCCCTGGACCAGCAGCTGGCTCAGTCTCTCACCCCGCACCGCTGGGAGACTGAACCAGCCGCTACCTCTATAGGTTGCCTGCATGTAGCCCAGGGCGGATGCAGGTGCAATTATAGATGGGGCCTGCATGCAGGAGGGGTGTCATCACCCGTCTGAATAAGACCTAAGTATGTATATTCTATACCTGACCGATCCCTGTAGAAGCAGAGAATCACTGTAGTAGGCACTGCTACCTCAGTAATCCTCGCTGTCTTCAGAATTATTTTTATTCAGGATTTATATAGCGCTAACAGATTACGCAGCGCTTTACAATATAAAAAGGGAGACAATACAGTTATAATACAATAAAATATAAGATTAACAGGATTAAGAGGGCCCTGCTCAGAAGAGCTTACAATCTAATAGGGTGGGGCAGGTGGTACAAAAGGTTGTAACTGTGGGGAATGAGCTGATGATGGAAGCGGTAAAAGATTAGTTGGAGGTGTGATGGGCTTCCCTGAAGAGATGAGTTTTCAGGGATCGCCTGAAGGTAGAAAGAGTAGGGGTTAGACAGACAGGGTGAGGTAGCGAGTTCCAGTGGATGGGAGAGGCTCTAAGTAAATCATGGAGATGAGCATGGGAGGAGACGAGGGTTCCTGGGAAGAGCGGAGAGGTCGATTTGGGTGATATTTGGAGACAAGACTGGTGATGTAGCTCAGGGCAGAGTTGTGAATGGCTTTGTATGTTGTGGTTAGTATTTTGAATTTAATTTGCTGTGCGATCGGGAGCCAGTGTAGGGATTGCAGGAGAGGGTTGGCAGACGCTGAATGGTGGGTAAGGTGGATAAGCCTGGCATGATAGACTGAAGAGGAGGTAGCCTATGGAGAGCTAGGCCAGTGAGAGCTGAAGCCATTTTTTTATCAATCAACTGTGTTTACTCTTTTTAAATCACAATGGAAACAGAAACTACGCAAATGACCCTGATCAAAAGTTTACATACCCCAGTTTTTATTACCGTGTATTGCCCCCTTTAACATCAATGACAGCTTGAAGTCTTTTGCGGTATTTGTGGGTGATGAGGCTCTTTATCTTCTCAGATGGTAAAGCTGCCCATTCCTCTCAGCAAAAAGCCTCCAGTTCCTGTAAATTCTTGGGCTATCTTGCTTGAACTGCGCGTTTGAGATTTCCCCAGAGTGGCTCAATGATATTGAGGTCAGGAGACTGAGATGGCCAATCCAGAACCTTCACTTTATTCTGCTGTAGCCAATGACAGGTCGACTTGGCCTTGTGCTTTGGATCATTGTCATGTTGGAATGTCCAAGTATGCCCCATGCGCAGCTTCCTGGCTGATGATTGCAGTATTGGTGCCATTGGCTCCCACCGCTGTCAATCACAGCCAGTGAGCCAATAAAGAAAGAGTGGGGTCAGGGCTGAGCCTCGGCTCTGTGTTTTATAGGCACATAGAGCCGGGCTCAGGAGTGAGCATGCACCAGTGCCCCCATTGCAACCTACTTGCTGAGGGGGCACTAGTCAAGGCAGATCACTGGCAGGGGACCCAAGAAGAGGAGGATTGGGGCTGCTTTGTGCAAAAACCATTGTACAGAGCAGGTAAGTATGACATGTTTGTTATTTAAAAAAAAAAAATCAAACCTTTAATGTCACTTTCAATCAGACTCTTAGTACAAGAAGCAGTATAACACATAAAGTGAATGTAGGTATCAACTCTAAATAGTGACAGGAAAGAAGGAAGGCAAAGCAAATCAATTAGAAATTTAAAAGGTTGTTGTTTGTTGACAAGCTGTTGCACAAATGGTTTGTACAGTGAACAAATAGAAAAGCAATGCAGTGTTTTGCCTCAAAACATTTCTGCAGTGGTACCAAAGTTTAGGATGATCTACGCAGAAGGGAAATGACCTTACATTATTGATATGCACAAATCTAGTGTCAGTTAGCTGAACCAAATGCATGCACACCAACATTTTAGAGAGAGAGAGAGTCTGTTTTTATGGATAGGTGAAAGGAAAGGGGTAGAAAATGTAAGAAAAAGAGAAAGAAAGATAGGGCAGAGAAAGGCAAAACAAAAGAAAAGAGGGAGGTGAAAGAAAAGAGGAAAGGTAGTTTGAGGAAGGGTAGCCACTAAGGAGACAAATGGAAGGATAATTGGTTGGCCTGTGCAAACAGAAACCCAGTTGGGTGGGGTCACGCGTCTTGGAGGTATTCATCAGAGAATCAAAATGGTTCCCAATGAAATCACCTGGTCTTATGTTCCTTGGATCTGTCTCGGAGGTCAGAGGTCGAACTTTCCATTCGTTCTATTTCATTAACCTTGGCAAGCCAGTGTGTCACAGTTGGGGTGGATTGTTTCCACCTGCTAAGGGTACCAGCTCTAGTCGCGTTCAGTGAATGTTGTAGCAAGGATTTGTAGTGTCTTTTCCTGAAGAGGGGAGTGGAGAAGGACCGCTGCTGGGTTAACAAACAAGGAGAAATCTGGGAGTTTGTAAATAAGTCGATGAATTTGCTGCTAGAAAGAGCGTATACAGGGACATAACTAAAACTTATGAAGAAGTGTGCCCCCATTAGATCCACACCTCCAACAGTGATCACTTTATTGTGGAAACAGTTTGGCAAGAACCGAAGGGGTCCTGTACTGAGTCAGGATCCTATATGTGATTTCTTGGTATTTGTGCATAAATCTTCACTCTGCAGTAAAGAACCCTCTCGTTGCTCAGCGAATGTAACCTGTAGGTCTCGTTGACATTTAGCAAGGAAGGGAGCGTCCGCCTGCGCATGCAAGTCAAACCGAAGCTTAAAAGATGCTGATAGAGATAGGCAAACTGAGCCATTCCCTAGACATAATTCCTCAAACAAGTTGAGACATCAAAGTTCAATCCAAATCAGTGACATATGTAAACAAACATAAAAAGTCAGTTGTGACAAGTCCCAACACCAAACAATATGCTTTTATAGGTAGGTATCTTCTAGTTCTTTCACCACGGGTGCTCAAAGGAAAGGTGGCAACTCACCAGAGGTGTTTGACCCCTTTTTACAGGATTGTCAAAATGCGCATTTTGGAAAGTCAGATTGGTTCCACTGCTATACCACCACTCCACTCCAATGTTTCCTCAGGATAGAACTAGGATATGTGACATATCATGACATCAGGGGTCTTTTAGGTGTGTCCTCAAAGAGAACCTGTCACCAAAATGCATCATATGGGGGACATTTGGTCATTGGAAGTTTGGCGTAGGGGTCTGGGGTTCTGAGTAGATGCAATACACGCCCTCCCAGAACTGGACGACCACGCTTTCAGCTACAGCAAGGTCAGCAAGTGGGGGGGGGGTGGATATGGACAAAAGCCCAGGCACCAGGATGCAGTTTCTAGTTGCCATGGTGACCTGGCACCTGGGATTTGTCAAGCCCTGTTTTATATAATGGGTAAAGGTGAACGCTTTGCTGTTATATTTTGAGTTGGTGACTACATTTTGTATTCTGGTCTGGAGTGCTCGCCTGAGAGCTGCTGGTGCCTTCAGAATAAAATTTAAAATGTAAACTAACTCCCTGCAACCTACCCAACCCCCCCCCCCTCTTGCCCTCCACCACAACCCCTTCCACCCCCTGCAATTGCCTCAAGGGTGATTAGCTGTCCTTGCCCATGCAGCCAGTGCAACGGATTTGAAATCCCGGCTCCTCTTCCCCTTCTTTCTGTAGGGCTTCGGGGACAGATCGGAGTGATAATGAGTGGTCAGTGCTGGCCTGTGACTGCTTTGACCAATTGGAACTGCTGTGATCCATCCAAGAAGTACTACATAAAAAGGGGAGGAAGAGAGAGGATTTCAAATCCCTGGGCCGCTACACCTGCTGAGTAAGCATTGACAGCTCATCACCCACGGAGGTAAGTGCAGTGGGGAGGGTGTTAGTTCACCTTTTCTGACAAGGTTGGAATTTTATATAATGGGTAAAGGTGAGTATTTTTCTGTTATATTTTGAGCTTGTGGCTACATTTTGTAGTCTGGTCTGGAGTATTCACCTGAGAGCTACTGGCTCTATCAGGATGAAGGGACTCCTTTTCTTTGGTAGTGGCCTACAGTGTTTCCCTCCAGAGGTACTGGTGTCTTAGCATGAAATTTAAAATGTTAACTAACACCCTTACAACTCCACCACATCCCCTGCCATCCCCTGCACCTACCTCTGTGGATGATTACCTGTCATTGCCCACACAGTCAGTGCAATGGATTTGAAATCTCTGCTCATCTTCCCCTTCTATCTGTAGTGCTTCTGGGATGGATCAGAGTGCTTCTGGGACAGGTCAGAGTGATTCTGATTGGTCAGTGCTGGCACGTGACCGTGTTGACCCATTAGAACTGCTCTGATCCATCCCAGAAGTTCCACAGAAAGAAGGGGAAGAAGAGAGAGGATTTCAAATCCACGGACCACTACACCTGCTGAGTGAGCACTGACCGCTTATCACCCATCAGGTAAGTGCAGTGGGGAGGATGTTGGTGTTAGTTCACCTTTTTTGACAAGGTTGTAATGTTATATTACAGTAAGGGGAGGACACATATATCGAAGAGATGAAGAGAGCTGCACACCCCAAAGTTAGGTTATAGAAGAATTGTTTTTCCCCGATGGGGCTTTAAAACAGCATGTACAGGATTAAGGAAGAACTTCTTGATAAATATATAAAAAGTGATTTTGTCAAATGTCATGGTTTATTAAAATACGGTATAGGAAAAAATCTGGTAGAATAACACAATACATAAAACAATACCGCAACACATTTACACAGCAACAATCTAATCCAACGTCAGTCTCTACATATATATTTAGAAACACTTACTATTCTATTTAGCTAACTACCAAACTGTACATGCTGCTTTAAAGCCCCATCAGGTTGTAATGTTATATAATGTCTAATCTGTTTTGCTGTTTATAGTTTGTTGCTACATTTTGTAGTCTAGTCTGGAGTGTTTGCCTGAGAGGTCGTGGCTCCATCAGGATGAAGGGAGTCCTTTTTCTTTGGTGTTGCTCTGTAGTGTTCATCTGAGCGCTAGTGGCTCCATCAGGATAAAGGGACTCCTTTTCTTTGGTAGCAGTTTGGAGTGTTAATCTGAGAGGTATTGGCTTTATCAGGATGAAGGGACTCCTTTTGGTATTGGTCTAGAGTATTCACCTGAGAGGTAGTGGCTCCATCAGGATGAAGGTATTCCTTTTCTTTGGTAGCAGTCTGGGGTGTTAACCTGAGAGGTAGTACCTGGTGCATGTTGTGGATCAGGAATAATTGCCCACCACAAGGGACAAGTAGCGTGTTGTTCAAGCCATTTATGGGATGCAAGCAGAGTGGAATATATGAGAACAGTGTAGCGTTCTGGTGTCCTCTGCAACATACTCACCCAGGCAGATGGAACAGATAGGCTGCTCCATGGCCGGTGGTCCTTGTAGCGCTGGGTGGTGATCAGCATCCCTGTTGTGGTCTCTGGAAGAATAGCTCCTGTTGATGGCTGCATCCTCCTGTCTCCTCCGAAGTTGTGCTCTCATCCTGGGGGCGATTGGAGACTCTCTGCACTCCTGATGTGATGGCCTTCGACAGAAGCAACCTTGTGAAGGTTATGGCATCCTGATGGTGATTGATGCTGGTGTACCTGAAAATAGCAAAAAATTTATACTACTACTACTACTACCGTGTTTCCCCCGAAAATAAGACCTACCCCGAAAATAAGCCCTACTGTGATTTTCAGGGAGGGCTGCAATATAAGCCCTACCCTGAAAATATTCCCTAGTGTTGTAAAATCATAAAATGCATTTTATTGCAGTGTTACCGTATATACCGTGAACTGTGTAGGAAGCTCCAGTGGGCCATGTAAGCGCCAAGCAGCGCTCAGCTGATTCCTGCTGCTCTCCTCTTCTGCCAATAGGGGATCTCGACCCCCCTCCCTCTGCAATGCTCAGAGGTCAGAGCAGGGAAGGAAGCTCCGGCGGGACATGTAAGCGCCGAGCAGCGCTCAGCTGATCCCCGCTGCTCGCCTCTTCTGCCAGCAGAAGGTCTCAGGCCCCCCTCCCTCTGCAATGCTCGGAGCTCGCCCTGAACTACACCAGAAAATGAAGGTCAGTGTGGGAGGAGAGGATCGGCGGGTCACGGCGCTGTAACAGTGTGTTTATCACAGATAGATCACAGATAGATTGCAGAGAAATGCACGGTTTGCATTGTGTAATATGGTGCATTTTGTTATTTTTTACACCCACTTTTACTCAGTTCCACTGGCCTGACAGGCAGGGAGGGAGAAGGTCAAGCCCTACCCTGAAAATAATCCCTACTGGGTCTTTTGTTGTCAAAATTAATATAAGACCCAAGCTTATTTTTGGGGAAACACGGTACTACTACTAATAATAATAGTAATATATACAGTAATAGTATCATCATAGCAATATATTTGAATAAAAATGCTGATAATTGCAGTAAATCGCAGGAGCCACAATCTGACAAGGTAACTCGGCCAATGTGACTTCGGTATTGGTCTGGAGTGTTCACCTGAGAGCTAGTGCTTCATCAGGATGAAGGGACTCCTTTTCTTTGGTAGCAGTTTGGGGTGTTAATATGAGAGGTAGTTGCTCCATCAGATGATGGGACTCATTTTCTTTGGTATTGGTCTGAATTGTTTACCTGAGAGCTAGAGGCTCCATCAAGATAAAGGGACTCCTTGTTTATAAGTGGCAGTAGATATCAGTATGTACAGGACAAGTGCTGGAGGTGGTGAGATGGAGTTCTGTCACGTTCCGGCTGGAAAAAAGCCCTGCTACTATACCTACTACAAGCAACAAGATAAAAATACACCATGGTAATAATAATAACCCTGGTGGATGTTGTGGATCAGGAATAATTGCCCAGCACAAGGGACAAGTAGCTTGTTGTTCAAGCCATCCATAGATGCAAGCAGAGTGGAATATATGAGAACAGTGTAGCGTTCTGGTGTCCTCTGCAGCAGATTCAAACAGATGGGCTCCTCCATGGTCGGTGGTCCCTGTGGCGCTGGGTGGTGATCAACATCCCTGTTGCGGTCTCTGGAAGAATGGCTCCTGTTGATGGCTGCCTCCTCCTGTCTCCTCTGAAGTTGTGCTCTCGTCCTGTGGGCGATTGGAGACTCTCCGCCCTCCTAACGTGATGGCCTTCCACGGAATCTGCGTCGTAAAGGTCGTGGCATCCTGATGGTGATTGCCGGTGTACCTGAAAATAGCTAAACATTTATACTAAGAAAAACAATAATAATAGTAATATATACAATAATAGTATGATAATACCAGTATATTTGAATAAAAACGCTAATAATCACAGGAGACACAATCTGACAATGTGACTTGGTGAATGTGACTTTTGGTATTGGCCTGGAGTGTTCACCTGAGAGCTAGTGGCTCTATCAGATGAAGGGACTCCTTTTCTTTGGTATTGGTCTGGAGCTTTCACCTGAGAGCTAGAGGCTCCATCAGGATGAAGGGACTCCTTTTCTATGGTAACAGTCTGGAGTGTTCAACTAAGGGGTAGTGGCTCCATCAGATGAAGGGACTCCTTTTTTATAAGTGACAGAAGATATCAGTATGTACAGGACAAGTGCTGGAATGGAGTTCCATCATGTTCCGGCTGGAAAAAAGCCCTGCTACTATACCTACTACAAGCAACAAGATGAAAATATACCATAGTAATATAAAAAAATAATAACCCTGGTGGATGTTGTGGATCAGGAATAATTGCCCAGCACAAGGAACAAGTAGCATGTTGTTTAAACCATCTATGGATGCAAGCAGAGTGGAATATATGAGAACAGTGTAGCGTTCTGGTGTCCTCTGCAACATACTCACCCAAGCAGATGTAACAGATAGGCTGCTGCATGGTGGGTGGTCCCTGTGGTGCTGTGTGGTAATCAGCATCCCTGTTGTGGTCTCTGGGAGAATGGCTCCTGTTGATAGCTGCGTCCTCCTGTCTCCTCTGAAGTTGTGCTCTCATCCTGTGGGCGATTGGAGACTCTTCACCCTCCTGACGTGATGGTCTTCCACGGAATCGGCGTCGTGAAGGTCATGGCATCCTGAAGGTGATTGATGCCAGTTTACCTGAAAATAGCTATAAATGTATACTACTACTACTAATAAAAATAATAATAGTAATATAATTGAATAAAAATGCTGATTATCGCAGTCAATCGTAGGAGACACAATCTGACAACGTGACTCGGGTATTGGTCTGGGGTGTTCACCTGAGAGCTAGAGGCTCCATCAGGATAAAGGGACTCCTTTTTTATAAGTGACAGTAGATATCAGTATGTACAGGACAAGTGCCAGAGGGGGCGGAATGGTTTTCCGGCTGGAAAAAAGCCCTGCTACTATACCTACTACAAGCAACAAGATTAAAAAATATACCATAGTAATAGTAATAATAATAACCCTGGTGGATGTTGTGGATCAGGAATAATTGCCCAGCACAAGGGACAAGTAGCGTGTTGTTTAAGCCATCTATGGATGCAAGCAGAGTGGAATATATGAGAACAATGTAGCGTTCTGGTGTCCTCTGCAACATACTCACCCATGCAGATGGAACAGATAGGCTGCTCCATGGTGGGTGGTCCCTGTGGCGCTGTGTGGTGATCAGCATCCCTGTTGTGGTCTCTAGGAGAATGGCTCCTGTTGATGGCTGCATCCTCCTGTCTCCTCCGAAGTTGTGCTCTCATCCTGTGGGTGATTGGAGACTCTTCGCCCTCCTGACGTGATTTTCTTCCACGGAATCGGCGTCGTGAAGGTCAAGGCATCCTGAATGTGATTGATGCCAGTGTACCTGAAAATAGCTATAAATGTATACTACTACTACTAATAATAATAATAGCAATATATTTGAATAAAAACGCTGATAATCGCAGGAGCCACAATCTGACAAGGTAACTCGGCCAATGTGACTTTGGGATTTGTCTGGAGTGTTCACCTAAAAGCTAGTGGCTCCATCAGGATGAAGGGGCTCCTTTTCTTTGGTAGCAGTCTGGAGTGTTCACCTGAGAGATAGAGGCTCCATCAAGATAAAGGGACTCCTTGTTTATAAGTGACAGTAGATCTCAGTATGTACAGGACAAGTGGCAGAATGCAGGTCGGTGGTCCCTGTGGCGCTGGTTGGTGATCAGCATTCCTGTTGTGGGAGAATGGCTCCTGTTGATGGCTGTGTCCTCCTGTCTCCTCTGAAGTTGTGCTCTCGTTTTGTGGGCGATTGGAGACTCTCTGCCTTCCTGACATGATGGCCTTCCATGGAATCGGCGTCGTGAAGGTCATGGCAACCTGATGGTGATTGATGGCGGTATACCTAAAAATAGCTAAAAATGTATAAAATTATTAATAGTAATATATACAAATAATAGCAATATGTTTGAATAAAAAGGCTAATCACAGTCAATCGCAGGAGACGCAAACAAATGTGACAAGGTCAACTCCCAGTGCAGGAATGATGTGAAACAGCCGCAGTCTGGTTTGAACCGGTTTGTAGCCCACTGTGACATCACACACCTCACACCAGCTGCCACTTTTCAGGCCTGGAAACTGTGACTGGGAATACCTCGGTCATGTAACACTATAGC
Source organism: Lithobates clamitans (assembly GCA_037952925.1). NCBI lineage: Eukaryota > Metazoa > Chordata > Amphibia > Anura > Ranidae > Lithobates > Lithobates clamitans. The sequence goes on along the minus strand of JBBGZY010000404.1, from coordinate 728,965 downwards.
CAAATACATTTTATATCATTTTATAGATATAATTAATCTGTACTATGGTAATTTTAAGGGTTGTTCTTGGAATTCTCCACAAGAAAGCAGTGTGTCTCACTGAATCCTCAGCTGCTATATCAGCCATTGCCACAGGATGTCTCCCTGGTGGTGATGGTGACTGGGGAGAGCAGAGCTGAGCAGGTGAGGAGGACAGAGGGAAGGAGAGCCAAGAGTGGTGAGAAGAACCCGGGAGGTGCTGGATTATGGAGGCCTGATGGTTTGTGGAAGAAGCTGACTGTTTTTTTATGTATAGAAAGTGCTGTTACAGAGGGGGATGATGTCTTTTTAAGCACCCCCACCACTACCAGTGTTATTATCTGCCCTCCCACCAGTGTTCCTTATATCTGCCCCCACCAGTGTTCCCTATATCTGCCCCCACCAGTGTTCCCTATATCTGCCCCCACCAGTGTTCCCTATATCTGCCCCCACCAGTGTTCCCTATATCTGCCCCCACCAGTGTTCCCTTATCTGCCCCCCCACCAGTGTTCCCTTATCTGCCCCCCCACCAGTGTTCCCATATCTGCCCCCACCAGTGCTCCCTTATCTGTCTCCCCCCACCAGTGCTCCCTTATCTGTCTCCCCCCACCAGTGCTCCCTTATCTGTCTCCCCCCACCAGTGCTCCCTTATCTGTCTCCCCCCACCAGTGCTCCCTTATCTGTCTCCCCCCACCAGTGCTCCCTTATCTGTCTCCCCCCACCAGTGCTCCCTTATCTGTTTCCCCCCACCAGTGCTCCCTTATCTGTCTCCCCCCACCAGTGCTCCCTTATCTGTCTCCCCCCACCAGTGCTCCCTTATCTGTCTCCCCCCACCAGTGCTCCCTTATCTGTCCCCCCCCCACCAGTGCTCCCTTATCTGTCTCCCCCCACCAGTGCTCCCTTATCTGTCTCCCCCCACCAGTGCTCCCTTATCTGTCTCCCCCCACCAGTGCTCCCTTATCTGTCTCCCCCCACCAGTGCTCCCTTATCTGTCTCCCCCCACCAGTGCTCCCTTATCTGTCTCCCCCCCACCAGTGCTCCCTTATCTGTCTCCCCCCACCAGTGCTCCCTTATCTGTCTCCCCCCACCAGTGCTCCCTTATCTGTCTCCCCCCACCAGTGCTCCCTTATCTGTCTCCCCCCACCAGTGCTCCCTTATCTGTCTCCCCCCACCAGTGCTCCCTTATCTGTCTCCCCCCACCAGTGCTCCCTTATCTGTCTCCCCCCACCAGTGCTCCCTTATCTGTCTCCCCCCACCAGTGCTCCCTTATCTGTCTCCCCCCCACCAGTGCTCCCTTATCTGTCTCCCCCCACCAGTGCTCCCTTATCTGTCTCCCCCCACCAGTGCTCCCTTATCTGTCTCCCCCCACCAGTGCTCCCTTATCTGTCTCCCCCCACCAGTGCTCCCTTATCTGTCTCCCCCCACCAGTGCTCCCTTATCTGTCTCCCCCCACCAGTGCTCCCTTATCTGTCTCCCCCCACCTGTGCTCCCTTATCTGTCTCCCCCCACCAGTGCTCCCTTATCTGTCTCCCCCCACCAGTGTTTCCTTATCTGCCCCCCCCCACTAGTGTTCCCTTCTCTGCCCCCATCTTCCCCACCAGTGTTACCCCTTCTGCCCCCACCAGTGTCCCCCCATCTGCCCCCAAGCAGTGTTCTTTTCTGCCCCCCCCCCACACACACACATACCAGTGTTCTCTTTTCTGCCCCCCCCCCCCCACACACACACACCAGTGTTCTCTTTTCTGCCCCCGCACCAGTGTTCTCTTATCTGCCCCCCTCACCAGCCTGGCTTCCTGTCATTTTGTGCAAAAACATCACTTAAACCGTGTTGCAAAATAATACAATTAAGAACTTTGTAGTCACCACCCACCACCCTACCAGAAGAACGGTCACATAGTGTCCTAGCGACATTAAAGTCTCCTACCATAACCATAGGGACTGATGTAAAAAGATATGATTTATTTCACATCATTAAATAACCCCATTCTTCCTGATATTGTTTGAGGCCCATATATGTTAATTAATCTGAGTCTCCTGCCATGAATTGTTACTTCCAATATAAGACATCTTCCCATTGACACCTCAGTGAGTCTGTGCACCGTCACATCCTTAGTATTAAAAAGGATACTAAGGACCCCAGACTCCACAGCCAAAGACCAAAATGAGGGTCCCGTGTGCCAGTCCCTCTCTGCCTCCCACATTAGTACAACAGATGTGTCTTGTAAAAAATAGACATCAGCGTCCAGGTATCTGAGGTGTTCAAAAACGACATGCCTTGTCCTCCTGTTTCTAATGCTGTTCACATTGCTCGAGACAATGTTTATAAAAAAAACCTGCCATCACAGCAAAGAGGAGAAACCCCCATCATTATAAGTCGGAATCCAAGTCACTCTGCTGACTACCAGTTTCTATATCAGATGCTACAGGTAAAGGACGCCTTTTAGTGGGTGGGTCATCCTCTGAGCCAGTCGCATACTCCTTTTCCACTCTTTTTAGTTCCTGCTCCAGTTCCTGGGCCTCTAGAGAATAGGCGTCGGCATCCAAATCTGATAACACTTCATACCTATTGGTAGAAACGGCCATACCCTCTTCTGGTGCCCCTTTCACTTTTTTGGCTGGCTTCTGCACTAAGTACCAGTCACTTTCAGGTTTACGGGTAGATTTATTCTTTTTATTCCTCCTCTCATGACCAGTGATCTGCAGAGACAGTAAGTGGAACAGACGAAAAGTGTGCAGCCGGCTGCTACTCAGCCTGCTGAACACTGTCCGCCCATCCGGGGGTAGTCTCCTGGACCTCTGGGACCACCTCCTCCCTAGTGAATACAGCCCCATTCATTAAGGCTTCCTCCTCTAGTTGATCTGCTGCAGCCAACAGTTCATTGTCTGCAGATTCCCCACCCGTATTATGGAAGGCCTTCGAGCAATCCCTGTGGAAATGGCCAAGCCTACCACACAGATTGCAATTAACCTTCTCACAGGTAGAACTGATGTGGCCACAAAGATTACACTTCAAGATCGTGCAAACACTCGCCACATGGCCAGATTTACCACATAACCTGGGCTGACCTGCATAGAAGCAAACTCCATTCTCCCGCCCAATGAAAAAGGAGTTTGGCAGGTGATGGGTAACAGTGTTAGTTTGCCTCAACTTAACAAGAACCCTCCAACTACCAGTCAGATGCCATCACTGTCTTTAGTTTTTGTCAAATCAGAAGCCATTACACAATGTCTTCTAAGCCAGATAACTGTCACGTACCTGCTTGGAGACTGAAATGACGAGGTCGTCCTCTCTTGTATCTCCAGTACAGGTCCCGCTGGAAGTGGAACAGCGGGACCTGAGAACCAGGAGGGACACGAGTACCTGCAGCTGCGGACCCGGAGACTTGTGGCTGAGGATGCGATCTTGGATGAGTAGATAAACCGTCAGATCAGGATAAGCGGTGCTGCGCCAAGGATCAGCTGGGCTTAAGGAGACACTCCGCAGGAACTGTGGTGCTGGAACGTCAGGTGATGTAAAGTCCCTGGAATACTTGCAGCAGGAAGTCGCAGCAGGTTGCAGGACTGTGATTGCAGGCACTTGCAGGATAACAAGGAGAAACGCCAGAGGCAGGAGCAGAGTCTCAAGGGTAGCCAGGTTCGGTAACAGGCGGTCAGCGGGGTACAAGGCAGCAGGCAGAAGCAAAGTCACATGGATAGCCGGGTCTGGTAATAGGCGAGCAGTGCAGTGCAAGGCAGCAGGCATAAACGGAGTCCAATGGGAAGCCAGGATCAGAAACCGGTAGTCAGAGCAGAAACAGGATCCAGAAGCAGAGTCAAGGCAAGCCAGGTTCATCAACAGGTAACAAGCAGGTAGTAGCAGGTTTCAGGTATCGGGGTACAGCTGAAGACCAGTCAGCACCGGTCTGAGGGCAGAGCACTTCTTTAAATAGGCCGGCTGGCGCCAACTGGCGTTATGGGCGCGCTCCTGCACGTGCACTCCGTCCGTCGCGCACGTGCATTGGCATCTGCAGCCGTCTGTGTGCACGCGCATGCACCCCGAACGGGAACTAATAGTTCTCTTACATTGCCCCCCCCTTATGGGCAGCCTCCGGATGCCCACTAGGGATCTCTTCTCCGGGTGAAGCTGAAGATAAGCCTGGATCAATTGAGGAGCATGTACATTACAAGAGGGTTCCCACGAATTATCTTCAGAACCATAGCCCTTCCATTTAATTAAAAACTGGGTCTGGCCTTTTCTCTTCCTGCAGTCCATAACAGCCTCAACCTCAAACTCTTCATTACCTTCAACAAGCAAGGGTGGAGGAATCTCAGGTTCTCGATCAGGGAGTATCGTTTTAAAAGAGATACGTGAAATACCGGGTGACTCTTCAAATTTGCCAGCAGGTTGAGCTCGAAGGCAACAGCATTAATCCTCTTCTTTACTGAGAATGGGCCAATATACCTTGGTCCAAGTTTTTTAGAGGGACAAGCCAACTTAAGGTTCGTGGTGGAAAGCCATACCTTATCTCCTGGTTTAAGGTCCAGGTTACCCCTTCTCTTCCTGTCATAGAACCTCTTATTATTTTCCTGGGACTTGGTGATGGTTTCTTGTAGGAGTTGGTTGTTGGACCTCCAGAACTCTAAACGATCTTGTACTGCCGGAACTGAAAAGCAACGTAAATACTGCTCCAGGGTCTGGTTTGTCCTCTCTGTTTGACCGTTAGTCTGTGGATGGTATGCAGATGACAAACAGTGTTTAATGTCCAAAGCTTCACATAAGGATTTCCAAAATCGGGAAGTGAATTGTACCCCACGGTCAGAGGTAATGTTAGCAGGAGTCCAAGTCCATGGCAATCATGGTCCATAATTTATCAGGGACAGCAAGGGGTTCCAAAAGACCCCAATTTTTGGCTCTATCAGTCTTGTTCCAAAGACACGTTGTGCAGGATTTAATATAGTCCCTGCAATCTTGCACCAGGTTTGGCCACCAGAAGGAGTGAAGGACCAGATTTGATGTCTTATGTGCTCCGAAATGACCTACCAAGGGATGGTCGTGACACATGTAAAGCACTGCTCAGGAACGAAGATCTGTTCGTCATGAAAGTAGAGACCTTCTTTCAGCAGAAGGTGGAGATCTTGAGGTGGAGAATGGTTTTGAACTGCTGACTTAATTTGAGGAGAGAGGTCCATCTGTAGAAGAAAATGTTTAGCTGGTAGAATGGTATTGGGCTCAGAGGGAACCTCAGTGTCTTGGAACATACGAGAAAGGGCGTAAGGCTTCCCATTCTTGGATCCAGGCCGATAGGTAATATGGAAGCAGAACCTTGCAAAAAGAGGGCCCATCTGGCCTGGCGGGGTCTTAATCTCTTGGCTGCTTTTAAATATTCAAGGTTCTTGTGGTCGGTGAACACAAGAATGGGATGTGCTGCTCCTTCAAGAAGATAGCGCCATTCTTCCAAGGCAGATTTGATAGCCAGTAACTCCCGATCACCCACGTCATAGTTCCTTTCTGAGGCACTTAGTTTTCTGGAAAAGAAGGCGACAGGGTGGAGTAAGGATTTTATCCCCTGTTTCTGACAGTATGGCTCCCACAGCAATCTCGGAGGCATCAACCTCAAGAACATAAGGCAAAGTAGGGTCAGGGTGTTTCAAAATGGGTGCAGATGTGAAAAGGCTCTTTAAGCTCCCAAAAGCAGCTTGAGCTTCTACAGTCCATGTGAAAGTTGTGCTTGATCTGGTTAATTGTGTAAAAGGGGATATGATACCTGAGAAGTTCTTGATAAATTTCCTGTAGAAATTGGAAAATACCACGAATCGCTGCACAGACTTTTTATCAGTGGGAGCCGGCCAGTCGAGTACTGCAGATACTTTTTGTGGATCCATGGCAATCCCATCTGCGTAAATAATGAGGCCCAGGAACTGGATAGTAGGTCTCTCGAACTCACACTTTTCAGCTTTGGCATAAAGGTGATGTTTCCTTAGTCTGTCTAATACCTTTTTAACATGGACTCGATGTGATTCAAGGGAGGAGGAGGCGATTAGTATGTCATCCAGGTAGACAATAGTAAATACATCAAGGAAGTCCTGAAAAACATCATTCACAAAATGCTGGAAGGTAGCTGGTGTGTTACAGAGTCTGAAGGGCATCAGTAAATATTCAAAGTGCCCAAAACGAGACCTAAGGGCCGTCTTCCATTCATGTCCTTCCTTAATTCTGATCAGGTTATATGCTCCTCTTAGATCTAATTTAGAGAAAACACGTGCTTCTCGCAGTCTCTGAAACAGTTCAGGGATAAGTGGCAGGGGGTATCGGTTTTTAGTCGTTACTTTATTTAAGTCCCGGTAATCAACACAAGGCTGGAGTGTGTGATCCTTTTTTTCGACAAAGAAAATTCCTGCTCCAGCGGGGGAAGAGGAAGGCCGGATAAAGCCCTTATCAAGGTTTTCTTTAATGTACTTTCGAAGTTCCTCCAGTTCAAGCTCAGAGAGAGGAAAGATTCTGCCAAAGGGAATTTCAGCACCTGGCAAAAGTTCAATAGGGCAGTCATACGGTCTGTGAGGGGGGAGAGTGTCAGCATTCTTCTTGTTGAAAACATCCAGGTATTCATGATAAGCGGATGGCACAAGTTGAACAGTCCCATGATCTGCACTGATGCAGAGGAGTGGCTCTCTGGAACTGGGTATAGGAGGGAAGCAGTACTCCTTGCAATAGTCAGAGGAAAAAGACACTTCTCCGGATGACCAATTGATGAGAGGATTATGCGACCTCAGCCAGGGTTGCCCAAGAATAACAGGAAAAAGTGGGGATGTGATGACCTCAAGAGGAAGGAGCTCCCGATGTCTAGAAGTGATAGAACAGGGAATAGGTACAGTCTCTAGCGTAACAGGTCCAGATTTAATGCCCGTACCAGCAGCTAGGTGAACCAAGAAGCTGTTTTTCTTGGTACATAAAGGTAATTCATGCATAGTTGCGAAAGAAGAGTCCACAAAACAGCTACAGGCCCCTGAGTCCACAATGGCAGAAACTGTGAGAGTCTTTCCTGCATACTGGAGAGACATTGGCAGCAAGGTGTGGTTCTGCCCAGGGTTTAGGGAAGCAACCGTATGAGGTTGAGAAGATGATCACCTAAGGTGGTTTCGGGGACAACATTGCAGAAAATGTCCGTCATCGCCACAGTAAAGGCAGAGATTGAGCTGGTGACGACGAGATCGCTCCTGTTTGGACAGAGGAGGTCTCGGGAAGCTGGTGTATGCAACCCTCTTAACATTGGCTGTGTCTTTAGGCATAGTTTCAGAGGAAGGAGGTAACTGGGCCTTGGGCTGTGCAGATAACAAATGAAGGTTTCCGGTTCTCTCGGACTGTCTTTCACGCAGGCGGCGATCAATCAGAATGCAGAGATGAATCAAATCATCCAAGGAGGTGGGTGCATCCACCCTGGCCAGTTCATCCTTGATAGCCTCTGACTGGCTGAGACAAAACTGAAAACGTAGTGCAGAACTATTCCATTTGGTATCAGCGCTCCATAATGGGAAGTCCGAAACATAATCCTCCACAGGCTTGGGGCCCTGTTGCAGATGCCTTAAGGTGGTTTCGGCAGTCTGTTGACGGAACAGATCAGCATACAGTTGGGCCATAGCGGCAAAAATAGGAGCTTGCAGAAGCCAAGACAGGATCACGTTGCTCCTGGAGTTGGTGAGCCCAGGCCTGGGGTTCTCCCAGCAGCAAGGAGATGAGGAAGCCTACCTTCACTTCTTTGGTAGAAAAGGTGTGGGGTAGTAGAGAAAAATAAAGCTCACAGGCATTCTGAAAAGTTTTGAATCCTTTACGGTCGCCAGAGAAGCGCTCGGGTAAAGGTACTCTAGGCTCAGCAGGATAAGAAAGTCCCACATGATTACAAGTTGTGATTCGTGCAGCAGAATCCATGACTCTTGTAGACTCGGAGGTGGAGACCGGACTGGATATTGAGTGTAGTTGGTTGTGGAGTTGAACAAAGTCCTTATGCAACCCTTGTACTGCATGAGAAAGTACGGTAAGAGTCCGGCAGAGGGTTGACAGAAGAGAGACCTCCCTTTCAGATTCCATGTCACGTACCTGGTTGGAGACTGAAATGACGAGGTCGGCCTCTCTTGTATCTCCAGTCCAGGTCCCGCTGGAAGTGGAACAGCGGGAGCCGAGGACCAGGAGGCACACGAGTGCCTGAAGCTGCGGACCCGGAGACTTGTGGCTGAGGATGCGATCTTGGATGAGTAGATAAACCATCAGATCAGGATAAGCGGTGCTGCACCAAGGATCAGCTGGGCTTAAGGAGGCACTCCGCAGGAACTGTGGTGCTGGAACGTCAGGTGATGTAAAGTCCCTGGAATACTTGCAGCAGGAAGTCGCAGCAGGTTGCAGGACTGTGATTGCAGGCACTTGCAGGATAACAAGGAGAAACGCCAGAGGCAGGAGCAGAGTATCAAGGGTAGCCAGGTTCGGTAACAGGCGGTTAGCGGGGTACAAGGCAGCAGGCAGAAGCGAAGTCACATGGATAGCCGGGTCTGGTAACAGGCGAGCAGTGCAGTGCAAGGCAGCAGGCAAAAAGAGTCCAATGGGAAGCCAGGATCAGAAACCGGTAGTCAGAGCAGAAACAGGATCCAGAAGCAGAGTCAAGGCAAGCCAGGTTCATCAACAGGTAACAAGCAGGTAGTAGCAGGGTTCAGGTATCAGGTCAGCACCGGTCTGAGGGCAGAGCACTTCTTTGAATAGGCCGGCTGGCGCCAACTGGCGATATGGGCGTGCTCCTGCTCGTGCATGCCATCCGTCGTGCATGTGCATTGGCATCTGCTGCCGTCCGTGTATGCGCGCACCGAACGGGAACAAATAGTTCTCTTACAATACACAATATCCTGAGGGACACAGACTCATTCCAAAAAATGATGTTAACATTTGCTGTGTCAGATTTGGAGATGGGAATAAAGCTGAAATTCCTCCAACCCTCTTTGTCCCGCAACCTACTGAAGCTGGCCCAGAATCTGTCTAAGTCAGACACGAGCTTAAAGCTGACATCATAACCTTGTCTGTCAGGGAGATTGATGACTGCCAATATGTCGGCAGGCGCAAACCCTATCTGCTGACACAGCAACTCTCTTACTACAAACCTCCTATCGGAGAGCTTTTCTCTGGAACCCCTATGCTTAAATCTGACCACATTTCTCCTCTTAAAGGCCTGACCAGTATAACTGTTACTGGTGGAAAAAGAAAGGGCTCCAGGCATTCCGAGGAGGGACATGACCAGATGGACCAGTGTTCCCCTGTGGAGCAGGTGGTGGATCCACCAAAGGGGGGAAGTCCTGAGGGCTATTCTGAACTGACTCCTCCATTGCTACATTCTCAGCGCTTTCAGACTGCTGATGACCCCATTCAGATATACCAGCTTTAGTATTAATGACATCAGAATTATTTACCACATTAATATTAGTGACATTATCACTGCACATCATATCATTACTAGCAGCATCATTGCTAGTTACCCCAGTGTTACTCCCACCATGAACACCAGTCACCCCAGCATGGCTCTGTACTGTGAATGTCTGCTGGGTTAAACTGATGTTCCCACTATCCTCCAGAGCTGGAAGTCCAGCAGGAAAATCAGCTCCAACCTGGTTTTGCTCCTCACTGTCCTCCAGAGGCTGCACAGTCTTCCCTTCAGGAGACACATTTGGTGGATGCGTGCGTTGGACTGGTTCCCCAGAGTCTGACGCTGTAGAACAGTGGTCATCAACCCTGTCCTCAGGGCCCACTAACAGGCCAGGTTTGCAAGATAACTGAAATACATCACAGGTGATATCATTTACTGCTCAGTGATTTCAGTATTCTAGTCTGCATCTCCCCAAGGTAATACATAAAACCTGGCCTGTTGGTGGACCCTGAGGACAGGGTTGATGACCACTGCTGTAGAAGACTCAATCCTTCCACTCAATCCCACCTCAAATTGGTCACGATTGCAGTACACCTCTGCCACTGGTCCCAGTTCTTCCAGAACAGCATCAATGTCCTTTGACACACCAGCCAGTTCAGTTCCCAGGGAGTTCAGTTTGCTGTCCATATAAAATTTCTTTCCTGGGGGTTGGAAGCTTTAAGTCTATAGACAAGTCCTAGAGTCTAGCGTCAATCTGCTTCTGGATTCTAGCCTTGGCTTTTCTCAGGGTATCCATTCTTTTTACCAGGAAAGGAATCTTATCAGCCAGGTGCAGCACAGGTTCAGGCTTTAACCCCTTCTGCTTCGTGGTTGCAGGACGCTTGAAATCTTGATCCACCTTTCCATTACCAGTACTGGCCTGAGGGTCTCTGCTGGGTGTAGATGGTTTCACTGGGGCAGATTGTGGAAAATTATTACCACCCTCCTCTTTATTCTGCTGCAGCTTAGAGCGCAATGAATGTTCCTGGCCGCTGCCCACCATTACACACTGTTGTAAGTTCTCTTTTAATGGTTTTCTGTTCTAATGAAGTTCTGGTATATTTGCGAGGAGTACATGTCTCTGCTCCACTCGGAGCTCTATGAGCTGCACTCTGCTGAGCTTGCTGTGGTTGCAATGGCTGACTGCCTTGGATCATGCTTCCAGAAATTGGACTGTACTGGGTGGCATTAGTATGTTGCTGGACTGAATGAGCCCCACTCTGCGGGGTTTGCTTTAACTGTAATGATTGGCTGGATTGAGTTGCACTTCAAGGGTTTGGACTGTGCTGAGCAAGAATATTATGTCGCTGAACAGACTAGGCTGCACTGTGCTGGGCCTGCAATGGCTGGCTGGATTGAAAAATTTTGCTGAATAACATTACCAGACTTCCTCTTATCAGTATTATCTGTACTTTTCATACAAACATTTCCATGTCTACTTACAGTCCCTGCAAGTTGCTTTCCATTCCCAGAACTCTGTTCTCCTGCTTCACCACCAACCACAGCTTCACCTGACAGTCCTTGTGTAGGCCGGAAAGCCTGGGCCTCTCCTAGGAGACATCCCAGCCCAGGGGACCCCAACCCTGAGCTTGAACCAGAGATCAAAAGAGCTCATCACCAGGGGTGGACTGATAACTCATGGGGCCCCCTGGGCAATAGGAGATTATGGAGCCCCCGGGCAACAGGAGATTATGGGGCCCCCAGGGAATCAGAGATTATGGGGCCACACAGTATACACATACACAGTATACAATCACACAGTATACACATACATGTATACACAGACAGATGTAAAAAAAACACAGATTTATACATACTGTCCCTGCTTTTACTGAGGCTGGCAACCCTGATGGGGCCCCCTAGTGGCCCAGGGCCCTCGGGCAGTGCCTGAGTGGCTCAATGGTCAGTCCGCCCCTGCTCATCACCACACAGACTAGAGTTGCTCCACAGGCAGCCACACTCTCTGCACAGTACCACTTCTCTTGTCCCCTATGCTGGGTGTAATTCTTAGTATCTGTTCATATTGTGTATGTATGGACACTGCACAGTACCACTAGTGCAAAAAACAACAAGTATCACGAACAGTACTCAATTGTTTTTATACCACGGCCTCTCTTTTAGACAAGGCCGCGCTCGACCCCCCCCTCTGGAGACAAACATAAATGCGGGGAACACCCCCAGCCACGGGAGACGGACCCCTCCTTACCTTAGGAGTCAGATGTCCTGCCGGGATGACTCCGATCGCCCCCTCCTCCCCTCCACTGCTCGAGCCGGAGAGTGGAGTGCTGGATGGCTGAGCTGGATGGTGAGCCATCCCTGAAGTCTGACTGTGGCAGCTGGTGGGTCGGTTGGTGTTCTTCTGCTTCTCCCCCGGCCGTGTGTATCCTCCCCCTTGGCCAATAAGATCTCCTTCTACTTTCGGCCAATCGGGAAATGGTCTCACGACCCGCTTCCTGATTGGCTAGGAGGACAATCAGTGTGATAATAGCGAATATGAATTTGTTATTGTCACACAACTGGGTGGGCTCGGAGACCAGTCCACCCTTTTTGAAGCCTATTAGAACCCCTGGCTCTAATCACATGCTTCAACCCCCCCCCCCCTCTAATTGGAATTCATGCATCCAGCACCCTGCATGTAAATTAGGGAGCCGGACGCATGGATGGTGGGAGGGTGCGCCGTACCACCCCTTAATGGATGGGCCTCCACTGCAAGGCACTCCCCTGCTCCTCCCCCTTGTCCCCTCTTCCTTCTCCAAGCTAACATATTATTTTGAGACCACACTGTCCACCATTAACTTTTTTTCTTGTGAAGACTAGAAGTTCAGGGAAGCCGCACTGAGAGTGCAGGAGCCAGCAGCATTGGAAGTTGTAGATCGCAAGTGCTGGGGTAAGAATTTGAACAAATAGATTACTTTGGAATGTTTATTTCATTGCTGTGAATGTGTTAAACTTAAAAAAAAAAACTCTGAGGGTTGCATACTACTTACTACTAAAGTATTACAAAAGTCTAATAATTTTTTTTTTAATTAAAATAACAAGCATGTTATACTCGCATGCTCTGTGCAGTGGTATAGCACAGAGCAGCCCGGTCCTCCTCTTCTCAGGTCCCTGATGGTGATCTTGGCTCCTCAGCCTTTTGCTATGGGGACACACGATGCGTGCTTACCCGACCTGTGTGTCTATAGAGCCGCTCTCCATAGACTTACATAGCAGGACTTAGGCCTACCCCCCACTTCCTCTTCACTGCATTTGATTGGCAGCAGCAAGATCCAATGGCTCCTGCTGCTGCTCGAATGCTGTGTAAAGAGGAAAAAAGGGGAGAATAGATGCAGCCGTGCACAGCACTGATCTCTTCTCCCCTCTCTTCTCCTTCACACAGGGAAACGGAAAAAGTTTTCTACCTTAGTGCATTAAGGTAAAGAAAAAAAAAGTTTTTAGGTTTAGTATCAATTTAAGTAATGTGGTGGAGTTTTAAGACACGAAGCACCAGAGAGCAAATTATACATCATCTCCTTTCACAGGGTTGGTGTCGTTTTCTTAGAACAACATAGTGACAGGGTCGCTTTAAAGAGAACCTGTAAGCACATAGAAAACAGCCTTTTTTTTTCGCCTGTACAATATTACTTTACTTATGGGCCAAGGGCATGCTAGAAATACTGCAGGCCTTCAGCCACCAGAATAGAATGTTGTAGGACAGAAGGGGACCAGTATAGCCACCCAATGAGTGATTTTGCTCTATATAGGCCAGGTTTAGTTGGAGGCCAAGAACCTGGTGCATGTACAATAACTGCTCACAGTACAGTGAATACAGTGATTAATGACAAATGCAATGCAACTGTTTTGTTACATTACAATTAGATGCATCCAGACGGCAGGCTTTTTCTGACAACTGTCCTTGCAGGAATACTACAAAGTTTATGTTCAAACATGAGGTATTGTTGAATGGCACTGCACAGGTTAACACACAACCTCTGTCTCTAGTCTGAGGACTAAAATTGTATATAACTATATATCTCACAATATCTGGGTATCTCAGTCTAGTGACCTGCAGGCAAAAGCTAAACAGTAATTACATTTGAAACCGATACAAATAGGCAGAGCAATCAACAGAGAGCTCACTGTTTTATTATATTAGCGCTCCCATAATTGTGTTGCAACACAGAGTGGAGGCAGGTGCCTACAAGTGATGAGCTATTGTTTAGTTAGTTTATATTGCCCAGATAGGGAGAGGGTTAATACGGGATCTGTGTTTTGCTGGGCTTTTTGGGTTCTGCCCTCCACCCTGATCCATATATAAACAGGGGAAAGGCCGGGCTCAGGAGCCACCAGCCAGACCACATTGGAAGGATGAAGTTATTCAAAGGGGTGCATGGTGGTATGTGGTGTATCTAGAAAAACATGTCCTGTAAAGCACACAGGGGGTGCAAGAGGAAGGTCACTACGAAGGGTTAACTTGGCAGGAGAGCGTAGTAAGAGAGTAGTTGCCAAGGGTGACCATTAGCTGGTGAGAGTGAGTAGCAGCTAGACAATGAGGAGCAGTACCAGACAGCTCGAGTGACAGGTCCTACGGTAGCAAAGGGGTCAGTATTCTGCCTCCCTCCCTAGCGGTCGGTTCCCCCAGGAAAAGTAACTGGAACCGAACCCATGGTACGGAGTCCCCATGTATCCAGCCACATGGTACGGGAGAGTAAAGTAGTTAATTAAGTGCACACATAAAGTCTGTACCAGTTCACGGTGGGATCCCATTCTGCCACTGAGAGTGAGGTGGCAGAGTTATGCTGAATTGATGGAAAGGGCATAGGCTCTAATGCAACATTCATTGAGCAAAGGTGTGTAGTAACACTTCTGCACACCATGTATGGCTCATTTCTAACTCGGGGGTTCCGCCTTAATGTTGACTTTTACATGAATGCAGCCTGGTCCTGGGCATTGGTGAGCACTTACATGAGAGGAGAGGTACCCCTGCGTGCACGGGCATGGAGGCCCCACCCACACAGAGGAAATGGCAAGGCATGAATTGGACTCTGTATGATCCAGAACAAGAAGTTGCCTGTCCCTTTTAGCAGATATGGACAAGTTCACTGAATTAATACATGAGCAAAGGGTAAATGTGCTACAGACTGCAGACAAAACAGGTTAACCCATGATTGCAAGGTAGGATATATATATATATATATATTTATATATTTTAATAACAAACATGTCATACTTACTTGCTCTGTGCAATGGTTTTGCAATGGTTTTGCAAGGTTTTGCAAGGAGCAACTCCTATCCTCCTCTTCTTGGGTCCTGGCGCTCCTGGCCCCTCCCCTTGCTAACTTTTGGGGCACTTGTGTATGCTTGCTCCCGCCCCCTCCCATTGCCGTGTCTGAGCCAATGAGAAGGGAGAGATCTGAGAAAGCCTCTGCTGTCATGCATGTTGCTGGGTCAAAATTGGGCTTAAGCAGAGGCGTCATCAAGGGGTGGCTATTGGGGCTAAAGCCCCGAGCCTGGAGCTAATAGCCCCGAGTCTCTTGTCCCAGTCCTAGAATGCCGGGGACAGGGGCGGACTGCGCCGTGGTAGCGCTGGCTCCAGCTCCAGCTCCGCCTCCACCCCCGCCTGACTCTACTCTTGGTCACTGGTTGCTATAGCCGCCTAGCGGCTAGCAACCAGTGACGTCACTGCCCACTGTGCCCACACTTCCCAGCATTGAAAGCGGAGGAGGATTGCACTTCCTCCTCCTCCGCGCTAGTGCTCATGGGCAGGGCCGGCCCTACCATGGGACCTGGTGGGACCATGGGTCCCGGGCGGCAGGTTCTGAGGGCCGGCACATTGATGCTTAAGAAGATGGTGGCGGAACTCCCGCCGATCGCTCCACTTCTTATCCCACTGTGAGGGTGGCCTGGGCGGCGCCGCTGCTTTTAGAGGTGACGGCAGAGAACTCGCTGCTATACCCGCACAGCGGACCGCCGCCCATCCTTTCCACGGCTCCCCCCTACTGCTGCTGACATGTCGGGACAACAAGAGAAAGTCAGCTGACGGCTAACAGCGGAGGGGAGGAGCTTCCTGCTGTGCACTGAGACCCCCTGATGAAAGAGGGATCGCTGAAGGTGCGGCTGACACTGAGAGAAAGTAAGTGTCAGCGCCATTGATCTCATCTCCACCACCCCTGCCTGTGTCTAACCCCCCCTCACCAGCCCTGCCTGTGTCTAACCCCCCCTCACCAGCCCTGCCTGTGTCTAACCCCCCCTCACCAGCCCTGCCTGTGTCTAACCCCCCCTTACCAGCCCTGCCTGTGTCTAACCCCCCCTCACCACCCCTGCCTGTGTCTAATCCCCCCTCACCACCCCTGCCTGTGTCTAACCCCCCCTCACCAGCCCTGCCTGTGTCTAACCCCCCTCACCAGCCCTGCCTGTGTCTAACCCCCCCACACCACCCCTGCCTGTGTCTAACCTCCCCTCACCACCACTTCCTGTGTCTAACCCCCCCTCACCACCACTTCCTGTGTCTAACCCCCCCTCACCACCACTTCCTGTGTCTAACCCGCCCTCACCACCCCTGCCTGTGTCTAACCCCCCTCACCACCACTTCCTGTGTCTAACCCCCCCTCACCACCACTTCCTGTGTCTAACCCCCCCTCACCACCACTTCCTGTGTCTAACCCCCCCTCACCACCACTTCCTGTGTCTAACCCCCCCTCACCACCCCTGCCTGTGTCTAACCCCCCTCACCACCCCTGCCTGTGTCTAACCCCCCTCACCACCCCTGCCTGTGTCTAACCCCCCCTCACCACCCCTGCCTGTGTCTAACCCCCCCTCACCACCCCTGCCTGTGTCTAACCCCCCTCACCACCCCTGCCTGTGTCTAACCCCCCCTCACCACCCCTGCCTGTGTCTAACCCCCCTCACCACCCCTGCCTGTGTCTAACCACCCCTCACCACCCCTGTCTGTGTCTAACCCCCCCCCCACCACCACTTCCTGTGTCTAACCCCCCCTCACCACCACTTCCTGTGTCTAACCCCCCCTCACCACCACTTCCTGTGTCTAACCCCCCTCACCACCCCTGCCTGTGTCTAACCCCCCTCACCACCCCTGCCTGTGTCTAACCCCCCCTCACCACCCCTGCCTGTGTCTAACCCCCCCTCACCACCCCTGCCTGTGTCTAACCCCCCCTCACCACCCCTGCCTGTGTCTAACCCCCCTCACCACCACTTCCTGTGTCTAACACCCCCTCACCACCCCTGCCTGTGTCTAACCCCCCCTCACCACCCCTGCCTGTGTCTAACCCCCCTCACCACCCCTGCCTGTGTCTAACCCCCTCACCACCACTTCCTGTGTCTAACCCCCCCTCACCACCACTTCCTGTGTCTAACCCCCCCTAACCACCACTTCCTGTGTCTAACCCCCCCTCACCACCACTTCCTGTGTCTAACCCCCCTCACCACCACTTCCTGTTTCTAACCCCCCCTCACCACCCCTGCCTGTGTCTAACCCCCCTCACCACCCCTGCCTGTGTCTAACCCCCCCTCACCACCCCTGCCTGTTTCTAACCCCCCCCTCACCACCCCTGCCTGTGTCTAACCCCCCCCTCACCACCCCTGCCTGTGTCTTACCCCCCTCACCACCCCTGCCTGTGTCTAACCCCCCTCACCACCCCTGCCTGTGTCTAACCCCCCCTCACCACCCCTGCCTGTTTCTAACCCCCCCCCTCACCACCCCTGCCTGTTTCTAACCCCCCCTCACCACCCCTGCCTGTTTCTAACCCCCCCTCACCACCCCTGCCTGTTTCTAACCCCCCCTCACCACCCCTGCCTGTTTCTACCCCCCCCTCACCACCCCTGCCTGTGTCTAACCCCCCCTCACCACCCCTGCCTGTGTCTAACCCCCTCTCACCACCCCTGCCTGTGTCTAACCCCCCCTCACCACCCCTGCCTGTGTCTAACCCCCTCACCACCCCTGCCTGTGTATGTCTAACCCTCCTCCTCTACCCCTGCCTGTGTCTAACCCCCCCTCACCACCCCTGCCTGTGTATGTCTAACCCTCCTCCTCTACCCCTGCCTGTGTCTAACCCCCCTCCACCACCCCTGCCTGTGTCTAACCCCCCTCACCACCCCTGCCTGTGTCCAACCCCCCCTCACCAGCCCGCCTGTGTCTAACCCCCCTCACCAGCCCTGCCTGTGTCCAACCCCCCTCACCAGCCCTGCCTGTGTCCAACCCCCCCACCACCCCTGCCTGTGTATGTCTAACCCTCCTCCTCTACCCCTGTCTGTGTCTAACCCCCCCTCACCACCCCTGCCTGTGTCTAACCCAGTCAGTGTGGGTCAGGTAGGTCAGTGTGGTTTAGGTAGGTCAGTGTGTGTGGGTCAGTGTATGTAGGTCAGTGTGGGTTGGTCAGTGTATGTAGGTCAGTGTGAGTCAGGTAGGTCAGTGTATGTAGGTCAGTGTATGTGGGTCAGGTAGGTCAGTGTGGGTCAGGTAGGTCAGTGTATGTAGGTCAGTGTATGTCAGGTAGGTCAGTGTATGTCAGGTAGGTAGGTCAGTGTGTGTATGTCAGGTAGGTAGGTCAGTTTAGTGGTCAGCATTGATGGGCACTGGTAAGCCAGGCAGCAACCAGCAAGTCAGTGTACCCCCCGCCACACAACCCCTCCACCCAACCAAAAAAAAACAGCGCCACTAGAGGCCCTCTCCCCGTGCCGGCCTTGGACTTCGGGCTGAAGCCCCTGGTCTTTTTGCCACCTAGCAACACCCCTGGGCTTAAGTATAAGGGGGTGCTGGGGAGAGAGCCGTTTGCAAAAAAAAAACAAACCTTTCTGCCTTTTAAAACCCATTTTAAATAAAAATGTTTCCTATTTAACACTCACCTAACTCTAATTGGTCCTAATTAGCTTCATCCATAGCATGTTTTCATTTGCCTATAAATATGTTTCTGCACATTTTGGTTTTTGTAGCTTTGCTTATGAATAAAATAAATAATTTTGTATAATGCCTGATACTACTAGCATGCTTTGTACTAGAAACAGTGTTGAAGCAGGACAATTTGCTGCATATATGTTGAATTTTGTATCTGTAGTAACAATCTATAGCAGCAATAGTTGTTTTAACTGTCACTGTTAACAATGTAATTTGACTTCTATTTGCCTGTAAAATACATGGAGAGTAATTCAGAAGAGAATAAAACCAATGGAATTAACAAATAAATAGTTGTAGTTGGTAAGCTTAAATAAAGACACTGGTCCACCCAGTTCAACGTGTTTGTTTATGTTTATGTCACTACCATTTTCTACATGATTGTACGTTGTGTACGCTAAGAAACACATCTAAAATGTCTTGAATGTATCTATACTTCCTACTGTCACCACCAACTTACCTCCCTCACAATAAAGAACCCTTTATGCAGTTTAAGATTAAACCGCTTCTCCTCCAACTTCATTGTGTGGCCGCATTACTTCTTTAGAGACCTAAGATTAAATAGTTTTCTTCCAATGATACAGTTACCATTTAAAGATTTGTATATTGTGATTGCATATCCCCTCTCAAACATCTCCTCTCCGGGGAGAAGAAGATTAAAGTGGCTGTAAACCTAAGACATAAATTATGAATAAAGCATAACCCTTTATAGTGTGCACTTGTCTAAATTAGGAGAGAGCACTAAGTGTCATTTCTGTCTGTTGCCTCATTTCTCTGCTATAAGCATGAGTCACTTCTGACAAGTTTTCCTGACACCAAGAGAAAATAGGTGACAGAAAGGGAGCTCCTGTACACAGCTTGTGATTGACAGCTTCAGCTCTGTGCTGTGTGAAGGAGGTGTGTCACTTCTCTCCAATCAGCTTTCAGAGCTCTCCCCACTGAGCTCTGCAGTTTGTAATTTCAGCTCTCCGCCCCCTGTTGTCTGAAAGATCAGACAAGCTTTATCAACTATGGACTTTGAATGGATGTAGGGAAGAGAAGACTGCAGATAAACAGGTACAACTTATGTAGGAGGATTTGTTTCATCTCTGTGTATCGCCCGAGGCCAGTCACTTTACTGGGTATATGAAAGGGTTTACAACCACTTTAATGTTTGTAGTTGTGCCTCAATACTGAGGTCTTCTTATTAGCTTTGTTGCCCTTCTCTCGACTCTCTACATTTCAAACAGATCCTTCTTGAGGATTGGTGACCAGAACTCAATGCCATAGTTAAAGCAGAGTTTCACTCCCCCCTCTGGTGTCACATTTAGCACCTTTCAAGGGGGACAAGGGAGCAGATACCTGTGTAATACAGGTATTTGCTCCCACTTCCAGGCATAGATCACCTACGCCACGTCCGGCGCCTACTCTGCCCCCCCCCCCCCATCTTCTGGGGGATACACAGGTTCCAGAAGACAGGAACCAGTGAGAATGCACAGCGTGACTCGCGCATGCGCAGTAGGGAACCAGGAAGTGAAGCCGCAAGGCTTCACTTCCTGATTGCCTTACCGAAGATGGCAGCGGCAGCACCCAAGAGCCGACGGACAGATCGGCATCTGACATCGCGGGCGCCCTGGACAGGTAGGTGTCCATATGTTAAGTCAGCAACTGCAGTATTTGTAGCTGCTGACTTTTAATTAATTTTTTTTCGGCGGAACTCCACTTTAAGATGTGGATGAACCAGAGTTTTGTAAAGTTATCAAACTATAGTTTTATCTTTTGTAAATTCCTTTTTTAATGCAAGTTAATCTGCTAACCTTGCTTGCTGTAACTTGGCCGTTGCTGAGTCTGGGATTTACCAGGACCTCCATTCTTGATTCCCCCAGAGGTTTTCCCCCTAGTGAGTAATTTCATTATTATTTTTACAAAATTTTTCTAGCTCCCAAATGCATTACTGTACTTTACATGTTTCACTATTGAACCTGATTTGCCATTTAGCTGCCCACCCCTCCATTTTAACTTGGTCTTTTTGTAAAGTTGATATACCTTGTTGTGAAGTTATTGCCCTGCTTAGCTTTGTATCAATGGCAAACACGGAGATTGAAATATTTATTCCAACCTCTATATTATATATGAACAAGTTATACAGCATTGGTCCCAGGACAAAGCCTTGAGGTACCCTGCTCACAAATCCAGGCAATTCATTACCACCCTCTGGAAAAGCTTCTGTAACCAGTTATCTATCCAGGTAGATACAATATCACCAATTCCAAAAGACATTCATTTGTAAATTAAGCTTTTATGGAGTACTGTATTAAATGCCTTCGCGAAATCAAAAAACACTATGTCCATAGACCTTCCTCTATCCAAATTACAGCTCCCCTTCTCTTAGAATGTTAAAGCGTTTGTTACCCCAACACTTGATATTCCTGATATGTGCCTGCTGTACCATGTACTTGTATGAAAAAGTATCCTGTTCTCTTTGTATTGCTTCCTTTATGTGAAATCCCTGGTGTTCCTGTCAGTCCTTCTGCTTTCCTATTTAAAAACTGACGACACTAAGCAGGAGACCACACCGTGGTCAGTTTTCTAGCTATGCTGGGAACTCGGTATGCTCTTCTCCAATGATCAGACTTCTCCTGACATCCCCCTTCTGCACAGCCATTCACTGGGAATCTCAGTGTGATACTGCTCCCCCCCCCCCAGAAGGAATATGATCACTTATAAAAAAGGTATTTATAATTTTATTTTATTTTTTATATCAATAACAATGTTTTACCTTTCATTTCTATTTTAAACTGAATGGGTTGTTTTACAAGTTGATTGTTTACAATCACTTTTAATGGTTGGTCTAGCAGGGACGATCAGTCAAAAATTCATGTTGGTTACTACTGATATTACCATTTTCATCAGCAAATTTTTAGATATGGTCCTTTATCGTTCCTTCCAATAGTTTACATACTAGTAATGTAAGGCTGACTGGTCTGTAGTTTTCAGGTTTATATCTCAGCCCCTTTTTGAATATTGGTACGGTGTTTGTTTTTTGCCAATCAGCTGTACTATTCCAGTCAGTAAGCTTCCCTACAAATAAGGAATAAATGTCTGGCTATGTCATGGCTAAATTATTTGGGAACTCTCAGGTGTAGGCCATCTGGTCATAGTGATTTATTCACATTAAGTTTCTTTGGTCTTTTTGAACACTGGTCTCTGTCAGCCACGAGTACATTCAATGTAATGATTTTAACGTTGCTGTTTTTTTAAACCCCCTTTTTTCTTGTATAATCTGAGGAGCAGAATCTATTTAATACAGTTGCTTTCTCCATGTCACTTGTGTCCAACTTACCCTGATCTTTTATGGTGTTGATATGTTCTGCACTTCAATCGATGTGCTGAGCTTCTGATGTGCTCTAAATTAACCCTGAAAACAACTTCTAAACGGATACTAACATGTCTCTATAAAATAGATCACACTGTGCCCAATTCACAGTGCTCATATAATATGAACCGTGAAAACCACTTCTAAAATTACATATATCTATCACTGTTGACATAATGAATCTCAACATATACAGTCCACAGTGCTCATGCAATATTATGAAAAGTGAATGTGAGATATATAGTGCTAAGAGGAAAAGTTGCCCTGGTGTCAATGTGCAGTATGAAGAAACTAATGTCCTGGTGTCAGTGGTCAGTATGAAGAAACGAATGCCCTGGTTAGTATGAGGAAACTAATGCCCTGGTGTCAGTGGTCAGTATGAAGAAACAAATGCCCTGGTGTCAGTGGTCAGTATGAAGAAACGAATGCCCTGGTTAGTATGAGGAAATAAATGCCCTGGTGTCAGTGGTCAGTATGAAGAAACGAATGCCCTGTTTAGTATGAGGAAACGAATGCCCTGGTGTCAGTGGTCAGTATGAAGAAACGAATGCCCTGGTTAGTATGAGGAAACAAATGCCCTGGTGTCAGTGGTCAGTATGAAGAAACGAATGCCCTGGTTAGCATGAGGAAATGAATGCCCTGGTGTCAGTGGTCAGTATGAAGAAACAAATGCCCTGGTGTCAGTGGTCAGTATGAAGAAACGAATGCCCTGGTGTCAGTGGTCAGTATGAAGAAACGAATGGCCTGGTGTCAGTGGTCAGTATGAAGGAACGAATGCCCTGGTTAGTATGAGGAAACGAATGCCCTGGTGTCAGTGGACAGAATGAAGAAACTAATGCCCTGGTCGGTATGAGGAAACAAATGCCCTGGTGTCAGTGGTCAGTATGAAGAAACGAATGCCCTG
Organism: Lithobates clamitans; assembly: GCA_037952925.1. Lineage (NCBI taxonomy): Eukaryota > Metazoa > Chordata > Amphibia > Anura > Ranidae > Lithobates > Lithobates clamitans. The sequence continues at coordinate 706,385 of JBBGZY010000404.1, read as the reverse complement.
GTGTCAGTGGTCAGTATGAAGGAACGAATGCCCTGGTTAGTATGAGGAAAACCAATGCCCTGGTGTCAGTGGTCAGTATGAAGAAACTAATGCCCTGGTCGGTATGAGGAAACAAATGCCCTGGTGTCAGTGGTCAGTATGAAGAAACGAATGCCCTGGTCGGTATGAGGAAACAAATGCCCTGGTGCCAGTGGTCAGTATGAAGAAACGAATGCCCTGGTTAGTATGAGGAAACGCATTCCCTGGTGTCAGTGGTCAGTATGAAGAAACAAATGCCCTGGTGTCAGTGGTCAGTATGAAGAAACGAATGCCCTGGTTAGTATGAGGAAACGAATGCCCTGGTGTCAGTGGTCAGTATGAAGAAACGAATGCCCTGGTCGGTATGAGGAAACAAATGCCCTGGTGTCAGTATGAAGAAACGAATGCCCTGGTCGGTATGAGGAAACAAATGCCCTGGTGTCAGTGGTCAGTATGAGGAAACGAATGCCCTGGTGTCAGTGGTCAGTAGGAGGAAAAATACCCTGACGTCAGTGAGAAGGCAAAAATGCCCCTGTGTCAGTGGGAGGAAAAATGCTCCAGCGTTAGTGAAAGGTAGGAGGAAAAAATGTTTTTTTGGTGAGTACGAGGATAGACACCCTGATGTCAGTAGAAGGAAAGAATTAACCCAGAATTGGTCTCAATTGGAGGAAGAATATAAGGAGCTCTAAAGGCAGTAGGAGGGCTATGCAGGGGACTGTGGGGGAATCTGTGGGGGCTCAGAGACTCTGCAGTTGGCTGGGAGTGCACTGCAGGCATAAGGGGCTGGGAAGTACTGTGGTGGGCTGGAGGCAGTACACTGTAGGTGGCTACAGAGGGAGGACTGCATTGGAGGGGGCTTGGGGTGAGCATTTGCAGGGAACAATGTGCAACAGAGATTGTGGCTTTACTTCCCTTCCCACCTACTATTCAGATATGCTATAAGTGCAGGCACCCACAAAACTTCCCCTTCATCCCCTCTCTGCGGCAGTTACAATGACAGAGAAAGAACCAACGGGACTCTCTCAGGTGTGCTGACAAAATGTCTGTAGCTGCTCTGTTCAGTGTTAAACTAACCAATATGCATTAAAAAATAATTTGGATGCTCTTGCTTTTACCCTGGAACATAAATTCAATAATTGAGTAATCCATTTTAAAAACATGTCACAGGAGTTGCTACGGGGGAAAATTAGCCCCAAGTGTGGCCAATAGTTTTATGGCCAAATGGGAATTTGAAAGTGCTTTAAATCATAAACTGGATTAATTTACATTCTATAAATGATACATCAATAACATTCATTTAATGTGGAAGGGAAGTGAAACTTCCCTAAAAAAAAAAAAACTTCATGTCAACGACAATAGTAAAAATGATGTTTTGTCATGGCAAATAGATGAAAACAGATTCATTTTATGGATTTGAGGGCAATTCATTGCTATTGTAAAGGTTTGATTTTTTTAACAACATTTATTTTTTAATAACAAGCATGTCATACTTGCCTCCACTGTGCAGTTTGTTTTACACAGAGTGGCCCCGAACGCCATCTTCTGGGGTCCCCCGATGGCTCTCACGGCTCCTCCTCACATCAGATAACCCCCTAGGAGAAGCGCTCTCCCGCTGGTGCTACCTATAGGCAAGTGTGCATGTCAATCGGGGGCCCCGCGCTGCATGTCCCAGGGCCGGGAGTCAATGATTTACCTCCTCTACTCGGACTGACGGCTGTGTGTGCTCTGCCTAGACATATGTGAGAGGCCCAGCGTTCCCTTCTAGATAGGGGCCCCGAGAACACCCACCGCATGGGACCCCAGCCTCATCTGAGGTACTTGACATGTGCATCAGTTGTTGGAGCCTTCCATCTGCCTTTTATGGGGTTAGAAATCCATTTAATTCTCTCTAATGTCATCTGAAGCTTGCAGTAAAGAAATTGATTGGAGGGGAGTTCTCCATACTAATGATTGTGTGTGTATGGGGGGTGTAATGTATCTGGGTGTAATATGTGTGTATGGGGATGTAATGTATCTGGGTGCAATCTGTGTATTAGGATGTAATGTATCTGGGTGTATGGGGGTGTAATGTATATGTACTTTGTCCGCAGTCACTGACCATCACCTGTATTACATCTGCAGTCCCTGACCGTGATGACATTGTCGAAAAGAGGCGGAGCATGGGTGACCTTAAAATGATGCCCCCCCCCCTGTAAAAAGTTCTGCGGACGCCCATGTTTACAACCCATTTAACTTCTGTTTACAGACAGGAGGGAAAGGAGCTCTGCTGCTGTCACTACTCCTTTAGTATTGAGAGGGAAGGAATTTGTGCAAGGATGGTGGATTTGGGGGGGGGGGGGGGTTGTGCTATGAGGCAGGATGTGGGGGGAGTTGTGCTAGGAGGAAAGTTTGGATGGGGGGATTGTGCTAGGAGGGGGGATTGGGGGAGAGTTATGCTGGAAGGAGGATTTGGTGGGCATGTGCTGGGAGGGGGGATTTGAGGGGAGTTTGTGCTAGGAGGGGGGGCATTTGGGAACAGAAGATTTACAACCTACAGACCACTGAACTCACCTCTCAGAGTACATTTTAGGGATTATTCAAGCCGGCTACAGTCCAGTAACACATGCGAAATTGCATGTTTTCCTGCACTGCTCAAAAAATGTGCTGCCTTTTGCAGACACGTGTAATAATTCTTAATGGCACCCCCACACATCTAGCAAATGCATGAACTCTCACACCTGCTAAAATGCAGTACCATGCGTTTTTTTGTGTGGCACAATTTTAAAATTTATGTCGGCATCTTTTTGCGTGTTTCACATGCATAGAGCAGCACATTAAAAACATGATGTACGCATACCTCCCAACTTTTGAACTTTGTAATGAGGGACACTTGAGGGAGGAAGTAATTTGCGGCAAAATGTGGGTGTGGCCAAACAGTGGGAGGGGCTTCAGCAGTGTGGTGGACAGGAATGGCAGAGGAGAAGGGTCTGCAGAGCAGTATACGGGGGTCAGCAGCGCAGAAAAGAGACATCACAAGGACAGCGGATAAGGGGTTAGTATAGCTGGGTACAGGGGTCAGCAGGATGGAAGATAGGGGGTCAGTGGGGAGGAAGACCAGGGGAGTCAGTAGGGCAAGGTACAAGGGTCATCAGGACAGAATACGAAGTAGGGCAAGGTACAAGGGTCAGTAGGACAGAGTACGGGGTCAGTAGAGCACAGTACAGGGGTCAGCAGGATGGGAGACAGGGAGTCAGTAGGGTAGCATTCATGGGTCAGTAGGACAGAAGATAGGGGATCAGTAGCAGGGTACAGGGGTCAGCAGGACGAAGGAAAGGGGGCAGCAGTACAGAAGACGGAGTCAGTAAAGCGAAAGACAGGGGGTCAGTAGGGAAGGGTACAGGGGTCAGCAGGACGGAAGACCAGGGGTCAGTAGGGCAGGGTACAGGGGTGAGCAGGACGGAGGACCGGGGTTCAGTAGGGAAGTGTACAGGGGTGAGGATGGGGGACCGGGGGTCAGTAGGGCAGGGGTGACCAGGATGGGGGACCGGGGGTCAGTAGGGCAGGGCACAGGGGTGAGCAGGACAGAGGACCGGGGGTCAGCAGGGCAGGGGTGAGCAGGACGGAGGACCAGGGGTCAGCAGGGGCAGGGTACAGGGGTGAGCAGGACGTAGGACCGGGGGTCAGTGTGGCAAGGTACAGGGGTGAGCAGGACGTAGGACCGGGGGTCAGTAGAGAAGGGTACAGGGGTGAGCAGGACGGAGGACCAGGGGTCAGTATGGCAGGGTACAGGGGTGAGCAGGGCGTAGGACCGGGGTCAGTGTGGCAAGATACAGGGGTGAGCAGGGCGTAGGACCGGGGGTCAGTGTGGCAAGGTACAGGGGTGAGCAGGACGAAGGACCGGGGGTCAGTAGAGGAGGATACAGGGGTGAGCAGGATGGAGGACCAGGGGTCAGTATGGCAGGGTACAGGGGTGAGCAGGGCGTAGGACCGGGGGTCAGTGTGGCAAGGTACAGGGGTGAGCAGGGCGTAGGACCGCGGGTCAGTGTGGCAGGGTACACGGGTGAGCAGGACAGAGGACTGGGGGTCAGTAGAGCAGGGTACAGGGGTGAGCAGGGCGGAGAACCGGGGGACAGTAGAGCAGGGTCAAATCCCCCCTCATTCCTCTTTTTAACCAAAATCCCCCCACCCCCTCCTAGCACAAATCCTCCCAGTCTATCCCCCTTTACTCTTACACCCCCCAATGACTACTCCCCTCCACCCAGTCACATGGGACCCCCATCAAAGTACCTTCAGGCTGACTCAGTGGGTGGAGCTTTCCGTCTCCTCTGCAGACTTGCATAGACCTCTCAGATCGCGGTTCTAGCAGAGTGCAGTGCATGCTCCCTGCCTCCTCCTCTGTACAGGAAAACAAAACATTACTGCAGGAGGAGGAGGGGGCGGGCTCAGTGCGCGCCACTCTGCACTAGTGATGGGAAGTCTGGATCTTTTAAGCGATTCGGTTCATTTCAAACTACTTACTAAAATTAACCGATTCCATGGTTCTTCGGTTCACTTGCTGAGTTTACTGACAAGCAAGTGAACCAAAGCTCTGACTCAACCTTCTTAAATAATTAGAATCAAAAGAATGATTCTTCAAAGAAGGTTGGCAGGTCCTGGGGACGTTTACTTGTATTTAGTTCCTTGGTCAGAGCACAAGCACAATCCTATTGTATTGTCAGATTAGCCAGCGTCAACAATTTTTTTGTGCATGTGAACCTCATTCTGATGGGCAAACTTCACAGTTAACATTGCTAGCCATCAGATTTTTCTGTAGTCTTTACAGTGCATGCACAGGAAAAATGATCGGATTTTACTACCACGGGTGGGCAAAGTACCCACAGTAGTAAAATTCAATCGTTAGGCTCCTTTTACACTTGTGTGACTTGAAAGTGGTGCAATTTTTGCAACGATTTTTACAGTGACTGATTCGATTTTAATGCAACTTGAAGCCATCCCTGCCTCAAGTCGCATCAAATTTGGACCAAAGTAATGCAGTGACTACTTTGAAGTCATGCGATTTTGTAGTCCCAAGTCGCAGGACAAGTCACACAAGTGTGAAAGGGCCCTCATTATGCACTGTAAAGACTACAGACAAATCTAAAGGCTAGCAATTTTAACTGTGAAGTTGGCCCATCAGAATGCAGTTCACAATAGTGTACTGCTGCTACCTGATCCTTGATTTAGTGTATTGTTCTACTGTGGTGACTCATGGTCCTTTCAGTGTACTGTGTTTTAACAACTCATATGATTCTTTAACTCAGTAACTCGTATGATTCTTTAAAGAGGAAGTAAAGCCTCGGGGAAAAAAAAAAATACACCCTGCAAGGCAAAGGCATAATTATGAATAACTTACCTGAGATCGAAGCCCCCGAAGCGAACCTCATTCGCCTTCTCCGACGCTGCCATCTATCTTGGAGTGACTTCCGGGTATCGCAGCTCCGGCCAGTCACAGCGCCATGACGTCACTCCCGTGCATGCGCGCTGGTGCTGCCACTAACGGCATGATCGCAGTTAGAAACGGCACGCTCAGTGCGCCTGCACCCGATGTCTACGGCGCATGCGCCGTAGACATTGCTGCGGCTTTTTCTGCAAATATCTCCTAAACTTTTTAGGTTTGGGAGACATTCCTTGAACCTACAGGTAAGCCTTAATCTAGGCTTACCTGTAGGTAAAGTGGTTTTAAAGGGTTTACAACCACTTTAACTCGGTGTACTGTGACTCTTGTTTTAAGTTTGTATCCAGTTCCTGAATGTCACTGTGCCTTGAGCATGCTGATTGGTTGCAGGGAGGGGCAGAGTTCTCTCACTCTAGGATCATATTACCAGGCCTGCTCTGCTATGCTAGTATTAAGTGCATAGTAAACTGTTTCAAATGGATTAGTTCACGATGAATCGATTCAAACAGTTCACTTAAAAGAATCGATTCAAAAGAACGATTCGTTCATGAACTGGACATCACTACTCTGCACTGTGCTCCCATGTGTCAGAGGCAGCCGGACTAATGGGGAGAGATGGCGGCTTCAATGCACAATGTTGCACGCGGCGTGTGCGTCAACTTAGACACGGAGTTTACGGTTTACGCAAGATTCCCTGAGTGGGCGGGGCTTAGTGAGAAAGCCCTGGGCACTGCATAGAGCACGTTTGCAGGCCTCCAATAGCGAGGGAGTGGGCAGGGTGAAGTATAACAGCAAAGCCCTGGGCACTGCACTAGTTGTAATTACAGGCTTCTAATAGCAGCACCGTGCTGATAATGCCAAGAAAGGACAGGTGCTGTTTAAAGTGTCTACGGGACACAGCCTGGATCTGCGGGACCGTATTAGAATCGCAGAACAATCCCACGGAATCCGGGACTGTTGGGAGGTATGCGTATAGGAATGCGCAAAAAAAAACGTGCGTGACAGACGCACCTCCTGGTGTGAATGAACCAACAGACTGGTGTGCCATGGGATTGTTTACAATTCTAAAGGGTGCTCTGACTGAAAATATTTTGAGAAACACTGGTTTAAATATCGGTAATGTTCACTCAGGTATGCATGGCTCATCCCTAGTTAGGACATGTCTTTACTTTTAACCCCTTCAGATCCGCGTTATAGCCGAATGACAGCTACAGCGTGGACCCACTTTTTCCAGGGAGGCCGTCAATATACGCTCTCCCCTTTGCACGCTCCCCGCGCGGCCCCTGCAGGGCGCGCGCTGTGATCACCAAGTCAATGAGACTCAGGTGATCAGAGTAAGGGGCCCATCTCGGCCCCTTACCACGTGATCAGCTGTCAGCCAATGACAGCTGATCACGTGATGTAAACAGAAGCTCGGTAATCCTTTTTTTTTTCTCCTCACGCTGACAGTGTGAGGAGAGAAAAAAAATAAAATGATCACCGGCTTCTGTGCAAGGGACAATAGGTCCCGAAGAGGAAGAGGCACAGCTGCCTCATCTGTGCCAACCAGTACCACCTGCCAGTGCCCACAGTGCCACGAATCAGTGCCCACCAGTGCATAACAGTGCCAGCATTCAGTGCCGCCTATCAATAAACATCAATGGTGCCAATCAGTGCCACCTAGCAGTGCCATCTATCAGTGCCACCTTTCAATACCCATCAGTGCCACCTCCCAGTGCCCACCAGTGTTGCCTATCAGTGATGCCTTATTAGTGCCCATCAGTGCAGCCTCGTCAGCGTACATCAATGAAAGGAGAAAAACTACCTGTTTTGTTAACAGTTGTTAATGGTTTTGATTTTTTTTTTTTAAATCGGTATTTTCTAATTTTTTTAACAAAAAATAAAAACCGCAGAGGTGATCAAATACCACCAAAATAAAGCTCTATTTGTGGGGAAAAAATTATAAAAATGTAAATTGGGTATTGTGTTGTATGACCGTGCAATAGTCGTTCAACGAGTGACAGCGCTGAAAGCTGAAAATTGGTCTGGGCAGGAGGGGGGTGTAAGTGCCCTGTAAGTAAGTGGTTAAAGCTGAACATGTTTAACACTGTCTAAAACGTGGAACAGTGCTTGCCATGTGAAGATTTAAAACAAGGATTGAAGGAATATAAAAAGTAAACTTTGCAAAACATTGAATCTGAATTCTATAGAGCTATACTCTGGCAGGTACTACTTTTATACATATTTAGTAAACAAGGGCATACAGTGCCTTGAAAAAGTATTCATATTCCTTGAAATTTTGCACATTTTGTCATGTTACAACCAAAAATGTAAATGTATTTTATTGGGATTTAATGTGATAGACCAACATAAAGTGGCACATAATTGTGACGTGGAAGGAAAATGATAAATGGTTTTCAATTGTTTTTACAAATAAATATGTGAAAAGTGTGGCGTGCATTTGTATTCAGCCCCCCTGAGTGAATACTTTGTAGAACCACCTTTCACGGCTATTATAGCTACAAGTCTTTTTGGGGATGTCTCTACCAGCTTTGCACATCTAGAGAGAGACATTTTTGCCCATTCTTCTTTGCAAAATATCTCAAGCTCTGTCAGATTGGATGGAGAGCGTCTGAACAGCAATTTTCAAGTCTTGCCACAGATTCTCAATTGTATTTAGGTCTGGACTTTGACTAGGCCATTCTAACACATGAATATGCTTTGAGCTAAATCATTCCATTGTAGCTCTGGCTGTATGTTTAGGGTCGTTGTCCTGGTGGAATGTGAATCTCCGCCCCAGCCTCAAGTGTTTTGCAGACTCACAGGTTTTCTTCTAAGATTACCCTGATTCTCCATCACTATAAATCTAACTGTTACTGGCCACCACAATTATTTTTCTTGATTTTCTTTTAGTGTTTCTTAAAGCCAGAAAGTTGCCATTTGAAATGCCTTTAGTTTTTGGCCATGTCTGTGATCTGCTTTTTTTCTACAACAATAAACAACTGAAGGAACATCCTCAGGGACTGGTGATTCCATAATTTTTGCCAGGGGTTGTAAATTGAATAGTGCTCCGTGAGATGTTCAAAGCTTGGGATATTTTTTTTTTATAACCTAACCCTGCTTTAACCACTTGCCAACCTCCGCTTTTACATATATGTTGGCAGAATGGCCCGGCTGTGCAAAACAATGTACCAGTACGTTGCTTTGAAATTTCCACCGTGCAGGTGCGCGCGCACTCCGTGAGCGTGCCTGCGGACTCTATGTCCACTGGGTGCTCGCGATCGTCTCACGGAGAGGCAGAATGGTGAGATGCCTATGTAAACAAGGCATTTCCCTGTTCTGCCTAGTGACAGGACAGTGATCTACTTCGCCCTGTCATCGGGAGCAGTGATCACTGTCGTGTCACTTGTAGCCCAGCCCCCCACAGTTAGAATCACTTCCTAGGACACACTTAACCCCTTCATCGCCCCCTAGTGTTTAACCCCTTCCCTGCCAGTGTCATTTACACAATAACCAATGCATTTTTATAGCACTGATCGCTGTATAAATGACAATGGTCACAAAATTGTGTCAAAAGTGTCCAATGTGTCCGCCATAATGTCGCAGTCCCAATAAAAATGGCAGATCGCCGCCATTACTAGTAAAAAAAAAATTAATAATTCAAAAATGACATAAAATTATCCCCTATTTTGTAGATGCTTTAACTTTTGCGCAAACAAATCAATATACGCTTATTGCGATTTTTTTATCAAAAAATGTATAAGAATACATATCGGCCTAAACTGAGAAAAAAAAATGTGGGATATTTATTATAGCAAAAAGTAAAAGATAGTGTTTTGTTCAAAATTGTCGCTCTTTTTTTGTTTATAGAGAAAAAAGAATCAAATACCACCAAAAGAAAGCTCTATTTGTGGGGGGAAAAAAAAAAGTCAATTTTGTTTGGGTGCAATGTCGCAAGACCGCGCAATTGTCAATTAAAGCGACGCAGAAGATGGACATGATAGCCCCCGCCGTCTGGATACCATTTTTTTCTGACTATATATCGACGACCTCCTGTTCGTCACATCGGACGATAAGGTTGATTTCGATCCGTGGCTTTTGTACTTGAACGATAATTCCCTTAATTTGAAATTCACTGGAGACCTTGGTGAGGTCTCTATAACATTTCTTGATGTGCAACTGACAGATGTAGGTGGTACTGTGGTTACAGGTTTACATTGGAAATCTACAGCAGGCAATGCTCTTTTAAGAGATGATTCTGCCCATCCAAGGCACACCACTAAAGGTGTGCCTTATGGTCAGTTTCTTAGACTGAAACGTCTATGCAGCACACCTGTCAGCTTTGAGAAAGAATCCATTAACATGTCTCAGAGGTTTAAAGATAGGGGATATACAAACAAAATTGTCAACAGGGCTCTCCTTGAAGTTGAAAGTATTCCTAGGGACATCCTGTTGATGGAGAATACTAACAACAGTAATGCAAACCGCAGAGGTAATCAAATACCACCAAATGAAAGCTCTATTTGTGGGGAAAAAAAGGATATCAATTTTTTTTGGGTACAGCATCTCACGACCGCGTAGTTGTCAGTTAAATTAACGATGTGCCGTATCACAAAAAATAACCTGGTCAGGAAGGGGGTAAAACCTTCTGGAGCTGAAGTGGTAAAATCAATCCTTTTTACTAGCGATTTAAATCGTGATTTAAATCAACTTTATTGAAATCAGATCCACCCTGCTTAACCACTTGATCCCCGGAAGAATTGGCTGCTCAATGACCAGGCGTTTTTTGCAATACGGCACTGCGTTGCTTTAACTGACAATTGCACGGTCGTGCGATGTAGTACCCAAACAAAATTGACGTCCTTTTTTTCCCACAAATAGAGCTTTCTTTTGGTGGTATTTGATCACCTTTGCGGCTTTTATTTTGTGCTATAAAAAAAAATGAGTGACAATTTTGAAAAAAAACACAATATTTTGTACTTTTCCTCAGTATAGGCCGATATGTATTCTTCTACATACTTTTGGTTATAAAAATCGCGAAAAGCGTATATTGATTGGTTTGCGCAAAAGTTATAGCATCTACAAAATAGGGGATAGATTTATGGCATTTTTATTATTATTTTTTTTTTACTAGTAATCTGTGATTTTTATCGGGACTGCGACATTATGGCGGACATATCGGACACTTTTGACACATTTTTTGGACCATTGCCATTTATACAGCAATTAGTGCTATAAAAATGCTTTGATTACTGTGTAAATGTCACTGGCAGGGAAGGGGTTAACACTAGGGGGCAAACAAGAGGTTAACTGTGTTTCCTAATGTGTGTTCTAACTGTGGGGGGAGGGAACTCACTATAGGAGATGACAGATTGTGGTTCCCAGCTTGTAGGAACTCACAAGCTCTCTCTCAGAACAGAACAGGGATGTGTGTGTGTGTGCACACACACACATGTCCCTGTTCTGCCTCTCGTGCCCGCGATCGCTTGTGGCCGGTGGTCCTGAGTATCGCCAACCCCGCTGTGCAACACGTGCGCGCCTGCTATCCCACTTAAAAGGGACCAACGTACAGCTACGATGGTCCGCGGGACAGAGGCGACCTGCTACTGTATAATGACGGCGGCTGGTCGGCAAACGGTTAAGATTAAAGCGTTTGTTAACCCAAAAAAATGAAATAAAAAAATCTTGTTCCCGTAACGCATGTTATACAGCACAGTGACCACGATAATCATTACTGCTGAGCCCTGACACTGTGGTCAGTTTGCGTGATTCCGTCATCCGCAGCCTGCTGTCTATCTTCTTCTCCTCCTACTCCCCCCCCCCCCCCCCCCCCCCACCGCTCCTGCTGCTCTCATATCTGCTATTAAATACTCCCATCCTCTCTGTACCATTATAAGAATTGTCCCTGTGCCTGTGTTCTGTAAAAAATCTGCCCGATTGTACCGATTGTCGGCTCTCTCCTCTCTCCCCCTCCTCCCCGGCTGACGTCAGTGGCAGGGCTTAGCCCCACCCACTGCAGCTGTGAGTCAGAGAGAGAAGAGAGAGCCGACAATCAGCTGAGCGCCTGAGCTCATAGAGGTACAATTGGGCAGATTTTTTACAGAACACAGGCACAGAGACAATCATTATAATGGTACAGAGAGGATGGGAGTATTTAGTAGAAGTGGGTTAACAACCACTTTAAGTGTATCTCTATACCAAACCTCATTTATTTTTAAATAGAGTGGGAAAGGCTTCTGTTTTTCTGTCTGGAGGCCCCCATTGAAGAGATTCACCATTCTATTTGTACTGGTGACCAAGAAAAAAAGTTAAATCCAAACTTTTAGACCTCATGCACACTAGGCTTAGTAAACACCACTTTTAGCCCAGGTTTACATTGATGCTATTTGGCATGCCAAAATGGCAGCTATTGCCGGCAATAGCACCATCCGATTCCCAAGAGTAGTTCCTGTACTACTTTTGGCGACTTCAGTGTGATTTCAATAGACATGTTTACAGGAACCCGCACAGATGTCTCTGAAATCGCTCCCAAAGTCGGACTGACATGCGGGTATGAAATCGTGCGAGTTCAGCTGAACTTGCACGATTTCAATCCCGTAGCAGTGTGAACCTAGGCTTAAAGGCATTTGGCGTTTTATTTTTTTTCAGCTTGTAAAAGCACCTCTATGTTATCCTATGTGTCCAATGCACACATTATACAAGAAGAGGAGTGTTTACAGGCTGAAAAAAAGCACCAAAAGCATGTTCAGGAGACGAGCTGAAGGGCTGAAAATAATGCACAACATATCTAAATGTCTGTAAATATATTGCGCATGCATTTGGGCATGTTTGAGCATTAATTATTATTCTGGCAAATGGAATTCATTTATGCTCAAACACTTAACACGCCTAAATGATTGTGCTATACATGACTTTAGGCACATTTTTTTAATAAGCTTTTCTCCTGCCAGCAGAAAAGGCATTCAGGGGGGCTAAACAGATGCCCTTTGTGCATGAGTTGTCCTGAGATCAAGAAGTGAGGAAAAATCTTCAAATAGGGACACTTGCTCCAGGGACAACGGTCTAAGAGTGGAATTCCCCTCACTCTGGGAGATATCCACTAACTTCCTGTTGTGTTTCTGGCACAGGAAGTAAAGGGCAATTTCCTCAATGGTACACATTCAACAAAACAATTACCTGGCTGGGATTTTAACCCTTCCCTATCCCATATGAAACAGAATGTTTCACGTGCCCGTGTCTGTACGAGGCTGATTTTTTTTTTTCTCAAAATCTTTTACTTGCAAAATACATTAGTGCTATTGCTGCTACACCCACGACCAGGCCCATGACAGACAAAGCAGCAGGTGCAGCTGAATCTCTCTTCTTCCTATTTTGTTCATATTCTATCTGCTCCCAATATTGATCATATTCTCTCTGCTCCCTATTTTGTTCATATTCTATCTGCTCCCTATTTTGTTCATATTCTATCTGCTCCCTATTTTGTTCATATTCTCTCTGCTCCCTATTTTGTTCATATTCTCTCTGCTCCCTATTTTGTTCATATTCTCTCTGCTCCCTATTTTGTACATATACTCTCTGCTCCCCATTTTGTTCATATTCGCCTGACAGCATCTGTTGTTTACATAAACCATCTCTGCATGCCTCACAACGCTCTTTGTTATGTAAACCTTCCAAGGAGCCATAGATTATTGGCTTCTGATGTTGATATTGATCATTCACCTCATAGAACTTTCTTCGGATTTTATGGACTAAATTACAAACAACTCTTTCAATGTTGTCAGATGTCACCGTTGGGATCATTTCCTCGGGACGGGTGCAGCGTTCACAACCCTGCTTGAAAATTCTCATTTTTACTGTTCCACGTCTCAGACGTTTGTTTAGATTTATGATGAAAAATACAGATACTTTTGATGAGTTCCAGCTGCGTGCACAACGTGAACAACGGAAGCTGAAGTGAGAAGAAAAATACAATAGGTCACAACTGGAGCTCTCTTTGTAATACAGGGGTTAAACAATAAATAGTTTATAAGGAGCACCAGTAGTAATCAACAGAATGTTTTGCAATATTCTGCATCTGTTCAATCAGTAAAAATATGATGTTCAGCTTCTAAAATATGTACAACTTTGGTATGGTTATGAATTCTGTTACTACTTAATCTATATTAGGCCATCTGTAAATTCTCATAGGAGCTGTGAATGAGGCTACTCAGTGTTGGCAGATTCATAGCAGGATTAGTACTGTAAAAAAAGCATCAACTATACTGCTAGTTCTTATCACTGAACGATCCATAATCATTGACTTCTTGATTCAGGATTCAGCTGAGTGTGACATGCCTGCAACTAAGGGCCCCACCGCTAAATGTAAACAAAGAGATGGGGGTATTCCAGTTCACATCATTGACCAAATATGGACATGACCATATTTGGCTAGAGATGTCACAGGGGTTCCTGGGTATCATCATTGACCAAATATGGTCATGTCCATGTTTGGTTAATGATGTGACCTGGGATACCCTGCTCCTTTGTTTTCATTCTGCTGACAACTAAGAAAATATAATTAGCAGTGACTGAGTGGATAGCAACATGTTTTTTGTTTAGCGGGTCCTCAAGTGTCGCTTATGAATGATAGGTCACATCAGGGTCCGCAGACTTCCCGTAAAGGAGAAACCTGCAGACTCTGATGTAAGAGGAAACTCTTTGCTTGATTATGTTAACCTGACCTTCATTGACAAGGAGAAATATGTTTTATTTCTGTTGTTATCTCTTAAAGTGGTTGTAAACTTCAATCTTTTACTTGTACCTATAGGTACTGTAAATATCTCCTAAACGTGCTCTGTTTAGGAGATTTTTACTATATATGAAGCCAATGACGTCATTGGCGCATGCGCTCTGAAGGAACAAACTCCCAGGGTGTTCCTTCAGAATCCAGTGCCGTAAATGGCCGCTCCCCCGCGTATACGCAGGAGTGACGTCATCGCGGCTCTAGCCAGTCACACAGCCAGAGTCTACAGAACCCGGAAGGAAAACTTGTGAAGATAGAAGCGGCCTCCAGCGAGGCTTAGTTTTCAGGTAAGTTTCACATAATGTGCCAGTATGCGATGCATACTGGCACATTATGCCTTTACCTTGCAGGTCAGGGAAAAAAACACCCAGCGGCTTTTTTAATTGCACTAGCTACATGTTTGTAACTTAATTAATAAAATATGCATTGCAAACGGTCATTCTGACTAACTTTTTAAACTGCCAGCTATAAATGAGGGTGGTGGCAAGTTTTTTGAGATCACGTTGGTGTGTGTATTGGTCCAGCAACGCACGAGCACCTTTGCAGCAAGAGTGCTGGGTGTTTGGTGTGCTTCTGTACCTTTTAAGAAGGGGTGTGCTGCCCTTCAGTCTACCTGCCCGCATTTATCCATCAGAATGCATGTGCCTCCACTGTGGGGACACTCATATTTTTAGTGTTAGGACCACAGATATCAGGGTGCCGTGACGTGGCTCTGTGGCTCACGCATCTGTTTGCAAATGCGTGCGGACTAAACCCCTGTTGTTAACGCATACTGTTAGACAGGTCAATTTGGTTGTCTGCGAGCTGATGGTAAGTAGGCTTGGAGTTTTTTCCCAGGCATTCCCCAGGCTTTGTTTGTAACTTTTTGAACTGTCAGCAAAAATGTGGCTCTGTCAGTAAATGTTTTGTGCCTTTCAGTCAAAAAATTGGCTCTGGAGGTTGGCAACCCTAGTAAAAGCAGTAAAACCCAAAACAAACATTTATTTTGTTAAAGCTTACCAATTCTTAGAAGTGGTGGCTGCATTAGTTTGCTTTCTTAGGCTTTATTTTCACCTGTTGCTCCAACCATTAAGTCTGTTATTTTTCAACTTCCTTTAACAGACCAAACTGTTTGGCAAAAGTGTCAGATAGAGGGTTCAGACGAACCATTTACTTCTGACAGGGGTGCTTACAATGGTTGGCTTTTATTCATTTATGCAAAATATTTATCCCAAAGAAAAAATTTAAGTTAGACTTACCGGAGACTTGTTTTCCATAAGTCTAGCAGGACAGCACCTGAGAGATCGTGACTCCACCCACTGGACCATAGGAAACACCACCTTCCTCCAGATCTTTAAAGGGAGGCAACTCCCTACCACATATCAGTTGTAGAAGAGATCCTCCGGCCCCGGCTGGAACACATAAACACATATTTTAGTCACAGCATAGTATATAGAAACTAATAGGGTGGGCCGTTGCTGTCCTCAAAGACTTATGGAAAACAAGTTACCGGTAAGTCTAACTTGAATTTTCCCAAAGCGTCCTTCAGGACAGCACCTGAGAGGATAACAGACTTGCCCCCTTAGGGCGGGACAACAGCCTGCAGGACCTTCCTGCCAAATGCCTGATCGCTGGCAGATGTGAGGTCCAGCCTGTAATGTCGCACAATGGTGCAAAAACTTGACTACGTTGCCGCCTTGCAAATATGTTCAGGGGTGGCATCAGCTCTTTATGCCCAAGTGGCCGCAAGCGCTCTGGTTGAGTGTGCACGAATCCCAGTTGGCGGAGACAAACCTGCATGCAAGTATGCCTCCAGGATGGATAATTTCAGCCATCTGGCTAATGATCCTTTAGAAGCCGGGCAACTTTTCTTGTTGCCTGAAAAAAGGACAAATAACAAATCTGTATGTCTAAAGTTCTTAGTTATTTCTAGTTAACATAACAAAATCCTTTTGACGTCCAACATATTAAAAAAAGTCTCCTTCTCCCCCAATGGGTTAGCACAGAAGGTTGGGAGCACAATGTCCTGTGAACGATTATGCATTGAGGCTACTTTAGGTAAGAACTTTGGGTTTGTCCTAAGGATAACTTTATCCGGAAACACTGAGAGATAAGGTTCCCCAATTGACAGAGCGTGTAGCTCACTGATCCTTCGCGCTGAAGTAATGGCGATCAGGAACACAGCTGTAAAAGTGAGACATTTGAGTGATGCTGCATCCAGAGGTTCAAATTAACTCTTTGCTAGGGATTGCAGGACTACTGAGAGGTCCCATTTTGGGAAACCCTTAACCGGCGCTGGCCTTGATCTTGCAAGAGCTCTAAAAAATCTGACTACTAGCGGTTCAGAGGCCACAGATTTCTCTAAAAAAAACTGAAAAAAAAGAAGAAAAAACTGCGCTAGGAAAAAAAATTATATATATATAAATAAAGCAGCAGCTATCAGTGAGGTAAACACAACGAACAAATAAAAAATAGAAATGCTGCGCTTAAAAATTCAATAAAAATCATAAATATAATAAAATAATCTCTGTGAAAAATTATTGTAATTGGTAATTATAAAACTAATTAAAGTCCAAGTGAATAATTCCAACTGTCCAAATAATAACCCTCAGTGATTGGATAGAGCAGAATGTATCCCCAACTGATGAATGGCATGCTTACCAGGTTGTAAGCCAATCAAGCAGGTGGCTTTAACCCAGCCTGGGCTTGGTTGTAAACCAGTCACAGTAGGGTATAACGATTTTCACTCACGATGGATGTGCATTGAATCCACGAAAAAATATTTATCCCAAAAAAAATAAAATAACAACATAGCGTAATACTGACACATAGATTAATGTAATATATATGGAAAAGAGTGACACTCACATTGTGAAAAAAAAAAAATTGCATATATTAAACACCCAGTGTTTAAAAAATTGATGACCACAGATGCCACACGAAGGGCCTCCTTACCAGATAGCAAATATTGAGTGCAAATGATACAGGTATGTGAACCATCAACCAGTGAAGGGATCAGTAAGTGCACCAACACCACACGGAGAACCTGCTTACCAGATGATAAATAACAAGTGTAAATCCTGCAGATATGTGAAACATCAACCGAACATTTACCAGTGAAGAGATTATTAGTAAGTGCACCAACACCACACAAAGAGCCTGCTTACCAGATGCCAGACTCAAGAAGGCAAATGTCATAACCACCGGATGGAAATCCAGCTAGATAGAGGTTGTGGATGATCCGTCCCCGCAGCCTCCAGGTACCGGCCTGCGGGGACGGATCATCCACAACCTCTATCTATCTAGCTGGATTTCCATCCGGTGGTTATGACATTTGCCTTCTTGAGTCTGGCATCTGGTAAGCAGGCTCTTTGTGTGGTGTTGGTGCACTTACTAATCCCTTCACTGGTAGATGTTCGGTTGATGTTTCACATATCTGCAGGATTCACACTTGTTATTTATCATCTGGTAAGCAGGTTCTCCGTGTGGTGTTGGTGCACTTACTGATCCCTTCACTGGTTGATGGTTCACATACCTGTATGATTTGCACTCAATATTTGCTATCTGGTAAGGAAGCCCTTCGTGTGGCATCTGTGGTCATCAATTTTTTAAACACTGGGTGTTTAATATATGCAATTTTTTATTTTTTCACAATGTGAGTGTCACTCTTTTCCATATATATTACATTAATTTATGTGTCAGTATTACGCTATGTTGTTATTTTATTTTTTTTGGGATAAATATTTTTTCGTGGATTCAACGCACATCCATCGTGAGTGAAAATCGTTATACCCTACTGTGACTGGTTTACATCAAGGCCCAGGCTGGGTTAAAGCCACCTGCTTGATTGGCTTACAATCTGGTAAGCATGCCATTCATCAGTTGAGGATACATTCTGCTCTATCCAATCACTGAGGGTTATTATTTGGACAGTTGGAATTATTCACTTGGACTTTAATTAGTTTTATAATTACCAATTACAATAATTTTTCACAGAGATTATTTTATTATATTTATGATTTTTTTTGAATTTTTAAGCGCAGCATTTCTATTTTTTATTTGTTCGTTGTGTTTGATTGGTTGACTGGTTTACATCAAGGCCCAGGCTGAGGTAAAGTCACCTGCTTGATTGGCTAAAAAGAACTGCTAGTGCAGCAACCTTTACCTTCAAGGTACTGACTGCTAGTCCCCTATCTGCCCCATCCTGTAAAAACTTCAAGATGGAAGCAAGGCTCCTTGGGTCTTGCTTAGATGAATTGCACCATGAGTTATAGACCTTCCAGACTTTAGTATAGATGGCTCTCGTTACTTTTTTTCTACTCTGTAGCAATGTTGCAACCAGACGATCTGAGAACCCCTTACTCTTTAAGAGCTGCTCTTCAGATACTATGCTGAAAGCGACAGCCTGGCCACTTCTGGGTGATTTACTGGACCTTGGATTAGTAAATCTTGCCTGAGAGGTAGATGCCAACAAGGTTTGGTCGCCATCCCCAGAACAGTCGAGAACCAGGCCCTTTTTGGCCAAAATGAAGTCATTAGAATGACTGGTACTCCTTCCCGTTGGATCTTCTTTAATACCAGTGGGATCAGCTGGAATGGGATGAAAGCGTAGCAAAGGTGAAATCTCCATGGATGGGCCAGGGCATCTGTCCCTAGTGACCCGTCAAGATTTTTCAGAGAAAAGTAACGAGGCACCTGTGCATTCTCCTTCGAAGCGAACGGATCTCTGCCCATATAAGAATCTCCGTTGCCAGTGCTTCTAAGGACCTGCTCCTTGTGTCCATCTTGAACCTTCTGTACTTCACGGATTTGTTCAGAGGTTTTAGGTTGAGGATCAATCTGAATTTTCCTGTTGTTTTTTTTACCAAGACAATATGAGAATAAAATCCCCGTTGCCGCTCTCCTGGTGGCACTTGGACCACTACACCCTGCTGCATCAGTTCCTTTAATAAGGACTTCATGGCCAGGGCTTTCACTGGATCCTTTGGGGTATTTGTCACAAGAAATCTTCTTGGGGAAGATTCCGTAAACTCTTTTGCGTAGCCTTGAGAAAGAGTGGTCAGGATGAACTGATTTGACGTTATGCCTGACCACTGCGGAAGGAAACTTTGCAGCCTTCTGCCCACCCGCAGGGTCGAGTCATTGGGATTTTTCGGTCTGCGCAGGAAGATGGTGAAGGATTCCGCCCTTGCCGTTAGCTTTTTGTGGGGACCAATTCTTCCTCCTCCCCTGGGACTTGTTGTCCTGCCCCTGAGCTTATAAAAACCAAAACACCAGCGTTTAAAAGGTTAAAAAAGCAGTCCGCAATTAATAAAAAATTATTTAAACAATGAATACGTTTATTCAAAATAGCAGCTGATAATAAGAAACACAGTCCTGTTCACTTGCAATAGAGTAAAACAAAAGAGGGGGGGGCTTACATAGTCTCCGGCAGTCCACTGAGCAACGAGGAGCTGTACTGAATCCTCTCAAGAACTGTTCACCCACAACAGAGGGAGGGGGAGAGAGAGATCAGTAGATGGAAGATGAAACAGCAATCTATGTTCCTGCTGGGTTTGGATGTAATCCCAGGGGAGCCTGCCCACCAGCGTACAGACAAAGTTCCAGCAGGTAGAGGGATAGACACTGAAGCTGCACACGGTGGAAAGATAGAGAGGAGCTCCGTCTCACAAGTGTCAGTGACGTCAGTCCAGCTGAGACACTTACTCAAGGAAGGGGAAAGCCTGGCATTGCTAGGATGGATCAGCTGTAGGATCGCTCCTTCACACGCAGAGCGATCTGATGCTGCACCAATGCTGGTAGATCAGCTGATGTTCGCTCCTTCAGATGCAGTACGTTTCGATGCTGTAACATATACTGTGGGAATGTATAGCCTGCTGGAGGGTCTGGGCTGACAAGCTGGAATGGCTGTACAAAGCTATAAAAAGCTGTCAAAGATTGCCATGAGGTGGAAGTCCCAAAATTGATGATTATTGTGACTTGGTAAATAATCCAGTAGTTATATTAATGTTGCCTTGACTACGCGTTTCGCGCTCAAGCGCTTTGTCACAGTCATGACAAAGCGCTTAAGTGCGAAACGCGTCGTCAAGGCAACATGTATGGCTCTAAGGAGACCATCAACTTCCTCCAGGGATAGCTTAAACTTGGAAGGGGCCACTTCTGCCCCTTCACCCTCCTCCTTTTTTAAACTTTCATTGGAAGGTGCAGGGAATTGTTTTTCCCTGGTAGACGGACCCTCAGACAGAGTTTCTAACACCGGGACAGAAAGTGAACCCTGGGAGGACTCTGATGTGGAGGGCTGAATCACAGCCGGATAACTAATGAGTCACAGAATGATTGAATCGTGGCATAAAGTTCCCTCTTTACAGAGGCAACCAAGTCATCACACACGTAAGCAGATTCCTCTTTCACTAAAGAAGTACTGCATAGGGCTTTTTTTCCAATTTTCTCATCTTGGCCTTGCATGAGGGGCATTTCTTTTTTCCCGGGTAAGAGCTTTTGGCCTGAGAGAGAAAATACAAAAGGGAAAAAACGGGACCCTTGGTGGGACCCAGTCTCTGCCTGTGGACCACATCATAAGGAGCACAAAGAGGGGAAGAAACACAGGCTCCAGTGCTCAGACAGGCCCCCGCCACCAGGGGGAAAAAAAAAGCGGAAATAGGCGCCAGGTCCTGCCCTGCCTCCTCCCCCCTGCGCCCGTCCACCGGCGACGAACCCAGTGACCCGCTCATAGGAGCGTCACTTCCGGCACGGCCGAGACTCTACTCGGCCTCTGCAAAAATGGCAGCGGTGCACATGCAGCCGCTGCTCCTGGAAGTCTGGAGCAGGGTCACCGGACCACACGACTCTCCCCGAGCACCTAGGAGGAAAAGAGGAGCCTGTCCCTTCCCGAGCACCTAGGAGGAAAAGAGACCCAGGTAAGGCTGGAGGGCTGGGGTCTTAGAAATAAGGAGGGAAAAAAAGTAAGGAAACCCCTGTCTCTCAGGACTGCCCTAATGCCGTGTACACACGGTCTGAATTTTCGACAACAGAGGTCTGACGGAATGAATCCGCCGGACAATCCGATCATGTGTGGGCTTCATCGGATCTTTGCTGTCGAAAAATCAGATGGACTTTAGATTTGAAACACGTTTCAAATCTTCCCGCCGGAACTTCGCCGGAACCAGCTCCTATCGGGAAACCCGTTCATCTGTATGCTGGTCTGACGGACCAAATACGACGCAAGGGCAGCTGCAGCATCTGCCTGCGAGAATGTTTGCAGCGCGATCCTATCGCACTGGTTCTCGGCAACGGGGTACTGTACATCTCGCGCTCGCTGCAATAGGAAAATCATATTTTCCTATTGCAGCGAGCGCGAGAAAGAGGCAACAAAGTCCCTTAGGTCTGGTATGGATTTTAAGGGGAACTCCCTACGCCGAAAAAACGGCATGAGGGCCCCCCCAAAATCCATACCAGACCCTTATCCGAGCAGGCAGTCCGGCCGGTCAGGTAAGGGGGTGGGGACGAGCGAGCGCCCCCCCCCCCCCCCGAACCATACCAGGCCGCATGCCCTCAACATGGGGCACCCTCACCCCAAAGCACCTTGTCCCCATGTTGATGAGGACAAGGGCCTCTTCCCGACAACCCTGGCCATTGGTTGTCGGGGTATGCGGGCGGGGGGGGCTTAGCGGAATCCGGGAGCCCCTTTAATAAGGGACCCCCCAGATCCCGGCCCCCCACCCTATGTGAATGAGTATGAGTCACAGAATGATTGAATCGTGCCATAAAGTTCCCTCTTTACAGAGGCAACCAAGTCATCACACACGTAAGCAGATTCCTCTTTCACTAAAGAAGTACTGCATAGGGCTTTTTTTCCAATTTTCTCATCTTGGCCTTGCATGAGGGGCATTTCTTTTTTCCCGGGTAAGAGCTTTTGGCCTGAGAGAGAAAATACAAAAGTGAAAAAACGGGACCCTTGGTGGGACCCAGTCTCTGCCTGTGGACCACCCCATAAAGGAGCACAAAGAGGGGAAGAAACACAGGCTCCAGTGCTCAGACAGGCCCCCGCCACCAGGGGGAAAAAAAAGCGGAAATAGGCGCCAGGTCCTGCCCTGCCTCCTCCCCCCTGCGCCCGTCCACCGGAAATGACATCGGACGACGAACCCAGTGACCCGCTCATAGGAGCGTCACTTCCGGCACGGCCGAGACTCTACTCGGCCTCTGCAAAAATGGCGGCGGTGCACATGCAGCCGCTGCTCCTGGAAGTCTGGAGCAGGGTCACCGGACCACACGACTCTCCCCGAGCACCTAGGAGGAAAAGAGGAGCCTGTCCCTTCCCGAGCACCTAGGAGGAAAAGAGACCCAGGTAAGGCTGGAGGGCTGGGGTCTTAGAAATAAGGAGGGAAAAAAAGTAAGGAAACCCCTGTCTCTCAGGACTGCCCTAATGCCGTGTACACACGGTCTGAATTTTCGACAACAGAGGTCTGACGGAATGAATCCGCCGGACAATCCGATCATGTGTGGGCTTCATCGGACCTTTGCTGTCGAAAAATCAGATGGACTTTAGATTTGAAACACGTTTCAAATCTTCCCGCCGGAACTCCGCCGGAACCAGCTCCTATCGGGAAACCCGTTCATCTGTATGCTGGTCTGACGGACCAAATACGACGCAAGGGCAGCTGCAGCATCTGCCTGCGAGAATGTTTGCAGCGCGATCCTATCGCACTGGTTCTCGGCAACGGGGTACTGTACATCTCGCGCTCGCTGCAATAGGAAAATCATATTTTCCTATTGCAGCGAGCGCGAGAAAGAGGCAACAAAGTCCCTTAGGTCTGGTATGGATTTTAAGGGGAACTCCCTACGCCGAAAAAACGGCATGAGGGCCCCCCCAAAATCCATACCAGACCCTTATCCGAGCAGGCTGTCCGGCCGGTCAGGTAAGGGGGTGGGGAC
This sequence comes from Lithobates clamitans, assembly GCA_037952925.1. Lineage (NCBI taxonomy): Eukaryota > Metazoa > Chordata > Amphibia > Anura > Ranidae > Lithobates > Lithobates clamitans. The sequence goes on along the minus strand of JBBGZY010000404.1, from coordinate 683,283 downwards.
GAGCGAGCGCCCCCCCCCCGAACCATACCAGGCCGCATGCCCTCAACATGGGGCACCCTCACCCCAAAGCACCTTGTCCCCATGTTAATGAGGACAAGGGCCTCTTCCCGACAACCCTGGCCATTGGTTGTCGGGGTATGCGGGCGGGGGGGGCTTAGCGGAATCCCGGAGCCCCTTTAATAAGGGACCCCCCAGATCCCGGCCCCCCACCCTATGTGAATGAGTATGGGGTACATTGTACCCCTACCCATTCACCTGGGGGAAAAAAAGTGTCAATAAAAAAAAAAAACTAGACAGGTTTTTGAAGTAATTTATTAGGCAGCTCCAGGGGTCACTTCTGTCTTCGGGGGTCTTTTCCGACTCCTCCGCTCTCTCCAGCCTCCTCTCCCGGTCTCCGGTTCTTCTCCCACTTTGCGGTTCTTCTGCTGGGCTCCTCCACTATCTTCTGCTCTTTTGCCAGCGGTGGCCCGGTCTTTTCCGTCGTTTTCTTCCCTGTTTTCTTCTTCCGATGTTGACAAGACGCGCTCTCCCGCTGTAATGCTGTGTGCATGGTGTGCAATGACTTATATAGGCATGGGGCGTGGTCACCGGGTGATGTCACCCTTTGACCCCGCCCCCTATGACGGCACAGTCCTGGGGCATGCTGGGACTGTGCCGTGATAAGGGGCGGGGTCACCGGGTGCCATCACCCGGTGACCCTGCCCCATGCCTATATAAGTCGTTGCGCACCGTGCACACAGCATTACAGCGGGACAGAGCGTCATGTCAACATCGGAAGAAGAGAACAGGGAAGAGGACGACAGAAAAGACTGGGCCACCGCTGGAAAAAGAGCTGCAAAAGAGCAGAAGATAGTGGAGGAGCCCGGCAGAAGAACCGGAGAGCGGGAGAAGAGGCCAGAGAGAGCGGAGGAGTCAGAAGAGACCCCCGGAGCTGCCTAATAAATGACTTTAAAAACCTGTCTAGTGTGGGTTTTTTTTTTGACACTTTTTTTTCCCCCAGGTGAATGGGTAGGGGTACAATGTACCCCATACTCATTCACATAGGGTGGGGGGCCGGGATCTGGGGGGCCTCCTTATTAAAGGTGGCTGCCGGATTCCGATAAGCCCCCACCCCGCCCGCAGACCCTGACAACAAACGGCCAGGGTTGTCGGGAAGAGGCCCTTGTCCTCATCAACATGGGACAAGGTGCTTTGGGGTGGGGGGGCCGCAGGGCGCCCCCCTTCTCCAAAGCACCCACCCTGCATGTTGAGGGCATGCGGCCTGGTAGGGGGGGGGGCGCTCGCTCGTCCCCACCCCGTTTCCTGACCGGCCGGGCTGTGTGCTCGGATAAGGATCTGGTATGCATTTTGGGGGGACCCCCACTCCGTTTTTTTGGCGTAGGGGGTTCCCCTTAAAATCCATACCAGACCTAAGGGCCTGGTATGCTCTGTGCTGGCTCCCGTGATGGGGCTCGCAAGGTGTCAATCTCGCCGATAAAAGCGGCGAGATTGACTTCCTTTTCTAGTCCCGTCGTACCTCATCACGTTCAAAATCAATGGACTTTAGTCCGTGTGTGGGCAAGTCTGTTCGTTCGGAAGTCCGCCGTAACTCCGTCGAAAGTCCGTCGGACCTATTCTGCCGGAAAGTCCAGTCGTGTGTGGGCAAGTTCGTTCGTTTGGAAAGTCCGTCGGAAGTCCGCCGAAAGTCTGTCTGGAAGACCGTCGGACCTAGTCTGCCGGAAAGTCCGGTCGTGTGTACGTGGCATTGGAGATCATGGCTCCCCCACAAAAGATGTTCCCTCAGGGCCGGAGGAAAAAAACATCACAAAAACTTATGTGTGGTAGGGAGTTGCCTCCCTTTAAAGATCTGGAGGAAGGTGGTGTTTCCTATGGTCCAGTGGGTGGGGTCACAATCTCTCAGGTGCTGTCCTGAAAGACGCTTTGGGAAAATAAACTGTTACTGTAACTGCTTAAAACATGTTCCCTGAAATTCAGTTTTAATTTGTTAGTCAAGTCCATCTAAATCTGCTAGGACATCTAACACTTCCCTACCCACAGATTTGCAATGCTGCTGTCCCAAGGGTGTGGACAAAGATGAGAAGTGGCAGGATTACCAGGTGAAAAGGGAAAAAAGGATAGGAAAGAAAACTAATGCAGTCCTATCTAAGGATTTGTAACCTGCAATATTTTGTTATTGTTTTTCGGTTTAAGTATGCGTCAAGATGACATTTATTCATTTGTTTGTTATACAAGTTATATAATATCATTATAAATGTTTACCAAAATGTAGATACCTGCCAAAGGTTTGCTGTGTATAAATCAGTCCTGTTTTCTGCTTTACAAGGTTCATATCAACATGGAGATCCCAGTTATCTGGAACTTCCAATTCCTCAATCTGGTTGGAAAATTCTTCTTCCCACATAAACTCGTTCATTTTCATTCAGTGTTATTTTTTGCACCTGTAGTGTTCCTGCAATAAGACAGCATAAAAACAACCAATAATTCCTTTGGCAAAAAGAGTAATAGCTTTTACACTTTTAATAGGCTAATAGGCTTTTACTTTTGTAACCATCTTTAAATTCCTTTTAAAGGGGAAGCTCCGCTTGATTGCCTCAGCCAGCCCCCCCGCCAAATTTGGCACCTTTTGGGAGGGAGTGGATACCTGGTTTTGACAGGTACCCACTCACACTTTCGGCTCAGTTCGCTGTGGCAAACTGAGCTGGAAGTTTGGCCCCTCCCTCCTTTGCCCGCAGCCGACCCATTCACAAAGAGCAGTGCGCTTTGTTCATGCGCAGTAGAACACCAGCTGTGAAACCACAAGGCTTCACTGTCAGTTTTCCCTAGTCAAAATGGTGGTGTGACCCAATAGTCGATTGAAAAATTGGCTCGGGTGAGGACACTGCTGGATTCCTGGACAGGCAAGTGCCCTAAGATTAAACATCAGCACCCACAGTATTTGTAGCTGCTGACTTTAACAAAAAAATTGGGGGGGGGGGGCGGGGCCTGGAGTTCCTCTTTAAGTCAGAAACTAAAGTCCCGATAGCTACTGTATACCTGAAAAAGGGCCAGCCTGAAGTGATCTATCAGGACTTCATTTTCTGACTTAAAGAGGAGCTCCAGGCTCCCCCCCCTCCCCACAATTTTTTTTAAAGTCAGCAGCTACAAATACTGTGGGTGCTGATGTTTAATATTAGGGCACTTGCCTGTCCAGGAATCCAGCAGTGTCCTCACCCGAGCCAATGTTTAAGGTTTTGCATAGCTACTGTATACTGTACTTGAAAAAAGGGCCAGCCTGAAGTGATCTACGTAAAACATTAAAAATAAGTGCCTATACTGTTTAAAATCCAGTAATACAGATCAGGGAGAGGGAAAAACGAAAAGTAGGAGAGGTGACAGGACAAAGTCTGCTGCAAAGGTAACACAATAGAGTTTGGTTTACAAGGATAAGTCTTTTCTTACTTCACTGATAATATCTCTTTGACATTTGCAATGCTAACTTGAGCACTGTAAAGCTTCTGTCAGCCTTCCTCTCTAAGGGCCCTTTCACGCGGGAGAACCAATCGAGTCCGCCTGTCAGTTCTTTAGGCGGATCCGATCAGATCCTCCATTGCTCTCTTTGGTGCAACGGCATTGTCCCTTGACTCTTATCGACATCCGATCCGGGGCCTGTCCACTAAAAACAGATGGATGGGGATCGTTCCCCCTCTGCCTGGCGGATCGGATGGCAGTCGGGTGAACACCAACAGGCAGTCTGGTTACATCCGACCGCCCATAGAGAACAGCGGGCTGTGTCCGCTTATGCAGAACAGACAAAGGCTAGCCATCTGCCTGCTCAGCGGGATCAGCAGACAGATTCCCCACTGAGCAGGCATACTCCAGTGGAGCACGCCCTGTGTTATATTTATCAATTTTTTTTAAATATATAATGCTTTTGGAGTAAAAATCTATCTAAAGATAGTTTTCTATTTAAGATACATTAATCATTTAGTTTATTCAGCATGAAATGGAGCTCAGTTATGTAGCATGAGGCTGTATATTCTGCAATATTTACATTTTTGGTAAACTCATTTAACGAATCCAAGCTCTACAAGCTGAGATAACATGCACTGCATTGATGCATTCACACAATTTCACAGTAACCATGAGAGAAAACAAAGTTCAGGAATATTCCTTTATCCCATTGTTAAATGGTAAACAATCACCACAGACCCCCCCTGTCAGGAGAGCAGCCGATTGGCTCTCCTCTACTCACGTCTGTCAGACACGAGTGAGGAAAAGCCGATCAATGGCTCTTGCTCCTTACATCGTGATCAGCCGCGATTTGATACGGCTGATCACGTGGTAAAGAACCTCCGTCAGAAGCTGTTTACTGAGATCGGTGTAGCGGTGTGTCAGACTGGCGCACGGTGGCTGTTATCCTGTTGGACGTCATATGACACCCAGTCAGGATAACTGAACCACCGCCTGGCCGCCATTCTGCTATAGGCCAGGCGAGAAGTGGTTAATGTGAGCTCAGCCTTATGCCTCAAAATTAAAAAAATCCCAGTCTTAAAGCAGCCAGTGGGTGTGGTTACTGAAACAATTGGTTACAATTGTGCCACAAACATGAACGTAGTGACGTACTACGAGGAATTTCAGCTCTCAGTAAGAATTTAGGACAACAGTCTGTCAACAGACAATCCCCTTCCAAAAATCGTACTGTGTGTACGAGGCTTAAGGCTCTGTTTCCACTAGTAGGAAGCTTTCATCCAACTTTACACTCTGGATCAAAGTCGCATCAAAGTAGTGCAGCCACCATTTTCAAAGTTGCTGATTTTCAAAGGAGCATAGATGGGAAAAAAAAACATTTTGAATGGACTTCCACTTGAAAGTTGAAACCATATATTGGTTTGTAAGATGTGTGTGTGAGCACGCTGTCATGTGCTGCAGTGAGCAGAACATACCGTATATACTCGAGTATAAGTCGAATTTTTCAGCACCTTTTTTTGTGCTGAAAGTGCCCCCCTCGACTTATACTCGAGTCAATCACTTTTCTGCAGCAAAAAATTTCATTTTCTGAACCGACTTTGGGGCCCCGTATCTCAGGGCCACTTGGTGCTAGAAACCCCAAATTTGGTGTGCTAACCCAGTGGACCTTGTACCATAAAATTTCCAAAGCTGGGGTTCCTAGCACTAAGTGGCCCTGAGATGCGGGGCCCCAAAATCGGTTCGGAAAATGTCATTCTCTGCTGCAGAAAAGTGCTTGACATTTTCTGAACCGAATTTGGAGCCCTGTATCTCAGGATCACTTAGTGCTAGGAACCCCAAATTTGGTGTGCAAACCAAGTGGACCTGGTACCATAACATAGTCAAAGCTGGGGTTCCTAGCACCAAGTGGCCCCGAGATATGGGGCCCCAAAATAGGTTCGGAAAATGTCATTCTCTGCTGCAGAAAAGTGCTTGACATTTTCTGAACCAATATTTGGGGTCCTGTATCTCGGGGCCACTTGGTTCTAGAAATCCCAGCTTTGGATATTTTATGGTGCTAGTTCCACTGGGTTTGCACACCAAATTTGGGGTTCCTAGCACTAAGTGGCCCCGAGATACGGGGCCCCAAATTCGGTCAACTGTGTCCATCTGTAGCAATGTCATTTCGGGTCACTTTGGGTTGAGAGACCCCAAATTTTGGCTACAGCTAGGGGGCATCTAGGAACCCTTACCTACCGAGTTTGAAGTTCGGGGGACCTATGGCTGCAAATGGGCACAGTGAGGCATGCAAATGGGAACAGTGATGCTGCAAATTGGCATTGTTGACCCTCTTTTCCACTTACAGTAGCTGTGCATTTCTCACCCTCGTCTTATACTCGGGTCAATAAGTTTTTCCCATTTTTTTGTGGTAAATTAGGGCCTCGACTTATACTCGGAACGACTTATACTCGAGTATATACGGTACTTACCAGGCTTGCCTGTTCTCCGTCTCTCTTAGGCAGCTAGGAACCAAAACAACTGTGAAGACAGGAAGTTCTCCTTCTCTGTCTGACGAGGGGTCTGGCTGCAGAGTGGAGCTCCACCAATGACAGGAAGCATGTGGCCTCCACTTCACGTCTTACGTCTTAGTTTCTACTGAACTATATTGTGTAAGTCTGCAGCTGGAGCTCCACTGTCACTAGAAAACATGTGGCCTCCACAACGCCATCTTTAATTTTTAAATGAACTTTAATGTAACAAAACTTGAATGTAACAACCAACAAATAGACAATAACAAACAACAAATAGACAATACTACAGGAAGTGGTGGTCCCTTGTTATCTGTACATAATTTCTGTGTAGAGTGGAGCGCAGTCTGCAGCAGATACTGAGCCATTCTGTTCTTCTTATATATTAAGCCTGAAATTTGCAGAAATACAAGATATTTTCGGTAGGTTTTGTACTTTCTGTTAAAGTGCTGTCCAACCACTTGCCGACCGCCGCATGTACATATACGTCCTAAATTTGGGGGCGGATATCGTTGTTATGGCAGCAGCTAGCTGCCATAACCCCGGTATCCCCGTTTTCGGCCAGCGGTCGAATACAAGATAAAAGTGGTCTCTGTGGCGGATTTGCCGCGAGATCACTTTTATCGGTGGCGGGAGAGGGCCCCCCGGCTTACCGGAGCTGGCAGCAGCGGCGGAGGCAATCGCGTCCTTTGCCTAGCTGTGCATGGAGATGAGTGAGGGGAAGATGGCCCCCACCCGTCTCCATGACACTGCAGGGCGGAAGCAACTTCAAAACGTCACCTCCGCCCATACGTCTTAAAGCCACATTTTTTCAATGCAATTTTTTCAAATGACTTTTTTTTTATTGCTTTTAAGTCCAAATATGAGATCTGAGGACTTTTTGATCCCAGATCTCATATTTAACCGCTTGCCACCCGCCGGCTGTCATATAACGGCCAGGCGGTGCGGCTCCCGTTCTGGGAGGGCGTCATATGACGCATAGTTGCCAACTGTCCCGGATTTCCCGGGACATTCCCGGGACTTGGACTCCATTCCCGAATTTGTGGTGTCCCGGGAAATGTCCCAAAAAATCCGGTTCCCGATTTTCGAAACCGCCGCCGCCGCTAGAGGTCGATTTTATTGAAGTTCAGGAAGACAGCTGGGGGGGGCTAGACGAAGCTTCTGCGTCGCCGCCCACCCCCCGCCCCGCTCCGCCTCTGCCCGCCCCGCTCCACCTCGCCCCGCTCCGCCTCGGCCCGCCTACCCCCCACCCCGCTGCCAGTCTGATATGGAAAGGGGCGGGGGTTCTAGCCATGCTGCGGACACACTTCTAGGACACCTCTGAGGTGGGGGGGCGCGCGCACCACTGTGGGACACCTGATGTGAGGGGGGGCACTGGGGACACCTGATGTGAGTGGGGAGGCCACTGGGGACACCTGATGTGAGTGGGGGGGGGCACTGGGGACACCTGATGTGAGTGGGGGGGGCACTGGGGACACCTGATGAGGGGGGCACTGGGGACACCTGATGTGAGGGGGGGGGCACTGGGGACACCTGATGTGAGGGGGGACACCTGATGTGAGGGGGGGCACTGGGGACACCTGATGTGAGGGGGAGCTCCGCCGGGGACTCCTAATGTGAGGGGGAGCTCCGCCGGGGACACCTAATGTGAGGGGGGCTCCGCCGGGGACTGCTGATGTGAGGGGGGCTCCGCCGGGGACTCCTGATGTGAGGGGGGCTCCGCCGGGGACTCCTGATGTGAGGGGGGGCTCCGCCGGGGACTCCTGATGTGAAGGGGGGCTCCGCCGGGGACTCCTGATGTGAGGGGGGGCTCCGCCGGGGACTCCTGATGTGAGGGGGGGCTCCGCCGGGGTCTCCTGATTGTGAGGGGGGGCTCCGCCGGGGACTCCTGATGTGAGGGGGGGCTTCGCCAGGGACTCCTGATGTGAGGGGGGCTCCGCCAGGGACTCCTGGTGTGAGGGGGGGCTCCGCCGGGGACTCCTGGTGTGAGGGGGGGCTCTGCCGGGGACTCCTGGTGTGAGGGGGGGCTCCGCTGGGGACATCTGATGTAAGGGGGGGCTCCGCTGGGGGCACCTGATGCAAGGACGGACTCTGCTGGGACACCTGATGCAAGGACGGACTCTGCTCGGACATCTGAAGCAAGGACGGACGGCTGGTGGCAGGCGACGTGGCTAGTGACACGCTCAGGGATCCCACTGATTCTGCATTATGGTGAGTTGAATGATTTCATTTTATATTACAATGTAATAATAGAAATAATGCACTTCAATCATCCTGACACCATAACAACCATGGTGCCGGGATGATTGAAGTGCTAACACCAGGTGTTTGGAGTATCTTTATCTGCTGATTGTTAAACTTTCTAGAATACACATATTTTTATTGTGTAGGATCTGGGGCTGCTGTCCTGTCATTCCCCTCTCCCCCTCCCTCCCCCTCTCTCCCCCTCTCTCCCCCTCTCCCCCTCTCTCCCTCTCTCCATCCCTCATTCATCTCAGACTCTAACCACACCCTCTTGGGCCACGCCCATTTAAGCCATGCACACTATTCAGCATAAACCACGCCCATTTCCCCCGCTGGGCCACGCCTACTGACAAATGCCCCGCCCCCTAATTATTGAACAGCTCCACCTACAGCCACAAAAGTGTCCCACTTTTTTTTTTTACAATGTTGGCAACTATGTATGACGCCCTCGCCTTCCCAGCCCACCAGGGGGCCCGCGTGCCCACCGTATCACTGGGCACCTGATGCGCGTGCCCGGCGGCCGCGATGTCCGCCGGGCACCTGCGAATGACCGGTAACACGGCAGGACCGTGGATCTGTGTGTGTAATCACACAGATCCACGTCCTGTCAGAGGAAAAGAGACCGATGTGTGTTCAGTATAGAGCAACACCGATCGATCTCCTCCCCTTGTGAGTCCCCTCCCCCTTCAGTTAGAAACACTCCCTAGCAACATGACTAACTCTTCGATCACCCCCTAGTGTTAACCCCCTGCCTGCCAGTCACATTTATACAGTAATCAGTGCATTTTTATAGCACGGATCGCTGTATAAATGTAAATGGTCCCAAAATAGTGTCAAAAGTGTCCGAAGTGTCCGCCGCAATATCGCAGTCACGATAAAAATCGCAGATCGCCGCCAATACTAGTAAAAAAAAAAAATAATAAAAATGCTATAAATCTATCCCCTATTTTGTAGACCCTATAACTTTTGCGCAAACCAATCAATATACGCTTATTGCGATCTTTTTTTTTTTACCAAAAATATGTAGAAGAATACATATCGGCCTAAACTGAGGAAAAAATTTGTTTAAAAAAAAAAAATATTGGATATTTATTATAGCAAAAAGTAAAAAATAATGCGTTTTTTCAAACTTTTCACTCTTCTTTTGTTTATAGCGCAAAAAATAGAAACCGAAGAGGTGATCAAATACCACCAAAAGAAAGCTCTATTTGTGGGGACAAAATAATAAAAATTTCATTTGGGTACAGTGTTGCATGACCGCACAATTGTCATTCAAAGTGTGACAGCGCTGAAAGCTGAAAAATGGTTTGGGCATTTTTTTTTTAAATGCCCCGTCTCGACACGCTCGCGCGCAGAAGCGAATGCATACGTGAGGAGTGCCCGCATGTGAAAACGGTGGTCAAACCACACATGTGAGATATCAACGCGATTGTTACAGCAAGGGCAATAATTCTAGCCCTGGACCTCCTCTGTAACGTAAAACATGCAACCTGTAGAATTTTAAACGTCGCCTATGGAGATTTTTGAGGGTAAAAGTTTGACGCCATTCCACACGCAGGCGCAATTTTGAAGCGTGACATGTTGGGTATCAATTTACTTGGCGTAACATTATCTTTCACAATATAAAAAAAATTGGGCTAACTTTACTGTTGTCTTATTTTTTTATTCATAAAAGTGAATTCTTTCCAAAAAAAAGTGCGCTTGTAAGACCGCTACGCAAATACGGTGTGAAAAAAAGTATTGCAATGACTGCCATTTTATGCTCTAGGGTGTTAGAAAAAACAATATATAATGTTTGGGGGTTTTAAGCATATTTCTAGCAAAAAAAAACTGTTTTAATTATGTAAACATCTAAATTCCAAAACCAGGCTGGTCTTTAGGAGGAACTGTAGTCTGCTCACATAATTTGTAATAAAAACATCTTTGCCATTCTGAAGCTTCCCTCCAACCACTTTGCATATTGTTGTAAATATACTGTGATTCTGTACTTGCCAAATATTCTGCAGAAATCTCCCTCCACTAAGTCTGGCTGCAACCATTGTAACTGTGGGCAGCTGAAGCTGCTGCCTGTTCACTTCCTGGATTTCCACAGACACACACCTCCAGCTCTGCAGCTCTCATTGGCCCTCTTATGACTCATCCCCCTCCCTTCCTGCCAAATTCTCACAAGAGTTGGAGAGAGAGCTGTGCATGATGTCATAAGCCAGGGTTTTTACCAGACAAGAAACAGGAAGTGGGCTGTATAAGATATTTCTAAACAAAAAACAAAAAGGTTGCTCTCTATACCCAAAACCACAGGAAATCAGTAATGAAAAACAATTTAAATTGATAAGTGATCAAATGACATATAGCTGAATAAAGTCCATTAAAAATTGATGACTTAAAAAATTCAATATTAAAGTGAAAACAATTATCCTCAAATGTCCATACAACGAATGAGTGACAAATAAGTGACCGATAAGTGAATAGTCAGTGTTTAAAGTGGAGTTCCACCCACTTTTACAACTCTTCAGAATCCCTCACTAAGCTGCGCACTGTAAACAAATTGGATATTTAAAAAAAAAAATTCTCAGCACCTACTGTATATCTGCTGTGTTCATTTTTCACTTCCTTCTCCCTGGCCGCGGCCCATCGCATCATTTCCTGTTTGCAATGCCTTCTGGGAAGGGGCAGCAACTTTCTCTGAAACTGCCGTTGCTATGGAAACCTGACCTGAAACTTATTACACTGCTTGTGCTGCACTGAGCATGTGGGGCGGCAACCCTCTGAAACTGCCGTTGCTATGGAAACCTGACCTGAAACCTATTACACTGCTAGTGCTGCACTGAGCATGTGCGAGATCTGCAAGTATGAGATCCAGGAAGAAATACAGTCTGGCTTCAGATGCCCACACTTAAGATGGCCACGGCCTGCTGTAAGTTTATAAAATAACAAACTACTGCTATAAACTAACAAAACAGACCTTAGTTTACAGACTAACTTTACTAGAATACATTAAGCTTGTGTATTATAGGGGTATTTTTATTTTAAAAGTATAATTTTGGCCGGAACACCACTTTAAGTTCCAAAAGGTGACTTTTCTTAAATAAACCCACCACCATGCAAAGTGTGCGCTTACCAGCTGCACAGACAAGATTTGCCTGTGGCTAACACCCAGCCAGGGCCTTTTCCTCAATAACGATCCAATCGCAACATCGCTTGGGGATATCCCGGTCCAGACCTTGACAGGTTAATTCTCTAGTTAGTCCACAAACCGCTCAGTGGATGGTGGTGCAAACGTGATTCCTGTAAACGCACACAGCCTGTGGTGCCCAGGCACAGAATCAGACTGGAGATACCTATGGAGTTTTCTATAGAGACTGCAAGGAAATAATGATGGGACTGAGGCCAGTTCTGCCAGTATAAGATATTTACTGGCAGAAAAAAAGTGCTTTACTATCCAGAGTTAAAACAAGGGCAGAAGAGTTAATAGTAGATGGAAAGATGAAAAAATGACTGAAGTTTTGCTTTAAATTAACTTTGTAAACTGGATTTGTTTGTAAAAGCAATTGTTTAACATTTATTAAATTACATTTTTGGTGATGATGGAAGTTCATGTTGTAAGAAGAATGCAATCCATGTTTCTAAGCACAATCTCATTGTCCTTTTTTGCCCACCTTCATGCCAACTAACAGGGCCAAGATTGAGACACATATGGATCTCCACGCAAAAAATGTTTTACGGTTCAATGGTATGTCAGCATTAAACCTACATCTTCTTGAAAATCATACATGTTCAGGTGCAAACATCACACTTAACAACCGCCCGGCCGCATTGTACATAGTTGCCAACATTGCAAAAAAAATATGTGGGACACTTTTTTGGCTGTAGGCGGAGCCGTACAATAATTAGGGGGCGGGGCAATCATTTGTAGGCGTGGCTTAGAAAAATTACAAGTGCGGCGCGCGAAGCACGCTGTGGCGAAAAACGGGTGTGGCTTACGGGAAAATGGGCGTGGCTTAAATGGGCGTGGCTCAAGAGGGTGTGGTTAGAGTCTGAGATGAATGAGGGATGGAGAGGGAAAGGGGGAGAAGGAAAGGGGGAGAGGAGAATGACGGGACAGCAGCCCCAGATCCTACACAATAGAAATATGTGTATTGTACAAAGTTTAACAATCAGCAGATAAAGATACTCCAAACGCCTGGTGTTAACGCTTCAATCATCCCGGCACCATGGTTGTTATGGTGTCAGGATGATTGAAGCGCATTATTTCTATTATTACATTGTAATATAAAATTAAATCATTCAACTCACCATAATGCCAAATCAGTGGGATCCCTGAGCATGTCACTAGCCACGTCGCCTGCCACCAGCAGAGTCTGTCCTTGCATCAGGTGCCCCCGGCAGAGTCTGTCCTTGCATCAGGTGCCCCCGGCAGAGTCTGTCCTTGCATCAGGTGCCCCCGGCAGAGTCTGTCCTTGCATCAGGTGCCACCGGCAGAGTCTGTCCTTGCATCAAGTGCCCCCGGCAGAGTCTGTCCTTGCATCAGGTGCCCCCGGCAGAGTTTGTCCTTGCATCAGGTGCCACCGGCAGAGTCTGTCCTTGCATCAGGTGCCCCCGGCAGAGTCTGTCCTTGCATCAGGTGCCCCCGGCAGAGTCTGTCCTTGCATCAGGTGCCCCCGGCAGAGTCTGTCCTTGCATCAGGTGCCCCCGGCAGAGTCTGTCCTTGCATCAGGTGCCCCCGGCAGAGTCTGTCCTTGCATCAGGTGCCCCCGGCAGAGTCTGTCCTTGCATCAGGTGTCCCCGGCAGAGTCTGTCCTTGCATCAGGTGCCCCCGGCAGAGTCTGTATAGACCCCCTCAGTGCAGACCCCCTCCATCAGTGCAGACCCCCTCCATCAGTGCAGACCCCCTCCATCAGTGCAGACCCCCTCCATCAGTGCAGACCCCCTCCATCAGTGCAGATCCCCTCCATCAGTGCAGACCCCCTCCATAAGTGCAGCCCCCCTCTATTAGCGCAGACCCCCTCAGTGCAGCCCCCCCTCAATTAGTGCAGCCCCCCCCTCTATTAGTGCAGACCCCCCTCTATTAGTGCAGACTCCCCTCAATTAGTGCAGCCCCCCCCTCAGTGCAGCCCCCCTCTATTAGTGCAGCCCCCCCCCCCTCAGTGCAGCCTCCCCTCAGTGCAGCCCCCCCTCTATTAGTGCAACCCCCCCCCTCAATGCAGCCCCCCTCAGTGCAGCCCCCCCCCCCGCTCAGTGCAGGAGCGGCCGGTGTTCTGCCGAGAAAGTTCCCCTCGGCAAGTAAGGACCACCTGTACTGCGCAGGTGCAGCGCTTGCGCAGTACGGAGCTGGGGAACTTTCGGCAAGACACGGCGGCGCCGTTGTCTTCTGCTTCAGTGGAGAGGGGAGGGGCCGTGCAGCTAAAGAAGCCACTTCATTGGCTGCACGGATCGAGCCCCCTTCCTCTCTCCACTTACTCAACACTGTCACTAGGGGGAAGATCAAGCAGCGGCGCCGGCCGCCATTTTGCTGGAGCCAGCTGCTCCAAAAACAAAAAAACCAACATTCCCGATTTTCCTTATGGAAAATCCCGATTCGGGACAGCCTCCAATCAGGACAAGGGTCCCAAAATCAGGATTGTCCTGGGAAAATCGGGACTGTTGGCAACTATGATTGTAGTGAGGACGGGTGGCTGCTGTAGGCAAAGTGATATGCTGGTACATTGCTGCCTTTCCCAGGTTTAGGGCGCGCACATGTTTGGCCCCAACCGGCCTGTCAGCAAGTCCCGGCCAATGATTCACAACCGGGACCAGCTGACCCCCAGCGTCAGTTAATGTCAGATCGCACTATCATAGCCCCACTATAAGTTGTTTATCTCCACCATTTGTAGTATAAAACAAATAAAAAAATAAAAATTCCAGTACATATCCCATAGTTTGTAGGCGTTCTAACTTTCAAGCACACCAATCCATACTTATTGCGATTTTTCTTTGTATCAAAAACATAGCAGAATACATTTAGGACAAAATTTATGAATCAATTTTTATTTTTATTTAGTGAGGTAGAGTCTACAAATGTGCACACTGATTAAGTTGTATGACTTGCTTATATTTTATTTGCAGTTTATTAATATGTTATTTATTTTACATAAAAATCTTATGCCAGTGCAGGATTCCATGGCGGTGTTCTGACAATTTCTCCAACCCATCAGAAACTCTAACCACGTCACTTCGGGTTTATTTAAAACCATCAGTAATTTGAGATTTTGAAAATTGGTGGTTGGACACAACACCAACAACCAAATACAGTCCAGTACAGGAATATTGAGCTGTTTTGAAAGCACAGCGGCTAACAAGGACAAAGTTGTTTCTGCCTCGGAGGTGGCCATTTTGTTGGCTAGTATTGAAGCAGAACAATAAATGTCTTTCCATATCCACCCTGCGTATAATTGTTCTTTTACAAAGGTGGCAGTGATAATGTCCCACTGGCCGGCACGGAAGCCTGCACCGCCATAAGATTTTGTATGCGGGCGGGGTTGATCGGGGGCTGTTCTCCCGGTGGAAGAGAGCATGGAGTTAGAGGAGATCTGCTGGATCACTGAGCGGTATAGCATGCTGTAACAGCTTACATTGAAACTGTCTCCGCTCTGCTCACTCTCACACAGCCCCGCCACCTCCTAACCCCGCGCCTGTGATAGACAGAACACGGGTCCAATGCTGGGATGCATTCTGTCTATCCCAGGCACGGGGTCTAACCCCTTCCCTGCCTGTCACATTTATACAGTAATCAATGCAATTTTATAGCATTGATCTCTGTATAAATGTGAATGGTCCCAAAAAATGTGTCAAAAGTGTCCGATGTGTCCGCCATAATGTCGCAGTCATGAAAAAAATCGCAGATAGCCGCCATTACTAGTAAAAATAAATAAATAAATAAATAAAACTTTTTTTAAAATGCCATAAATCTATCCTGTATTTTGTAGACGCTATAACTTTTGCGCAAACCAATCAATATACGCTTATTGCGATTTTTTTACCAAACATATGTAGAAGAATACGTATCGGCCTAAACTGAGGAAAAAATTTGTTGTTTTTTTTTAAAATGGGGATATTTATTATAGCAAAATGTATAAAATATTGCGTTTTTTTCAAAATTGTCGCTCTTCTTTTGTTTATAGCGCAAAAAATAAAAACCGCAGAGGTGATCAAATACCACCAAAAGAAAGCTCTATTTTTGGGGAAAAAAGGACGTCAATTTTTTTTGGGTACAAAAAAAAACGCAATTGTCGTTTAAAGTGCGACAGCGCTGAAAACTAAAAATTGGTCTGGGAAGGAAGGGGGTAAAAATGCCCTGTATTGAACCGGTTAATATCAACAATCCGACGTTTGCAGGTCTCAGTGCTTCGGGCGGTATCCCCGGATGCGTGCACTTGCTCCACTATGCTACTCCATATAGCATCTTATTTAGACTGTGACATCATCCGAGATCTTTTGACCATATAGGCGATCCCAAATGCCAACCACTCGTGACACAAGCACGCAATTTTGTGTGTACGAAAGTTTTGCAACTCTTTTTTTTCTGACCCTCCATCTTGCTTCCTGTCTTATACCCTCAAATGTTTAATGTTTAACCGCTTGCCGACCGCCTCCTGTAGATATACGTCGGCAGAATGGCATGGCTGCGCAAAGTAACGTACCTGTACGTTACTTTGAATTTGCTGCCATGCCACGAGCTCCGTGAGTTGGGTCGTGGGTCCCGCGGACTCGATCGCCGCGGGGATCCCCGCGATTGCCTCACGGAGAGGACGAACGGGGAGATGCTGATGTAAACAGCATCTCCCCGTTCTGCCTAGTGACAGTGTCACTGATCTCTGCTCCCTGTCATCGGAAGCAGAGATCAGTGATGTGTCACACACAGCCCATCCCCCTACAGTTAGAACCCTAGTACTGACTTAACCCCTCCGAGCCTCCTAGTGGTTATCCCCAGTGTCATTTACAGAGGAATCAGTGCATTTTTATAGCACTGATTGCTGTATAAATGACAATGGTCCCATAAAATGTGTCAAAAATGTCCGACATGTCCGCTATAATGTCGCAGTCACAATAAAAATTGCTGATCTCTGCCATTACTAGTAAAAAAAAAAAAATATTAATAAAAATGCCATAAAACTATCCCCTATTTTGTAAACGCTATAACTTTTGCGCAAACCAATAAACGCTTATTGCGATTTTTTTTTACCAAAAATATGTAGAAGAATACATATCGGCCTAAACTGAGGAAAAAAATGTTTTTTTGTATATTTTTGGGGGATATTTATTATAGCAAAATGTAAAAAATAATGCGTTTTTTTCAAAATTGTCGCTCTTATTTTGTTTATAGCGCAAAAAATAAAAATCGCAGAGGTAATCAAATAACACCAAAAGAAAGGACATCAAATTTGTTTGGGAGCCACTTCGCACGACCGCGCACTTGTCAGTTAAAGCGACGCAGTGCCGAAACGCAAAAAAAGCACTGGTCAGGACGGGGGTAAATCCTTCCGGGGCTGAAGTGGTTAACAGTAACTCAACTTTTACAGGATTGTACCATTAATAAAACATTATGGGAGTTTTATGACACAACATATATATTTGTAAAATGCCTTTTCTTATCAATTCAATTTGATGATTTAAAAAAAAAAACATTTCAACTGGTATTATTTAAATTAAATTTTCTATATTTTATTTAAGTTTTTTTTATTTTTTTTTTTATTTATTTCAAACCTAACATTTGGTTTCAGCTCACGGACTATTCTAATTCTATTATACAGGGGTTTCTCTTCATTTAAAATGATTTCTTTTAATTGTTAATTTACTATTTTTTATGGTTATGCTTTTTTAAAATGATTTTAAACTATTTTATATATATATATATATATATATATATATATATATTGTTTTTATACAGTATGAATGGTGCATACCTGCATGACAAATAGTTACAATCATTTCAAAATACACCATTCACATTATTAATCATTATGTTTTACAGTTATGGGGTGTCTGTTTATTGGGTAGGGGGATTATACCTTTATTATTAAGTTAATATGCGCAGTGTATGTGGAGTGGCTCGTGTTTCACTTTCAGGTTTTGATACTGAAATCTCCCGAGGTATCGCGGGATTACAGCAACAGAAGCCGTTCTGAATTTCTCAAAGCATTTGTAGATCGCTTCTATTCACAGTGGGAGAAGCGATGTATACTGCTTAATAAACTGCCACAAGGAGGAGAACAGATATCTCCGAGAAGACCCGTGCACTCAGCAGCAGTGAAATATCGCGGTTTATTAAATGGACACCTCAGACTGATAGACTGGGGAGCAACTGCTATTGTGTTCCCACCAGAAACAAAGGTCAGTCTTTTTTGTTCCCCTTGCTTATTAGCAATGGTCCCATTAGAATTAGGGGTGCTGAAATTAATCGCAGCATCAATGCATCGCGATTCGGGTGTTCCGCGATGCGGCACCGATGCATGCGACCCGAAAAATCGATGTCTTGCCCCGCCCCCTCCTGGGAGAGCGCTCCGTGCGTAAAGCTGTTACTAGTGTGTGTATTTTCCGCTCATGTGACTCTCGGCCGCGCCTCTCTCCTCTCAGTCTCTCCTGATGTCAGCCCCGCCCACTGACTGGAGCTATCAGGTCAGAAGAGAGGCGGGCAGGGCTGACATCAGGAGAGACGTCAGAGGAGGGAGGAGCGGCCGAGAGTCACATGAGCGGAAAATACACACACTAGTAACAGCTTTACGCACGGAGCGCTCTTAGGGTTGCCACCTGTACGGGAATGACCCGGACAGTCCGGGTTTGGACAGCTGTGCCCGGGTTTGTGTTCTCCCGACACCCGGACACAGCAGCAATGCATAGGCTCCGCTATAGAACAGTCCCAGGCTCCAGTCAGATCACCACCCCACCCCCTGCCTGTGTCTCAGTGTCAGAGTAGATTTTCTCTCCGGCCAGCAGACTCCCCCCGCCCCCCCCTCTCCAGAAGAAGAGGAACCCCCGCAGTGTAATCAGGCAACTGCAGAACTCCTCTCTCCCCTGGCTCTTCTTCCGCCAGCAGCACTGCACCCGCTCTGGCCCCCCTTCTTCCCCGCTTCATTGGCCAATGTCCTGCAGCGCAGCAGCAGCCGCCCGGGTCACACTGCATTGTTTGTGGCTCTGTGTCTGCGCTCTCTCTCCCACCCACCGGCGCCGATGCCAGCCATAGACAGTGAATGGAACTGTCTGGTCTCCTAGCAACCAGGGACGCGATGAGAGAGAGCATGGTGTTAGACTCCGCCCCCATATCGCATACACATTTACAGCGGCTCCTGAAAGGTAAGGAGGGTTTTCTTGCTCTATAGGGGGGGGTGGAGATAGGCACTGTCTGATACTTAAGGGATTTTAGAGGTAGCAGGGTCTCTAAGGGGGGGGGGGCACCGTCACCCAGGGGGGGTCTATTATGCACAGTGGCTCAAAAATTTTGCTTGGGGGGAGCAAAAAAATGTGAAAAAGAAATCATCAATTGCTGCCACTGTGCCCTCAAACAAACACTGCCACTGTGCCCTCAAACAAACACTGCCACTGTGCCCTCAAACAAACACTGCCACTGTGCCCTCAAATGCTGCCACTGTGCCAAACCCTGCCACTGTACCTATTAAACGCAGCTACTGTGCCGATCAAATGCAGCCACTGTCCAAACCCTGCCACTGTACCTATTAAACACAGCTACTGTGCCGATCAAACACAGCCACTGTGCCATCAAACGCTGCCACTGTACCCATCAAATGCAGCCACTGTGCCTTCAAATGCAGCCACTGTGCCCATCAAACGCAGCCACTGTGCCCATCAAACGCAGCCCCTGTGCCATCAAACGCTGCCACTGTGCCATCAAATGCTGCCACTGTGCCCATCAAATGCAGCCACTGTGCCCATCAAATGCAGCCACTGTGCCCATCAAATGCAGCCACTGTGCCATCAAATGCAGCCACTGTGCCATCAAACGCTGCCACTGTGCCATCAAAATGCTGCCAGTGTGCCCTTCAATGCCCCCAGTGTGACACCCCCCACCCACTCACTGTGTGCCCGCCACTTACCCTGTCTTGGTGGGGCAGCGGGTGACAGCGACAAGCGGGGTCCTCCATGCGTCTCCTGCCGTCCTCATCTCCGGTCCTCTCCTCCTGATAGGCGTCCATTAGCGGCGCCTGTCGTTTCAGCTAATCAGGTGACAGGTTACAGACCCGAGCACCTGATTGGCAGAGATGCGGTTTAGTGTTAGGAAAGCGAATATTCATTCACTTTTCTAACACAGCTGAGTGACCTGACAGGACATTAGCAGAATGTGCCCAAAGGGTGGCGCTCAAGAGCTGAAATTCCACATAGTCACTACGTTCGTGTTTGTTGGCCGACAATTGTGTACCATTTGTATGCAAGACAAGTTCCTGGCACACGCCCTTTGGACAAAAGTCTGACGCTTTGTTGGCCAACAATCCGATTGCGTGTAACGAGGCTTTAGACAAGCCTGTGAAATACTGAGTGAGTGACCTGCGAGGGCCCAGCATTGCGCTCGCAGGTCACTTTTTTTGACACCTTTTAGATCCTACAGCTCTAATCAGGTGCTTCAAAAACACCCCCCTGCTGCTGTAATTCAGGCGCCCTGCTCCCGAAAAGGGGGTGGCAGCAGCGGCCATGGATAGATTCATGCAATGCATGAATCTATCTATTGGTGATAGAGGGGCGGCTGGAGAGAGGTGGCGGTGCCTGTGTGCCATTATGGATGCACCGCCACTGATTATGCTACTAATATAAAGGGGGGAAGGCAGGCACTGTCTGATATTTAAGGGACTCAGAGCTAGCAGTGTCTCTAAGGGGGGGGGGGAGGTCTATGCTGCTAATATAAAGGGAGGGGGGTGAGTCTATGCTGCTAATATAAAGGGAGGGGGGTGAGTCTATGCTGCTAATATAAAGGGAGGGGGGGTGAGTCTATGCTGCTAATATACAGGGACACTAATCTAATGGGGGTCACTCTGTAAGGAGGAGCGCTGATCAGTGGCGTCACTACAGGGGGGCTCATTCACACTGTAGTCGCCACTGGTGCTGATATAAGATGACTCTAATAAGATGAACTAATGGGGGATGCTGACTGCCAATTTAATGGTTGCTGACCAATCATTAGATCAGCAGTCAGCACCCCCCATTACAGACCCCCATTATATCAGAGTCACCTTATATCAGCACCCACCGCTTACAGACCCCCATTGGATTAGAGTCTGGTAAAAAGTGTGTGGGGTGAATATTCTAAAGCTTGTTCTTAAGGACTGCTGACCGGAATTGTGTTGTGCTGTATATATTTTGTTATAACGAGAGAAGAAATTATTATTGATCAATGGTGTACATTTCCCAAAATGCTGCTCAGCTAATCTATTTTGGCCCTAACAGAGCACTTTTATTGCAGCCCCCTGCCATTCAATAGATAAGGGTCCCAGTTTGCAGACAGCGTAATCTGGGTTTTCTTTTGTATATTGAATAAGGTACCAATGTGCTTGATTTTCTATGGATTGTGACTTCAGATATGTGAGCCCTGGCACTGGTTTATCATCGCTGGTGACAAAAAGTTAAAAATTTATTTCTGGCATTTTATCAACATTTTTTGTTTGTCACCCAAAGATGTTGCTTACCAAATGTACATGGCAGAGTTTCCTTTTTACAGTAAAAACGTGGTAGATGTTTGAAATCTGTAGAACTGCATCTGTTATATCACAATAACTAGATAGATTCCATGTCACATTTATTAGCAAATATGATTGGTTGCAAACTTCAGTGGAAAGCATAGTTTTTTTGGTGTGTGCCTTCCTATTCTGGTGTGTTGACATTTCATGACCTGATGTCAAAGCGGTGTCCCCAAGACACATAATAAGGAAAGTCTCTCCAGTGGGGTCAGATGCAGCATGAAAAACCTAATAGAGGTTCTAACCTTTCCATGCCCTTATTTAAAACTAGAATAAAAATGTTGGAGTTATGCTGGTCATAGATGATACAATTTTAGCATGGCAAAAAGAATGAAAAGAAAATAGCTCAATTCCCCCATGAACGCAGTGTTGATGGGGAAATTCCTCTGGTACACTATTGTATTCTGCATTCTTGTCTGTCAGAATACAATGGTTACTGCTAGTGGCTACAGCCGCCTGGCAGTAACTGTATGTAGAAAAATCTGAAATGCTGGTTGTACCCAAGTTGATCGATAGGTCAACCTCAGTACAGTCAGCTTGCCCGGATTAAAATTCGGACACAGATTTAATGACATTGCAGACATCCAGCGCTCCATGGCAAAGATATTGCGCAGCATCCTGAAAAGAATTCTGCATTGTTCTACAATTGTTCAATATGTTCACATTGGTGTGGTGCAGGAAACTGCATGTGATTCAGAGAGGACCGCACCGCATTCCTGTTCAAAACACACGCAATTCGTTGCAGTGCAATTTGAGCCCATTCATTTTGTATGGCTCAAATCGCACCGCACGCACACAAAAAAGGTGCATGCAAATTTTTTTGCCGCACTGGAACCTATGCAATCTGATTCTGACAATTGCACTGCATTTTGTGAACTGTTTTTGGGTTGTTGTTAATATTGATAACCACAACAGTTCACATAGACAGACTATGATTGTGACGCAGTGCAGAAAACGCACAGGAATCACTGCAAATCCCACCCCACCCTGCATCAGTGTGAACCAGGGCTCCAGGTTACATTAGCCGCTTGTGTATAGGTATGCCACCTTTTTTCCCCACACTCACTAAACACTCTATTAGGTACATATGTTCACATGCTTGGTAACACAAATTGCTAATCAGCCAATCGCATAGCAGCAACTCAATGCATTTAGGCATCAAGATGTGGTGAAGACGACTTGCTGAAGTTCAAACATTTTGATGGTAGGGTCAGAATTTGGCGTAAACATGAAAGCATGGATCCATCCTGCCTCGTATCAATAGTTCAGGCTGGTGGTGGTGTTTTATGGTGTGGGGAATATTTTCTTGGCACACTTTGGGCCCCTTAGTACCAATTGAGCATTGTTTATACACCACGGCCTACCTGAGTATTATTGCTGACCATTTCCATCCCTTTATGACTACAGTGTCCCCGTCTTCTGATGGCTCCTTCCAGCAGGATAATGTACCATGTCACAAAGATCAAATCATCTCACCACTGGATGATGAGGTCCCTGTACTCCAATGGCCTCCACACTCACCACATCTCCATCCAATAAAGAACCTTTTGGATGTGGTGGAAAGGGAGTCGTCAGATTGGCATCATGGATGTGCAGCTGACAAATCTGCAGCAACTGTGTGATGTTATCATGTCACTATGGACCAAAATCTCTGAGGAATGTTTCCAACACCTTGTTGTATCTATGCCATGAAAAATGAAGGCAAAAGGGGGTCCAACCCTCTACTAGCAAGGAGGACCTAATAAGGTGGTCGGTGAGTTGTGTTGTGTGTGTGTGTATATATATATATATATATATATATATATATATATATATATATATATATATATATATATATACACACACACACAACATCTCTGTATCTGAACTATCATAAACTTTTACGACATGTACCAACATGGTGGCTATCGTTATTTACAGCTTTGGATCGGTTGTTGAAGAATTGGCCTGCTGTGAAGATATACTTCATTCAAAAGGGAGAAGAGAACTGTCCACTTCTCATTTGGAACTTTATTAGGTCTCAGGAACATGGTCTTAATTCTGATTCAGATCTCACACCCCACGAATGTTACCTTTTTTTTGTACACAATTTTATGAATATATTTCAACCTGCCATCTTAAAATTGGAGAGTGACACAATGTAGTCAACTGAGATCTTTCATATTCTTGAGGACGTTCTTAACAATCTCAAGTTATGAATAACAGAGAATTTTTTTGGCTTCAAAGTAAACCAGTCACTGAAGAATCTTCCACCAAGTTCACAGGAGGCATTCAAGAAAAATGCTTTAGAAGTTTATAATGCATGTGTACAATATTTGGAATGCATGTGTACAATATTTGGAGAAGAGATTTAATTTCGGATCAGATTCCTATTTAAAGAAAATTGCCATTCTAAGTCTTAAACCTAAAGAGACTTTAACATTTGACAGTTTATGTGATATTAAGAAGATGTTCAACATAGATGTTGATGGTGATGAGCTCTTCAGTGAGTTCACCATTCTGAGCAAAGTTCTTCACACATTGGATCCTGATGGAGAACATTCGGTGGACCAAAGATGGGTAGCATTCTTTGAGAAATGCTCTGCACCTAATCTTCTAAAAATAGTGGAATGCGTTTTAGCAATTCCTGTAAGCAATGCATTTGTGGAGCGGGTTTTTAGTGTTATGCAAAACCTTTGGAGTGATGAAAGAAATCGGATGTCCTCCAATCTGGTAAAAGCAGAAATCTGCATAAAATTCAACTTCAAAATGTCTTGTATGGAAATCTATGACTTTGTAGTAAATAACAAACCACTACTAAAAGCTGCAAAGTCTAATACAAAGTACATATGGAAAAATAAATAATGTGTAGTTATTTTTAGTTTGATCTTGATGTGAACTTTGCATTGTTTGATGTGCACTTTATTTTTTACTTCATCTCAAAAATTATTTTTTTAAAGCAATGTCTTATTTAGTTTGGGTTCTGAAAATCAGTATTTTATTTATCAACATAGGATGGGTTGTTATTTATATTTGAAAAACACTTTTTGGGGGTTTATTAGTTATTACTACTGGATGTAGTATTTTTTATTGGTCATTGTTATGTATCAAGTGCACTTTGTTTCCTAAAAGTTAAAATAATATTTTATTTATGTACCTAAGCTGGGTCATTGTTATATGTGTATAATGTATAAGTTATGTTGTTGCTTTACAAGGTTAAGAAATAAAATAAATATGTTCCTAATTTGTTTTGTTTCTTTCTGTTACTATTTGACTAAACTACAGAAGATAACATTGTATGTAACTGGACTCTTTCCTTGTAAGGTGAAAAAGCTTACTAAATCTCTACTTTTTACTCATTACATGCAATATATTTGCTTTCTTATAGGTAATAATATTTTTTATACACAGGTAGTCTTCCAGTGCATAAATAGTGTTTATAAAGTTTATTTCATCACAAAATATATGTATAGTTTATACTACAAAAAAAATGTCGTACGCCGCTAAAGTGTTCGAGTTTGGCTTGAAGAAAAGGTGGCAACCCTAAGCGCTCTCCCGGGAGAATTCCCTGCTCAGGAGAGATGTGACAACTGGCGGAACACCGGCGGCTGGAGTGGAGATCGGGGGTAGATGGTGAGCAGGCAGATCACCCTGCTCATTACAGGCTGCCACCATCAGAGCAGCATGTAAGTACAGAGGGGGAGGGGGGGGGGCGCTGTGACTCAAGTCCATATCATACAATTGTCTTCTATGTGCATTCATCACACCACAACTCTGCATTATTGTCCGCAGTCTGTGACCATCTCCTGTACCATGTCCGCATTCTGTGACCATCTCCTGTGCCATGTCCGCAGTCTGTGACCATCTCCTGTAGCATGCCTGCAGTCTCTGATCATCTCCTGTAGCATGTCTGCAGTCTCTGATCATCTCCTGTAGCATGTCCGCAGTCTCTGATCATCTCCTGTAGCATGTCCGCAGTCTCTGATCATCTCCTGTAGCATGTCCGCGCTCTCTGATCATCTCCTGTAGCATGTCCGCAGTCTCTGACCATCTCCTGTATCATGTCCGCAGTCTCTGACCATCTCCTGTAGCATGTCCGCAGTCTGACCATCTCCTGTAGCATGTCCGCAGTCTCTGACCATCTCCTGTAGCATGTCCGCAGTCTCTGACCATCTCCTGTAGCATGTCCTCAGTCTCTGACCATCTCCTGTAGCATGTCCGCAGTCTCTGACCATCTCCTGTAGCATGTCTGCAGTCTCTGACCATCTCCTGTAGCATGTCTGCAGTCTCTGACCATCTCCTGTAGCATGTCTGCAGTCTCTGACCATCTCCTGTAGCATGTCTGCAGTCTCTGACCATCTCCTGTAGCATGTCCGCAGTCTCTGATCATCTCCTGTAGCATGTCCGCAGTCTCTGATCATCTCCTGTAGCATGTCCGCAGTCTCTGATCATCTCCTGTAGCATGTCTGCAGTCTCTGACCATCTCCTGTAGCATGTCCGCAGTCTGACCATCTCCTGTAGCATGTCTGCAGTCTCTGACCATCTCCTTTAGTATTTTGGAAGAGAGCCTGGAGCTCCCCTGCTGTCTCTTTTTTTCTTAAGAACAGATAGAACAAAAAAATGGAGTTCTTCTGACTACTTGAATTTTTTTTTGATGAAAACCATGAGCACTTGCGGACTTGCGCTGTAATCGTGATGCATCGTGATGCATCGCGGAATCGAATCGTTGACTTGATAATCGTAATCAAATCGAATCGTGAGGCGAGTGAAGATGCGCACCCCTAATTAGAATGTGCTTTCTGTCATTCAGGCTTTTTACTCTATGC
Source organism: Lithobates clamitans (assembly GCA_037952925.1). Taxonomy (NCBI): domain Eukaryota; kingdom Metazoa; phylum Chordata; class Amphibia; order Anura; family Ranidae; genus Lithobates; species Lithobates clamitans. The sequence continues at coordinate 657,564 of JBBGZY010000404.1, read as the reverse complement.
TGCCATCTACTGGTGATTTAAAAGAAATGCCCTGAGTTTTACTTTCTCCATTAGCAGAACTAAAATCCTTTTTTATAGGGTACCTGATTTTGACATCCTTTACACATACACTACAAAATCTGATTGTACAATCCACTTTAGATCTGCCAAGAACTATATAGTGTAAGGATCTGTTTATTTTATACAAATGCAATGCATTGTTTATGAGTGTTCTCACATTACATTGTATTGGTAATTTTAAAGGAGATTGTACAATGATATTGTGTAGTGTATGGCCACCATAAGCCCCTGTTGTTCCTACAGTCTGGCTTTGTGAGTTTGCACTACTTGTTGCAATAAAGCTTCTTGGATATTGAGACTAGGTTCACATTAGGCCGATTTAGCATGCAATTTGACATGTCAAATCGCATGCCACATCAGATCCTATTGCCAGCAATAGCACCATCTGAATTGGTGGGACTCCAGCACCGATTCCCAAAAGTAGTTTCTGCACTAGTTTTGGCGACTTGTGGAGCAATTGCAATAGACATCTGTGCATGAACAGATGTCTGTTAAATCACCCCCAAAGTCAGACTCAGATGCCGGTTTGAAATCATGCAAGTGCAGCTGAACTCACACGATTTCAAACCCACCCTCAGTGTGAACCTAGTGTATAGTAGACTTTCAGCCTAAATGTTGTGTTGGGTTTGGCTTGAAGAAAAGTTGGCAACCCTATTCTCCAGCATCCTATCCTACAGCCAGCCCACTGGCCACTGCTCCATTGGTGGCTCTCCTCCTCTCCCTCCTGCCAGCTGCAGCTGCTGTGGAACACAGGAGGATTGGGTTCAGGATGAAGAGCAGAGGGGCCAGTAAATGTCATATTTGCCAGCCCCTTCCTTTCCTGAATTAATACATCAAGCAACTGATAACGATCACTCCTGTGTTCATTCATAACTGTTTATTTACTATGCTTCAGTTTGTGAAGCATAAACAATTATAAAAACTGTAAAACACAAAATAAAGAGATGGTTTGTTCACACTTTGGTCTCTGAAAGGTGATCAACATTTGGATTGCTTTTTAGAGACCAGTTGACAGGCGATAAAGAGGGGTTGTATCGCCTCTTCGCCACCTGCTTTAACCACTTCAGCCCCGCACTAACATGCTGCAACAGAGTGTGTTGCACACAGGTTTGGGGAATTTGCAGAGCAGTGCCATTCACTTGAATGGGTCACGTGCAAAGCATTGTGGACGCACTATGTTTACAACCCCAGGTGCTGCCTCTGTAGCTAAAGGGGGTAGTGGTAGAGGCACACAGAGGATGCCAGATTGTCCCCTCCCGGCCAGCATAATTTAACCACACCCACTTTTAAAACACACCCACTTTTTGCCACAGCGCAATACGGTCGCCACAGGTCAATCTCCCCCCTAAATGTCCCTCATTCTCAACTGCAGAAGTCGGGAAGTATGCCATTATACTGCCCTCCACTAACCCCCCTCCCATCATACTACCCTATACTGCCCCTCCCATTATACTGCCCTCCACTAACCCCCTCCCATCATACTGCCTTCCACTACCCCCCCTCCCATCATACTGCCCTCCACTACCCCCCTCGCACCATACTACCCTCCACTACCCCCCTCCCACCATACTGCCCTTCACTACCCACCCTCCCACCATACTGCCCTACACTAACCCCTCTCCCATCATACTGCCCCCCTCCCATTACACTGCCCTCCACTACCCCCCTCCCACCATACTGCCCTCCACTACCCCCCTCTCATCATACTGCCCTCCACTATCCCCTCCCATCATACTGCCCTCCACTACTCCCCCTCCCATCATACTGCACTCCACTACCACCCATCCCATCATACTGCCCTCCACTACCCCCCTCCCATCATACTACTCTCCACTATCCCCCTCCCATCATACTGCCCCCAAATACCCCCATCATACTGCCCCCACTATACCCCCTCTCATCATACTACCCTCCACTAACACCCCTTTCATCATACTGCCCTCCACTACCACCCCTCCCATCATACTGCCCTCCACTACCACCCCCCATCATACTGCCCTCCACTTTCCCCCCTACCATCATACTGCCCTCTACTACCCCCTCTCCCATCATACTGCCCTCCATCATACTGCCCTCCACTATCCCCCCTCCCATCATACTGCCCTCACTGCCTCCCCTTCCATTATACTGCCCTCCATCATACTGCCCTCCACCCCATCATACTGCCCACTAGACTTCCTCCCATCATACTGCCCTCCACTATCCCCCTCCCATCATTCTGCCCTCCACTATCCCCCTCCCATCATTCTGCCCTCCACTACCCCCCCTCTGCCCTCCACTACCCCTCTCCCATCATACTGCCCTCCACTACACTCTCCAGTAATACCCATCCCATCAAACTGCCCTCCACTACCCCCCTCCCACCATACTACCCCCCTCCCATCATACTGCTCTCCACTACCTCCCTCCCATCATACTGCCATCCACTACCCCCTCCCATCATACTGCTCTCCACTACCACCCCTCCCATCATACTACCCTCCACTACCACCCCTCCCTTTATACTACCCTCCACTACCACCCCTCCCATAATACTACCCTCCACTACCACCCCTCCCATAATACTACCCTCCACTACCCCCTCCCATCATACTGCCCTCCCCTACCCCCTTCCATCATACTGCCCTCCACTACCCCCTCCCATCATACTGCCCTCCACTACCCCCTCCCATCATACTGCCCCCCACTATCCCCCCTCCCATCATACTGCCCGCACTATCCCCCCTCTCATCATACTGCCCTCCACTACCACCCCTCCCATTATACTGCCCTCCACTATCCTCCCTCCCATCATACTGCCCTCACTGCCTCCCCTTCCATTATACTGCCCTCCACTACTACCCCTCCCATCACACTGCCCTCCACTTTCCCCCTCCCATCATTCTGCCCTCACTGCCTCCCCTTCCATTATACTGCCCTCCCATCATACTGCCCTGCACTATTCCCCCTCCTATCATACTGCCCTCCACTGCCACCCTTCCCATCATACTGCCCTCCACTACCCCACTCCCATCATACTGCTCTCCACTATGCCCCTCCCATCATACTGCCCTCCACTACCCCCCTCCCATCATACTGCCCTCCACTACCCCCTCCCATCATACTGCCCTCCACTATCACCCCTCCCATCATACTGCCCTCTACTATCCCCCTCCCATCATACTGCAATCCACTATCCCCCCTCCCATCATACTGCCCTCCACTATCCCCCCTCCCATCATACTGCCCTCCACTACCACCCTTCCCATCATACTGCCCTCGACTACCACCCCTCCCATCATACTGCCCTCCACTATCCCCCCTCCCATCATACTGCCCTCCACTACCACCCATTCCATCATACTGCCCTCGACTACCACCCCTCCCATCATACTGCCCTCCACTACCACCCCCCCAACATACTGCCCTCCACTATCCCCCCTCCCATCTTACTGCCCTCCATCATACTGCCCTCCACTATCCCCCCTCCCATCATACCGCCCTCACTGCCTCCCCTTCCATTATACTGCCCTCCATCATACTGCCACCCCTCCCATCATACTGCCCTCCACTACCCCACTCCCATCATACTGCTCTCCACTATGCCCCTCCCATCATACTGCCCTCCACTACCCCCCTCCCATCATACTGCCCTCCACTACCCCCTCCCATCATACTGCCCTCCACTATCACCCCTCCCATCATACTGCCCTCTACTATCCCCCTCCCATCATACTGCAATCCACTATCCCCCCTCCCATCATACTGCCCTCCACTACCACCCTTCCCATCATACTGCCCTCGACTACCACCCCTCCCATCATACTGCCCTCCACTACCACCCCTCCCATCATACTACCCTCCACTACCACCCCTCCCTTTATACTACCCTCCACTACCACCCCTCCCTTTATACTACCCTCCACTACCACCCCTCCCATAATACTACCCTCCACTACCACCCCTCCCATAATACTACCCTCCACTACCCCCTCCCATCATACTGCCCTCCACTACCCCCTTCCATCATACTGCCCCCCACTATCCCCCCTCCCATCATACTGCCCGCACTATCCCCCCTCTCATCATACTGCCCTCCACTACCACCCCTCCCATTATACTGCCCTCCACTATCCTCCACTCCCATCATTCTGCCCTCACTGCCTCCCCTTCCATTATACTGCCCTCCACTACTACCCCTCCCATCACACTGCCCTCCACTTTCCCCCCTCCCATCATACTGCCCTCCACTACCACCCTTCCCATCATACTGCCCTCGACTACCACCCCTCCCATCATACTGCCCTCCACTATCCCCCCTCCCATGATACTGCCCTCCACTACCACCCATTCCATCATACTGCCCTCGACTACCACCCCTCCCATCATACTGCCCTCCACTACCACCCCCCCAACATACTGCCCTCCACTATCCCCCCTCCCATCTTACTGCCCTCCATCATACTGCCCTCCACTATCCCCCCTCCCATCATACTGCCCTCACTGCCTCCCCTTCCATTATACTGCCCTCCATCATACTGCCACCCCTCCCATCATACTGCCCTCCACTACCCCACTCCCTTTATACTGCTCTCCACTATGCCCCTCCCATCATACTGCCCTCCACTACCCCCCTCCCATCATACTGCCCTCCACTACCCCCTCCCATCATACTGCCCTCCACTATCTCCCCTCCCATCATACTGCCCTCTACTATCCCCCTCCCATCATACTGCAATCCACTATCCCCCCTCCCATCATACTGCCCTCCACTACCACCCTTCCCATCATACTGCCCTCGACTACCACCCCTCCCATCATACTGCCCTCCACTATCCCCCCTCCCATCATACTGCCCTCCACTACCACCCATTCCATCATACTGCCCTCGACTACCACCCCTCCCATCATACTGCCCTCCACTTTCCCCCCTCCCATCATACTGCCCTCCACTACCACCCCCCCAACATACTGCCCTCCACTATCCCCCCTCCTATCATACTGCCCTCCATCATACTGCCCTCCACTATCCCCCCTCCCATCATACTGCCCTCACTGCCTCCCCTTTCATTATACTGCCCTCCATCATACTGCCCTCCACCCCATCATACTGCCCACTACCCCTCCTCCCAGCATACTGCCCTCCACTACCCCCTCCCTTCATACTGCCCTCCACTATGCCCCTCCCATCATTCTGCCCTCCACTACCACCCCTCCCATCATACTGCCCTCCACTACCCCCCTCCCACCATACTACCCCCCCTCCCATCATACTGCTCTCCACTACCACCCCTCCCATCATACTACCCACCACTACCACCCCTCCCATCATACTACCCTCCACTACCCCCTCCCATCATACTGCCCTCCACTACCCCCTTCCATCATACTGCCCTCCACTACCCCCTCCCATCATACTGCCCTCCACTACCCCCTCCTATCATACTGCTCTCCACTAGCACCCCTCCCATCATACTGCCCCCCACTATCTCCCCTCCCATCATACTGCCCCCCACTATCTCCCCTCCCATCATACTGCCCCCACTATCCCCCCTCTCATCATACTGCCCTCCACTACCACCCCTTTCATCATACTGCCCTCCACTCTCCTCCCTCCCATCATACTGCCCTCACTGCCTCCCCTTCCATTATACTGCCCTCCACTACTACCCCTCCCATCATACTGCCCTCCACTTCCCCCTCTCCCATCATGCTGCCCTAACTGCCTCCCCTTCCATTATACTGCCCTTCATCATACTGCCCTGCACTATCCCCCCTCCTATCATACTGCCCTCCACTGCCACCCCTCCCATCATACTGCCCTCCACTGCCACCCTCTCCCATTATACTGCCTTCCACCCCATCATACTACCCACTGCCACTCCCTCCCATTATGCTGCCCTCCACTACCCCCCTCCCATTATACTGCTCTCCACTACGCCCCTCCCATCATACTGCCCTCCACTACCCCCCTCCCATCATACTGCCCTCCACTATCACCCCTCCCATCATACTGCCCTCCACTATCCCCCCTCCCATCATACTGCCCTCCACTATACCCCCTCCCATCATATTGCCCTCCACTACCACCCCTCCAATCATACTGCCCTCGACTACCACCCCTCCCATCATACTGCCCTCCACTATACCCCCTCCCATCATACTGCCCTCACTGCCTCCCCTTCCATTATACTGCCCTCCATCATACTGCCCTCCACTATCCCCCCTCCCATCATACTGCCCTCCACTACCACCCCTCCCATCATACTGCCCTCCATTACCACCCCTCCCATCATACTGCCCTCCACTATCCCCCCTCCCATCATACTGCCCTCACTGCCTCCCCTTCCATTATACTGCCCTCCACTATCCCCCTCCCATCATACTGCCCTGACTGCCTCCCCTTCCATTATTGTGCTCTCTTCATACTGCCCTCCACTTCATCATACTGCCCACTGCCACCCCTCCCATCATACTGCACTCCACTACCCCACCTCCCATCCTACTTCCCTCCACTGCCACCCCTCCCATCATACTGCCCTCCACTGCCACCTCTCCCATCATACTGCCCTCCACTGCCACCCCCTCCCATTATACTGCCACCCCTCCCATCATACTGCCCTCCACTGCCCCCTTATTCCATCATACTGCCCTCCACTACCCCCCTCCCATCATACTACTCTCCACTATCCCCCTCCCATCATACTGCCCCCCACTACCCCCATCATACTGCCCCCCACTATACCCCCTCTCATCATACTACCTCCACTAACACCCCTCCCATCATACTACCCTCCACTACCACCCCTCCCATTATACTACCCTCCACTACCACTCCTCCCATCATACTACCCTCCTCTACCCCCTCCCATCATACTGCCCTCCACTACCCCCTTCCATCATACTGCCCTCCACTACCCCCTCCCATCATACTGCCCTCCACTACCCCCTCTCATCATACTGCCCTCCACTACCACCCCTCCCATTATACTATCCTCCCTCCCATCATACTGTCCTCACTGCCTCCCCTTCCATTATACTGCCCTCCACTACTACCCCTCCCATCATACAGCCCTCCACTTCCCCCTCCCATCATTCTGCCCTCACTGCCTCCCCTTCCATTTTACTGCCCTCCATCATACTGCCCTGCACTACCCCCCCTCCTATCATACTGCCCTCCACTGCCACCCCTCCCATCATACTGCCCTCCACTGCCACCCCTCCCATCATACTCCCTCCACTACCCCCTCCCATCATACTGCTCTCCACAATGCCCCTCCCATCATACTCCTCTCCACTACCCCCCCTCCCATCATACTGCCCTCCACTACCCCCCTCCCATCATACTGCCCTCCACTATCACCCCTCCCATCATACTGCCCTCCACTATCGCCCTCCCATCATACTGCCCTCCACTATCCCCCCTCCCATCATACTGCCCTCCACTATCCCCCCTCCCATCATACTGCCCTCCACTACCACCCCTCCCATCATACTGCCCTCGACTACCACCCCTCCCATCATACTGCCCTCCACTATCCCCCCTCCCATCATACTGCCCTCCACTACCACCCCTTCCATCATACTGCCCTCGACTACCACCCCTCCCATCATACTGCCCTCCACTATACCCCCTCCCATCATACTGCCCTCCACTACCACCCCCCCAACATACTGCCCTCCACTTTCCCCCCTCCCATCTTACTGCCCTCTACTATCCCCCCTCCCATCATACTGCCCTCCATCATACTGCCCTCCACTATCCCCCCTCCCATCATACTGCCCTCACTGCCTCCCCTTCCATTATACTGCCCTCCATCATACTGCCCTCCACCCCATTATACTACCCACTACCCCTCCTCCCAGCATACTGCCCTCCACTACCCCCTCCCATCATACTGCCCTCCACTATCCCCCTCCCATCATTCTGCCCTCCACTACCCCCCTCCCATCATACTGCCCTCCACTACCCCCCTCCCACCATACTACCCCCTCCTATCATACTGCTCTCCACTACCCCCCTCCCATCATACTGTCATCCATTACCCCCTCCCATCATACTGCTCTCCACTACCACCCCTCCCATCATACTACCCTCCACTACCCCCTCCCATCATACTGCCCTCCACTACCCCCTTCCATCATACTGCCCTCCACTACCCCCTCCCATCATACTGCTCTCCACTACCACCTCTCCCATCATACTGCCCTCCACTAGCACCCCTCCCATCATACTGCCCCCCACTATCCCCCCTCCCATCATACTGCCCCCACTATCCCCCCTGTCATCATACTGCCCTCCACTACCACCCCTTTCATCATACTGCCCTCCACTCTCCTCCCTCCCATCATACTGCCCTCACTGCCCCCCCTTCCATTTTACTGCCCTCCACTACTACCCCTCCCATCATACTGCCCTCCACTTCCCCCCCTCCCATCATGCTGCCCTCACTGCCTCCCCTTCCATTATACTGCCCTTCATCATACTGCCCTGCACTATCCCCCCTCCTATCATACTGCCCTCCACTGCCACCCCTCCCATCATACTGCCCTCCACTGCCACCCCCTCCCATTATACTGCCTTCCACCCCATCATACTACCCACTGCCACTCCCTCCCATCATGCTGCCCTCCACTACCCCCCTCCCATCATACTGCTCTCCACTACGCCCCTCCCATCCTACTGCCCTCCACTACCCCCCTCCCATCATACTGCCCTCCACTATCACCCCTCCCATCATACTGCCCTCCACTATCCCCCTCCCATCATACTGCCCTCAACTATCCCCCCTCCCATCATACTGCCCTCCACTATCCCCCCTCCCATCATATTGCCCTCCACTACCCCCCTTCCCATCATACTGCCCTCCACTATACCCCCTCCCATCATACTGCTCTCACTGCCTCCCCTTCCATTATACTGTCCTCCATCATACTGCCCTCCACTATCCCCCCTCCCATCATACTGCCCTCCACTATCACCCCTCCCATCATACTGCCCTCCATTACCACCCCTCCCATCATACTGCCCTCCACTATCCCCCCTCCCATCATACTGCCCTCACTGCCTCCCCTTCCATTATACTGCCCTCCACTATCCCCCTCCCATCTTACTGCCCTCACTGCCTCCCCTTCCATTATCGTGCTCTCTTCATACTGCCCTCCACCCCATCATACTGCCCACTGCCACCCCTCCCATCATACTGCACTCCACTACCCCACCTCCCATCCTACTTCCCTCCACTGCCACCCCTCCCATCATACTGCCCTCCACTGCCACCTCTCCCATCATACTGCCCTCCATTGGCACCCCCTCCCATTATACTGCCACCCCTCCCATCTTACTGCCCTCCACTGCCACTCCATTCCATCATACTGCCCTCTACCCCATCATACTGCCCTCCACTGCCACCCCCTTCCATTATACTGCCCTCCACCCCATCATACTGCCCTCCACTGCCACCCCTTCATCATACTGCCCTTCACTGCCACCCCCTTCCATCATACTGACCTCCACCCCATCATACTGCCCTCCACTGCCACCTCTCTCATCATACTGCCCTCCACTGCCACCCCCTTCCATCATACTGCCCTCCACCCCATCATACTGCGCTCCACTGCCACCCCTCCCATCATACTGCCCTCCACTGCCACCCCCTTCCATCATACTGCCCTCCACCCCATCATACTGCCCTCCACTGCCACCCCTCCCATCATACTGCCCTCCACCCCACAGGGACGGACTGACAACTCATGGGGCCCCCGGGCAATCAGAGATTATGGGGCCACACAGTATACACACACACAGTATACAATCACACAGTATACACATACATGTATACACAGACATGTTTCTATTGGCTGAGAAGGTACTGGAGAGGTGGGGCAACTATAATCTCTGGATTTTTAGACCAAAAGGATGTCGGTAGGGAATTTTTAGAGACAGATGTAAAAAAAACACAGATTTTTACATACTGTCCCTGGTTTTACTGAGGCTGACAACCCTGATGGGGCCCCCTAGTGGCCCAGGGCCCTCGGGCAGTGCCCGAGTGGCTCAATGGTCAGTCCGCCCCTGCCACCCCATCATCCTGCCCTCCACTGCCACCCCTCCCATCATACTGCCCTCCACCCCATCATACTGCCCTCCACTGCCACCCCTCCCATCATACTGCCCTCCACTGCCACCCCTCCCATCATACTGCCCTTCACTACCCCCCTCCCATCAAACTGTCCTCCACTGCCACCCCTCCCATCATACTGCCCTCCACTGCCACCCATCCCATCATACTGCCCTCCACTACCCCCCTCCCATCATACTGCTCTCCACAATGCCCCTCCCATCATACTGCCCTCCACTACCCCCCCTCCCATCATACTGCCCTCCACTACCCCCCTCCCATCATACTGCCCTCCACTATCACCCCTCCCATCATACTGCCCTCCACTATCCCCCTCCCATCATACTGCCCTCCACTATCCCCCCTCCCATCATACTGCCCTCCACTATCCCCCCTCCCATCATACTGCCCTCCCCTACCACCCCTTCCTTCATACTGCCCTTGACTACCACCCCTCCCATCATACTGCCCTCCACTATCCCCCCTCCCATCATACTGCCCTCCACTACCACCCCTTCCATCATACTGCCCTCGACTACCACCCCTCCCATCATACTGCCCTCCACTATACCCCCTCCCATCATACTGCCCTCCACTACCACCCCCCCACATACTGCCCTCCACTTTCCCCCCTCCCATCTTACTGCCCTCTACTATCCCCCCTCCCATCATACTGCCCTCCATCATACTGCCCTCCATCATACTGCCCTCCACTATCCCCCCTCCCATCATACTGCCCTCACTGCCTCCCCTTCCATTATACTGCCCTCCATCATACTGCCCTCCACCCCATCATACTGCCCACTACCCCTCCTCCCAGCATACTGCCCTCCACTACCCCCTCCCATCATACTGCCCTCCACTATCCCCCTCCCATCATTCTGCCCTCCACTACCCCCTCCCATCATACTGCCCTCCACTACCCCCCTCCCACCATACTACCCCCCTCCCATTATACTGCTCTCCACTACCCCCCTCCCATCATACTGCCATCCATTACCCCCTCCCATCATACTGCTCTCCACTACCACCCCTCCCATCATACTGCCCTTCACTATCACCTCTCCCATCATACTGCCCTCCATTACCACCCCTCCCATCATACTGCCCTCCACTATACTCCCTCCCATCATTCTGCCCTCACTGCCTCCCCTTCCATTATACTGCCCTCCACTATCCCCCTCCCATCATACTGCCCTCCACTGCCACCTCTCCCATCATACTGCCCTCCACTGCCACCCCCTCCCATTATACTGCCACCCCTCCCATCATACTGCCCTCCACTGCCACCCCATTCCATCATACTGCCCTCTACCCCATCATACTGCCCTCCACTGCCACCCCCTTCCATTATACTGCCCTCCACCCCATCATGCTGCCCTCCACTGCCACCCCTCCCATCATACTGCCCTTCACTGCCACCCCCTTCCATCATACTGCCCTCCACCCCATCATACTGCCCTCCACTGCCACCTCTCCCATCATACTGCCCTCCACTGCCACCCCCTTCCATCATACTGCCCTCCACCCCATCATACTGTGCTCCACTGCCACCCCTCCCATCATACTGCCCTCCACTGCCACCCCCTTCCATCATACTGCCCTCCACCCCATCATACTGCCCTCCACTGCCACCCCTCCCATCATACTGCCCTCCACCCCATCATCCTGCCCTCCACTGCCACCCCTCCCATCATACTGCCCTCCACCCCATCATACTGCCCTCCACTGCCACCCCTCCCATCATACTGCCCTCCAATGCCACCCCCTCCCGTCAAAAATTGTAAAAAAAAAAAAAAACTATTAAAAATTTAATTGTAAAATAAAATATAATGGTAAAAAATAGTAAAAAAATAAAATAACAAAAATTAAAAACTATTGATCCCGTCCACTGCCCTACTGACCACGTTCACTGCCCTACTGACTACATCCACTGCCCTACTGACCACGTCCACTGCCTTATTGACAATATCCACTGACAATATGCACTGCTCTACTTATCATGTCCGCTGCTCTACTGGCCACCTCCTCTACTGACAATATCCACTGCTCTACTGACAATATCTACTGCTCTACTGACCACATCTACTGCCCTACTGGCAATATCCATTGCCCTACTAACAATATCCACTGCTCTACTGACCACGTCCACTGCTCTACTGACCATGTCCACTGCCCTACTGACCAGTGTCTACTGCTGTACTGGCTGACACCATTCACCCTGCACTCTGTACATAGCTCATCCCAGAACCCTGCATGTACATAGCTCATCCCAGAACCCTGCACTCTGTACATAGCTTATTCCAGAACCCTGCATTCTGTACATAGCTCATTCTAGAACCCTGCACTCTGTACATAGCTCATCCCAGAACCCTGCACTCTGTACATAGCTCATCCTAGAACCTTGCAGTCTGTACACAGCTCATCCCAGAACTCTGCACTCTGTACATAGCTCATCCCAGAACCCTGTAATCTGTACATAGCTCATCCCAGAACCCTGCACTCTGTAAATAGCTCATTACAGAACCCTGCACTCTGTACATAGCTCATCCCAGAAACCTGCATTCTGTACATAGCTCATCCCAGAACCCTTCACTCTGTACATAGCTGATCCTAGAACCCTGCACTGTGTACTTATCTCATCCCAGAACCCTGCACTCTGTATATAGCCCATCCTAGAACCCTGCACTCTGTATATAGCTCATCCCAGAACCCCGCACTCTGTATGCAGCTCATCCCAGAACCCTGCACTTTGTACATAGCTCATCCCAGAACCCTGCACTCTGTACATAGCTCATCCTAGAACCCTGCACTCTGTACATAGCTCATCCCAGAAACTTGCAGTCTGTACACAGCTCATCCCAGAACCCTGAACTCTGTACATAGCTCATTCCAGAACCCTACACTCTGTATATAGCTCATTACAAAACCCTGCACTCTGTACATAGCTCATCCCAGAATAATAATTGTAATTACATGTCCCTGTTGAACAGGGGCAGAAAAATTGGACCTTAGCCACTGGTGCCACAACACTGCAACCCCTCACAGATACTATAGTTGGAGCACATTAATGAGCCCTGCTGCAAATTATTGCATCAAAAATTGTAATTATACACCCCTGTTAAACAGGGGCAGAAAAATTGGGCCTTAGCCACTGGTGGCGGTGCCCAGAACCAAAAATGTTCTTACAAGCTATCAGCATGAAAATTGAGAAGGAAGAGGATTGTCACTCAGCATAACAGGATAGTCACTCAGCATCAGCATAGGCAGTCTTGAAGGGATCTCACATTGAAAAAAAAATATTTGGTTACATTAGCATCAGGTGCTTGGTAGCTGGTGATCTAAGACTGATTCATTTTTATGAAGGTCAGACGATCGACCGATTCGGTGGACAGGCGCACCCTGTGATCGGTTACAAAGCCTCCAGCAGCACCGAATGTGCGTTCCGAAAGACACGGGAGCTCACCGCCGTCACCATCATATGACCTGTGTGTGCCGGTCAGATGTCGAGCTGGGCAGTCACAGAGGCTGCATATGAAGGGCACAAAGGCTGCATATGATGGGCACAGTGGCTGCATATGATGGGCACAGTGGCTGCATTTGATGGGGCACAGTGGCTGCATTTGATGGGACACAGTGGCCACATTTTATGGACACAGTGGCTGCATTTTATGGGCACAGTTGCTGCAATTGATGGCACAGTGAGGCTGCAATTCATGTCTTTTTTTCAGTATTTTTCACTTTGTTTGCACCCCCCAAAAAATTTTGAGCACCAGCTGCCACTGGTGCTGGGGGGAGGATTTGGGAGGGGTTGTTCTAGGAGGGGGGGTTGTGCTATGAGGGAGAATGTGGGGGGGGGGAGTTGTGCTAGGAGGACCATTTGGGAGTGGGGGAGAGTTGGGCTAGGAGCGGGAATCGGGGGAGAGTTATGCTAGAAGGGGGGTTTGTGGGCATGTGCTATGAGGGGAGTTTGTGCTAGATGGGGGGACTTGGGAGTGGGGAGGGGTGGGTGTGATAGGATCATAGGCGTGCGCAGCCTATTGCATTAGGGTGTGCACCCGAAAGCTCAAGCACACATACATATATATATTGTCAGAAGTATTGGGATGCCTGCCTTTACACGCACATGAACTTTAATGCCATCTCAGTCTTATGCCCCGTACACACGGTCAGACTTTGTTCGGACATTCCGACAACAAAATCCTAGGATTTTTTCCAAAGGATGTTGGCTCAAACTTGTCTTGCATACACACGGTCACACAAAGTTGTCGGAAAATCCGATCATTCTTAACGCGGTGACGTAAAACACGTACGTCGGGACTATAAACGGGGCAGTGGCCAATAGCTTTCATCTATGCGTGGCACTTTGTCCGTCGGATTTGTGTACACACGATCGGAATTTCCGACAACGGATTTTGTTGTCGGAAAATTTTATAGCCTGCTCTCAAACTTTGTGTGTCGGAAAATCCGATGGAAAATGTGTGATGGAGCCTACACACGGTCGGAAATTCCGACAACAAGGTCCTATCACACATTTTCCGTGGGAAAATCCAACCGTGTGTATGGGGCATTAGTCTGTAGGGTTCAATATTGAGTTGGCCCACCCTTTGCAGCTATAAAAGCTTCAACTCTTCTGGGAAGGCCATCCACAAGGTTTAGGAGGTTGTCTATGGGAATGTTTGACCATTCTTCCAAAAGGGCATTTGTGAGGTCAGGCGCTGATGTTGGATGAGAAGCCCTGGCTCGCAGTCTCCACTATAATTCATCCCAAAGGTGTTCTATCGGGTTGAGGTCAGGACATTATACTGTCCTCCATCATACTGCCCTCCACTATCCCCCCTCCCATCATACTGCCCTCCACTATCACCCCTCCCATCATACTGCCCTCCATTACCACCCCTCCCATCATACTGCCCTCCACTATCCCCCCTCCCATCATACTGCCCTCACTGCCTCCCCTTCCATTATACTGCCCTCCACTATCCCCCTCCCATCTTACTGCCCTCACTGCCTCCCCTTCCATTATCGTGCTCTCTTCATACTGCCCTCCACCCCATCATACTGCCCACTGCCACCCCTCCCATCATACTGCACTCCACTACCCCACCTCCCATCCTACTTCCCTCCACTGCCACCCCTCCCATCATACTGCCCTCCACTGCCACCTCTCCCATCATACTGCCCTCCATTGGCACCCCCTCCCATTATACTGCCACCCCTCCCATCTTACTGCCCTCCACTGCCACTCCATTCCATCATACTGCCCTCTACCCCATCATACTGCCCTCCACTGCCACCCCCTTCCATTATACTGCCCTCCACCCCATCATACTGCCCTCCACTGCCACCCCCCCATCATACTGCCCTTCACTGCCACCCCCTTCCATCATACTGACCTCCACCCCATCATACTGCCCTCCACTGCCACCTCTCTCATCATACTGCCCTCCACTGCCACCCCCTTCCATCATACTGCCCTCCACCCCATCATACTGCGCTCCACTGCCACCCCTCCCATCATACTGCCCTCCACTGCCACCCCCTTCCATCATACTGCCCTCCACCCCATCATACTGCCCTCCACTGCCACCCCTCCCATCATACTGCCCTCCACCCCACAGGGACGGACTGACAACTCATGGGGCCCCCGGGCAATCAGAGATTATGGGGCCACACAGTATACACACACACAGTATACAATCACACAGTATACACATACATGTATACACAGACATGTTTCTATTGGCTGAGAAGGTACTGGAGAGGTGGGGCAACTATAATCTCTGGATTTTTAGACCAAAAGGATGTCGGTAGGGAATTTTTAGAGACAGATGTAAAAAAAACACAGATTTTTACATACTGTCCCTGGTTTTACTGAGGCTGACAACCCTGATGGGGCCCCCTAGTGGCCCAGGGCCCTCGGGCAGTGCCCGAGTGGCTCAATGGTCAGTCCGCCCCTGCCACCCCATCATCCTGCCCTCCACTGCCACCCCTCCCATCATACTGCCCTCCACCCCATCATACTGCCCTCCACTGCCACCCCTCCCATCATACTGCCTCTATGCAGGTCAGTCAAGTTCCTCCAACCCAAACTCGCTCATCCATGTCTTTATGGACCTTGCTTTGTGCACCGGTCCAAATCATTTGGTGGAGGGGGGATTATGGTGTGGGGGTTGTTTTTCAGGGGTTGGGCTTGGCCCCTTAGTTCCAGTGAAGGGAACTCCTAAGACATCAGCATACCAAGACATTTTGGACAATTTCATGCTCCCAACTTTGTGGGAACAGTTTGGGGACAGCCCCCTCCTGTTCCAACATGACTGCGCACCAGTGCACAAAGCAATGTCCATAAAAACATGGAGTTAGCAGGGGTGGTGGGAAATTAACTGCAAGTGCAAGAATTCACATTATAACTGTAACTAACACGTATACAATTAAGTGTAACACTCTAAAAAATAAAAATTCCAAAGTGCTATAATGGTGTGAACCTCCCATTTAAAAAGTTGTTGTACTTGAAGGTAATTTGTATTGCAATTATCTGTAGAGGGGTTTCCACCATCCCTGCTAAGGCAGCACTGATGGGCACTAATGGGCTGCACTGATGGGCACTAATAGGCTGCACTGATTGGCAGCACTGACTGGCAGCATTGATGGGCACTAATTGGTAGCACTGATGTGCACTGATAGGTGGCACTGATAGGCAGCACTGATTGGCACTGATAGGTGGCACTGATGGGCACTGATATGCATCACTGATGGGCTCTTATTGGTAGCACTTATGGGCACTGATAGGCTCTGATTGGCAGCACTGATTGGCAGCATTTATGGACACTGATTGGCACTGATAGGCAGCACTGATTGGAAGCACTGATGGGCACTGATGGGCAGCACTGATTGGGCACTGACTGGCAGCACTGATGGGCACTGGTAGGTGGCACTGATAGGCAGCACTGATGGGCACTAATTGCCAGCACTGATGGGCACTGATAGGCAGCACTGATGGGCACTGATGGGCACTGATTGGCAGCACTTATGGGCACTGATTGGCACTGATAGGCAGCACTGATGGGCAGTGATATGCAGCACTGATTGGCAGCATTGGTTGGCACTGATTTACAGCATTGGTTGGCACTGATAGGCAGCATTGGTTGGCACTGATAGGCAGCACTGGTTTGCACTGATAGGCAGCACTGGTTGGCACTGATAGGCAGAATTGGTTGGCACTGATAAGCAGCACTGGCATGGATAGGCAGTACTGGTTGGCACTGATAGGCAGCATTGGTTGGCACTGATAAGCAGCACTGACACTGATAGGCAGCATTGGTTGGCACTGATAAGCAGCACTGGCACTGATAGGCAGCACTGGTTTGCACTGATAGGCAGCACTGGTTTGCAATGGTTGGCACTGATAGGCAGAATTGGTTGGCACTGATAAGCAGCACTGGCACAGATAGGCAGTACTGGTTGGCACTGATAGGCAGCATTGGTTGTACTGATAAACAGCACTGGCACTAATAGGCAGCATTGGTTGGCACTGATAAGCAGCACTGGCACTGATAGGCATCATTGGCTGGCACTGATAGGCAGCACTGGTTTGCACTGGTTGGCACTGATAGGCAGAATTGGTTGGCACTGATAAGCAGCACTGGCACGGATAGGCAGTACTGGTTGGCATTGATAGGCAGCATTGGTTGGCACTGATTGGCAGCACTGGCACTGATAGGCAGCATTGGTTGGCACTGATAGGCAGCACTGGTTGGCACAGATAGGCAGCACTGGTTTGCAATGGTTGGCACTGATAGGCAGAATTGGTTGGATAGGCACTGGCATGGATAGGCAGTACTGGTTGGCACTGATAAGCAGCATTGGTTGGCACTGATTGGCAGCATTGGTTGGCACTGTTAGGCAGCATTGTTGGCACTGATAGGCAGCATTGATTGGCACTGATAGGCAGAATTGGTTGGCACTGATAAGCAGCACTGGCATGGATAGGCAGCATTGGTTGGCACTGATAAGCAGCACTGGCATGGATAGGCAGCATTGGTTGGCACTGATAGGCAGCATTGGTTGGCACTGATAGGCAGCACTGGTTTGCACTGATAGGCAGCAGTGGTTTGCACTGGTTGGCTCTGATAGGCAGAATTGGTTGGCACTGATAAGCAGCACTGACACGGATAGGCAGTACTGGTTGGCACTGATTGGCAGCATTGGGTTGCACAGATAGGGGAGAGGGGGAGTTTCACATTCAGGAGATCCTGAGAATTGCCAGAGCTGTTCAGTGTATGAAACTGTCAGATAATGACACTGCATGCAGGGAGAGAGACCAGCTGTTAAAAGTCAGCGGTGATGTCGGTGGTGGGCGGGACTGAACAGTTACCAAACACCAGCCAATAGGATTGCTCTGGGCGGGCTGCTACATTTCTCTGGCTCCGCCCCCTCTCTGAAGCAGCCCAATCATTGGCTGGTGTTGGCGCTTGATCCCGCCCACCCCCGACATCGCGGCTGAGTTGTGATGACTTACAACTCAGCCGCGATGTCGGGGGTGGGCGGGACCAAGCGCTATAAACACCAGCCAATGTTTGAACTGCTTTAGAGAGGGGGTGGGGCCACATAAATGTAGCGGCCCACCCCGGATCTCATCCCATTGGCTGGTGTTTGATGGCCGTTCGGTCCCGCCCACCCCCGACATCACCCCGACATTTTGACAGCTGGTGTCTCTCCCTGCATGCAGTGTCATTATTTGACAGTTTCATACACTGAACAGCTCTGGCAATTCTCACGATCTGCTGCCTGTGAAACTGTTTCACAGGCAGCACGGATCACACACTCTCTTGGATGCAGTATTTTAGGCCAAATCTCTGGAGACAGCACAGGGTGATTAGGGTGTGCCCAGGCACACCCCGTGCGCACGCCTATGGATAGGATGGAAATTGGGGGGAATTTGAGAGGTATTACAACCTACAGACCACTGCACTCGCCTTCTAGAGTACATTTTATGGATTATTCAAACCAGGGGCAGTGCTAGTAATGCGAAATTGCATGTTTTCCTGCACCGCAGAAAAAATGTGCTGCCTTTTGCAGACACGTGTAAGCCTAGGTCCACATTGGTGCGATTTGACATGCAATTTGCATGTCAAATTGCATGCCAAATCTGCGGTTATTGCCGGCAATAGCACCGTCCGAACCAGTGGGATGCCGACTTTGCGGCACCGCACCGATTCCCAAAATAGTTTCTGTACTACTTCTGGGACTTTGGGTGCGATTTCAATAGACATAAGTGCAGGAACCCACACAGATGTCTCTGAAATCGCCCCCGAAGTCGGACTGACATGCGGGTATGAAATCGTGTGAGTTCAGTTGAACTTGCACGATTTCCATCCTGTAGCAGTGTGAACCTGGGCTAAGTGCCATTAATTCTTAATGGCACCCCACACATCTAGCAAATGTGTGAACAATCACGCCTGCTAAAATGCAGTACCATGCGTTTTTTGTGTGGCACAATTTTAAAAATCATGTCCGCATCTTTTTGCGTGTATCACATGCATAGAGCAGCACATTAAAAACATGACATATGGGAATGCGCAAAAAAAGTGCGTGATCAAATGCACCTCCTGGTGTGAATGAGCCAACAGACTGGCCACGGGATTGTTTACAATTCTAAAGGGTGCTCTGACTGAAAATGGTTTGAGAAACACTGGTTTAAATATCGGTGATGTTCACCCAGGTATGCTTGGCTCATCCCTAGTTAGGACATGTCTTTACTTTTAAAGCTGAATATGTTTAACACTGTCTGAAATGTGGAACAGTGCTTGCCATGTGAAGATTTTAACCTTTTCGCCGCCAGGTCCATACATTGTACGGACCTAACGGCAGGGGGTATTGCACACAATCCGGTGGCTGCAGACACCGGGATTGTGTGTGAATCTGACAGGCAGACTCCTGCCTTTCAGGTGAGAGCATTCGGACGGCACCTCTGCCGCCCAATAGTTCTCACACACCTCCGGTAACGACGCCCCCCCCCCCCGCTCGCGCGCTCCCGCCATGCTTACCGGGCTCTGCTTGCCCATCTGCAGGCCCGGGGCAGTCATGGCGGTTGACAGCGAGTAGAGGGGAAGGAGGGGAAGGAGAAGAGCGGATACACGGCCACTCTCCTCCCCTTCTTGCAGTGAACCGGAAAGCGACATCTCTGCCGTCACTTCCGGGTCATGTTCTCGGTGTCCCCGGCTAGTTTTGCAGAGAAAGGATGTTTTGCAATGTGATCTGCATTGCAAAACATTCAGTGGAATGCAGGGGAGGCATGCAGGGTATTTTAGACCCTGCATATCTCAATAAAGAGAACCTGTCACCAAAAAATCATCACATTTGATGAAAAAAAAAAAAGTTAAAGCGGATTTCCACCCAAAAATGGAACTTCCGCTTTTCAGAACCCTCCCCCCCTCTGGTGTCACATTTGGCACCTGTGCAAATACCTGTATTATACACTCCCATGCCCCCCCCCCGCTGTCTTCTGGGAGACACACGGGTCCCAGAAGACAGCAGGGACCATTCGGATTGTGCAGCACGACTCGCGCATGCGCAGTAGGGAACCAGGAAGTGAAGTCGCAAGGCTTCGCTTCCTGATTCCCTTACCGAAGATGGCGGCGTCAGCGTCCGAGGGCCGAGGGACAGGTCGGCTTCGGGTGCCGACATCGCGGGCGCCCTGGACAGGTAAGTGTCCTTATTTTAAAAGTCAGCAGCTGCAGTATTTGTAGCTGCTGACTTTTTTAAAAAAAAGAACATTCGGCGGACCTACGCTTTAAGTAAAAAATAAAAAATTATTTTTTTTTGCAAAAAAAATAAAGTTGCACCCAAGCACATAAAATCCCCTCCCCTAAAAAAAAATTTTGAGGCGGGGGGCCTCAAAACATTTTTTTGGGGGGGGTTTATGTGATTGGGTGCAACTTTACTTTTTTGCAAAAAATTTTTACTTTAATTTAACACACGCACGAACGTAAACACATGCCTCAGGGGGCCTACACGTGAAAATGTCGATTGCGATACGCGTTACATATCGCAGCATACGCCAGAGTAAGAGCAATAATTTTAACACAAGACGTCCTCCGTAACACTAAACTGATACCTTTAGGGGACCTTTGAACCGTCGCCTATAGAAAATATAGGGTGCGCCAGTTTGACGCGGGAAAAAAAATTAAAGTTTGGCATGTTGGGTATCTATTTACTCGGCGTAACCTCGTATTTTATATTTTACCAAAATTGTGTGTAATGTATTGCGTTTGTTTGCCCTAAAATTCATGTTAGTGTGTTTTTTACTGAAATATTGCGTTTTCTAGACCTTTGCGGTAATATCGTGTGACATAAAATATTGGAACTACCGCTATTTTATTCTCTAGGGTTTCTGCTTTCAGAAAATATATAATGTTTGGGGTTTTGTGTAATCTTCAGGCCTAAAATGATTTTTTAAACATGTGTGCAAAAAACGCAAAAACGGCTCTGGCAGCGAAAGGGTTTTAAAACAAGGATTGAAGGAATATAAAAAGTGAACTCTGCAAAACATAGAATCTGAATTCTATAGAGATATACTCTCACAGGTACTACTTTTATACATATTTAGTAAACAAGAACATACATAAGCATAGGAAAAAAACATTTATTGATGATATTTGATGTACAGTGCCAAATTGATTTACATAACATGCACACAGTACAATATTTTAAATATACATTTAGAATTAAACAAAATTCCCAGATCAGCTACATAGAATGGAGAGGATTTTGCAAACTTGTTTGTACCATCAGATATTAAGATGTTTCTTATATTGGCACTTATGATTTTACACCTAAGGTTCAGTTCACACTGGAGTGACTCTAAAGTCGCGCTAATTCCAGTGTTCCTTTCATGCAACTTATTAAACTCTATGGCACTAAAGTCGCAGGAATGTTGCAATAATGTAGCGCCAGAAACTTTTTTTTAAGAAGACGCTGCAACTAGTTGCATAGGTTGGAACGGGTGCCATTGAAACAAATGAGGTTTGACTTGTCATGTGACTTTGTGTCGCTTGACAAGTCGCACTAATGTGAACCAAGCCTAAAGGCTCCTGTATGACAGTCTAAATAAGTACCAAATCTAGTTGCTATGTGATGCACGAGCCTCATGTTGTTCTCACCCTCTAAATAGCCGCTAAATGGTCCCAAGGTCCTTTCCCCAATAGCGCCCTCAGCTAGCACAGCTGGGACCTCATTGAGGAAATGAAGAAGCACAGCTGGACTGCCCAGAACAGACAAGAACCCCTCTGCTTCAGGCCTCAATTTATTTATGCTCCCTCTCAGCCACCTACTGGGCACCTTCCCTCAGGGATATGCTAGGACCATATAAATATAAATTCTGTAGATTTGACTCTCCCAGCTCTCTACTTTCCAAAACCATCCAGAAGGCCAAACCCATTGGCCATTGGCTCCTGCGACTGTCAATCAAATCCAATGACGTGGGAGTTGGTGGGTGGGACCAAGTCCTGCTATCTGTGTCAATGGACGCAGAAGCAGGACTCAGGAGCGGCGCCCGCACGAGTGCCCCTATGGAAAACGCTTCTTCATCGGGGCACTCGAGAAGAGGAGGAACCAGGAACGCTGCGGAGGGACCCCAGAAGAGGAGGATCAGGGCCACTCTGTGCAAAACCCTTGCACAGAGGAGGTAAGTATGACATGTTTGTTATTTAAAAAAAAAAAACCTTTACAACCCCTTTAATATTAAGTGTATCTCTATACCAAACCTTCTGTAATTTTAAATAGAGTGTGAAAGGCTTCTGTGTTTCTGTCTGGAGGCCCCCATTGAGGAGATTCTGTTTGTACTGGTGACCAAGAAAAAAAGTTGCATACAAACTTTTAGACCTCATGCACACTGGGCTTGGAAAACACCACTTTTAAAGGCGTTTGGCGTTTTGTTTTTTCAGCCCGTAAAAGCACCTCTATGTTATCCTATGTGTCCAATGCACACATTTTATAAGCATATAAGAAGAGGAGTGTTTACAGGCAGAAAAAAAAAGCTCCAGACGCATGTTCAGGAGAGGAGCTGAAAGGCTGAAAAAAATGCACAACACATCTAAATGTCTGTAAACATATTACACACGCATTTGGGCATGTTTGAGCATTAAGGCATTCCAATGGCCCTAAAAAATGATTAATCTGGCAAATGGAATTCATTAAGGCCCCGTTCACACCTATGTGAATTAGATGCGGCTTACAATGCATCCAATTCGCAGGACATTTTAAAATACCTTCATTTGAATGCATCTGGTTCACATATGTGCGTTGCCCAAAAAATTTGCGTTTTTTGGGCATTGCGGTGCGAATTACAAGCCCATTATCTTCAATGGGAACGCATCTGATTCGCAGATGCATTCTGTTGTAAACAGGCATTCTCTCCTTCTCCTCACTACACCTCCACCCTCTCCCCCCTCTCCCCGCTCAGCTGATCCACAGATAGAACGCAGAGACACCGCTGAACAGCTGCTTTTTCATTTGGCAGTGAAAATGTAGCTGGAATTTGCACCGGACTGGTGTGAACCCGGCCTTTATGCTCAAACACTTAGCAAACCTAAAGGATTGTGCTATACGTGACTTTAGGCACCTTTTTAAGCAGCTTTTACTACTGCCAGGAAAAAAGGCATTCAGAGGGGCTCAACAGATGTCTTTTGTGCATGAATTGTCCTGAGATCAAGAAGTGAGGAGAAATCTTCAAATAGGGACACTTGCTCCAGGGACAACTGTCTAAGAGGGGAATTCCCCTCACTTTGGGAGATATCCACTAACTTCCTGTTGTGTTTCTGGCACAGGAAGTAAAGGGCAATTTCCTCAATGGTAAACATTCAGCAAAAAAATTACCTGGCAGGGTTTTAACCCTTCCCTATCCCATATGAAACAGAAAAATTTGGCTATACATACACTTTATGTTTCACATGCCCGTGTACCTATGTCTGTATAAGACTGATTTTTTTTTTCTCAAAATAATCATTTATTTGCAAAATACATTAGTGCTATCGATGCTACACCCGTGACCAGGCCCATGACAGACAAAGCAGCAGGTGCAGCTGATTCTCCCTGCTCCCTATTTTGTACATGTTCTCTCTGCTCCCTATTTTGTACATATTCTCTCTGATCCCTATTTTGTACATATACTCTCTGATCCCTATTTTGTTCATATTCTCTCTGCTCCCCATTTAGTTCGTATCCCCAAAGCACCATCTGTTGTTCGCATAAACCATCTCTGCATGCCTCACACCGCTCTTTGTTATGTAAACCTTCCAAGGGGCCATAGATTTTTGGCTTCTGATCTTGATATTGATCGTTCACCCCATAGAACTTTCTTTGGATTTTATGGACTAAATTACAAACAACTCTTTCAATGTTGTCAGATCTCATCGTTGGGATCATTTCCTCGGGACGGGCACACCGTTCACAACCCTGCTTGAAAATTCTCATTTTTACTGTTCCATGTCTCAGACGTTTGTTCAGATTTAAAATGAACAATACAGATACTTTTGATGAGTTCCAGCTGCGTGCACAACATGAACAACGGAAGCTGAAGTGAGAAGAAAAATACAATAGGTCACAACTGGAGCTCTCTTTGTAATACAGGGGTTAAACAATAAATAGTTTATAAGGAGCACCAGTAGTAATCAACAGAATGTTTTGCAATATTCTGCATCTGTTCAATCAGTAAAAATATGATGTTCACCTTCTAAAATATGTACAACTTTGGTATGGTTATGAATTCTAATGTTACTACTTAATCTGTATTAGGCCATCTGTAAATTCTCATAGGGTGCTGTGAATGAGGCTACTCAGTGTTGGCAGATTCATAGCAGGATTAGTACTGTAAAAGAGCGTCAACTATCTTGCTAGTTCTTATCACTGAACGATCCATAAATGATGACTTCTTGATTCAGGATTCAGCTGAGTGTGACATGCCTGCAACTAAGGGCCCCACCGCTAAATGTAAACAAAGAGATGGGGGTATTCCAGTTGACATCATTGACCTAATATGGACATGACCATATATGGCTAGAGATGTCACAGGGGGTCCTGAGTATCATCATTGACCAAATATGGTCATGTCCATGTTTGGTCAATGATGTGACCTGGGATACCCTGCTCCTTTGTTTACATTCTGCTAACGACTGAGGAAAAATAATTAGCAGTGACTCTGAGTGGATAGCAAAATGTTTTTCATTTAGTGGGTCCTTGAGTGTCGCTTATGAATGATGGGTCACATCAGGGTCTGCAGACTTCCCCCTTGCACTGTAAAGGAGAAACCTGCAGACTCTGATGTGAGAGGGAACTCTTTGCTGGATTATGTTAACCTGACCTTCATTGACAAGGAGAAATATGTTTTATGTCTGTTGTTATCCCTTAAATTGGTTGCAAACTTCAATCTTTTTACTTGTACCTATAGGTAAGCCTATAATAACGCTTTTACTTATAGGTACTGTAAATATCTCCTAAACGTGCGCTGTTTAGGAGATATTTACTATATATGAAGCCGATGATGTCATTGGCTCATGCGCTCTGAAGGAACAAACTCCCAGGCCGTCCCTTCAGCTCCCCTGAGCATGTGTGGGAGTGAAGCCACCGCGGCTCCAGACAGTCACACAGCTGGGGTCTGCGGACCCGGAAGGAAGACGGGTGAAGATAAAAGCGGCCTCCAGCGAGGCTTCATTTTCTGGTAAGTTTCACATAATGTGCTAGTATGCAGTGCATTAGATTATGGCTTTACCTTGCAGGTCAGAAAAAAAAGGCACCCAGCGGTTTACAACCCCTTTAAGCACATTGCTAATTGCACTAGCTACATGTTTGTAGCTTAATTATTGAAATTTGCATTGAAAACGGTCATTCTGGCTAACTTTTTGAACTGTCAGCAAAAATGTGGCTCTGTCAGTAAATTTTTGTGCCTTTCAGTCAAAAAATTGGCTCTGGAGGTTGGCAACCCTAGTAAAAGAAGCAATAAAACCCAAAACAAACATTTATTTTGTTAAAGCTTACTAATTCTTGGACCCCATACACACTATACAACTTTTATTTTGTGATTTACTGAAACCATGTAGTATAAGGGCCTGCCTGATTGCATACAAATTGAAACTCTTAAGGATTGACCTCATATTATATGGTTTTGGTAAGTCTGAAGGAAAAAATCTACTGAAAATTGTATAGTGTGTATGCAGCTTTAGAAGTGGTGACTGCATTTGTTTCCTTTCTTAGGCTTTACTTTCACCTGTTGCTCGGACCATTAAGCCTGGGTTCACACTAGTGCGATCTCAGAGATTGCATGTGATTCGCACCCACACCACAGGTACCAATCACATGCGATCTCTGAGCAAAGCAAGTTCAGCCGTACAGTTGTATGACTGAACTCGCATTGGATTCATACAGAAAATAGTGCAGGGACTTTCCCTGCACTAGAATCGGATTGGATGGGTGTTCTCACCTATGCGATCCGATTCCTGTGCGAGTTCACCGTTCGCACTGCAATCTGTGAACCGATCTGGGGGTGTCATTAACAATGTATTGACACCCGCAGCGGTTCGCAGAAGGCAGTGTGAACTGCCTGCGGGAGAGGAGGGATGTGGGAACCGGAGCTGGAATTGCGCTGGTTCCCGCATCACACATATGTGAACCCAGGGTAATACTGTTATTTTTCAACTTCCTTTAACAGACCAAACTGTTCAGCAGAAGTGGCAGTTAGAGGGTTCAGACAAACCAATTACTTCTGACAAATGCTTACAATGGTCGGCTTTTATTCATTTATGCAAAATATTTATTCCAAAGAAAAAAAAACTGTTACTGTAACTGCTTAACCACTTGCCGACCGCCGCCTGTAGATTTACGTAGGCAGAATGGCACATCTGCGCAAAAGGGACGTACCTGTACATCCCTTTGTATTTGACACCGTGCGGGGGCGTGCGCCCCTGCCGCGGGCTCTGTGACCATGCCCACGGGATCTGCAGACTCGATGTCCGCCGGTGTCCCGCGATCATGTGACAGAGCTGCAGAACGGGGAGATGTCTATGTAAACAAGGCATTTCCCTGTTCTGCCTAGAGTCAGGACAGTGATCTACTGCTCCCTGTCATCGGGAGAAGTGATCACTGTCATGTCACTCGTAGCCCAGCCCCCCCACAGTTAGAATCACTCCCTAGGACACACTTAACCCCTTCTTCGCCCCCTAGTGGTTAACCCCTTCCCTGCCAGTGTCATTGACGCAGTAATCAGTGCATTTTTAAAGCTCTGATCACTGTGTAAATGACAATGGTCCCAAAATAGCGTCAAAAGTGTCTGATGTGTCCGCCATATTGTCGCAGTCAAGATAAAAATCGCAGATCGCCGCCATCACTAGTAAAAAAAATAATAAAAAAGCCATAAAACTATCCCCTATTTTGTAGACGCTATAACTTTTGTGCAAACCAATCAATATACCTTTATTGCGATTTTTTTTACCAAAAATATGTCGAAGAATACATATCGGCCTAAACTGAGGAAAAAATTTGTTTTTTTATATATTTTTTGGGGATATTTATTATAGCAAAAAGTAAAAAAATATTGCTTTTTTTTCAAAATTTTCGCTCTTCTTTTGTTTATAGCGCAAAAAATAAAAAGGTGATCAAATACCACCAAAAGAAGCTCTATTTGTGGGAAAAATGGACGCTAATTTTGTTTGGGTGCAACGTCGCATGACCACACATTTGTCAGTTAAAGCGACGCAGTGCCGAATCGCAAAAAGTGCTCTGGTCAGGAAGGGGGTAAATTCTTCCGGGGCTGAAGTGGTTAAAAAGTGTTAGCTGAAATTCAGTTTTATTTTGTTAGTTAAGTCCATCTAAATCTGCTAGGACATCTAACACTTCCCTACCCACAGATTTGCAATGCTGCTGTCCCAAAGGTGTGGATAAAGATGAGAAGTGGCAGGATTACCAGGTGAAAATGGAAAAAAGGATAGGAAAGAAAACTAATGCAGTCATATCTAAAGATTTGTAAGCTGCAATATTTTATGCTTTTGTTTTTAAGTATGGTTTAAGATATTTATTTGTTTGTTATATAAGTGATATCATATCATTATAAAGGTTTACCAAAATGTAGATACCTGCCAAAGGTTTGCTGTGTATAAATCAGTCCTGTTTTCTGCTTTACAAGGTTCATATCAACATGGAGATCCCAGTTATCTGGAACTTCCAATTCCTCAATCTTGTTGGAAAATTCCTCTTTCCACATAAACTCGTTCATTTTCATTCAGTGTTATTTTTTGCACCTGTAGTGTTCCTGCAATAAGACAGCATAAAAACAACCAATAATTCCTTGGTAAAAAAAGTAATAACTTTTAGACTTTTAATAGGCTTTTACTTTTGTAACCATTTTTAAATTCCTTTTAAAGTGGAACTTAAAGTGGAGCTCCACTCAAAAGGGGAAGCTCCGCTTGCTTGCCTCCCCCTCCCCCCCCCCACACACACACACACAGAGCACGCCCCGTGTGAAAGGGGCCTATCTAAGCCAAGACATACAATCAGGGTGGATAGAAATCAATGATTTTTTTGGATTTAAATCTGATTTTTTTTATTTAAATTAGATTTTTTTTTTTCATTTTTATCAATTTTTTTTTATAAAATGCCTTTGGAGTAAAATATATATCTAAAGATAGTTTTCTATTCAAGATACATTAATAATTTAGTTTATTCTGCATGACGTGGAGCTTAGTTATGTAGCATGAAGCTGTATATTCTGTAATATTTACATTTTTGGTAAACTCATTCAATGAATCCAAGCTCTGCAAGCTGAGATAACATGCACTGCATTGATGCATTCACACAATTTCACAGTAACAATGAGATAAACCAAAGTTTAGGAATATACCTTTATCCCATTGTTTTGAAAATCTATGAACATTACAAACTCTATGATTATATCAGTTCTGATATCGCCGTTTTACTACCTGACAGCTTATTATTCTAAATAGGAAACCTTCATTTTGTTTGCAAATATTAAAGATTCTAACTATCAGCAAGAATAAGTTATTACATTTAAAGAGCCCCTGTCATTTGAGATCCATTATGGCAGCGCCTGTTAGTGGGCATCCACTCACCTACTGCTGCCACGTCCCTCATCTTGTTGTGTCACTGCCACATCACCAGCCGTCCCATTAAAGTGAATGGGACTGTCAGTGAGCCTGGGCTTCAACAAAATGGTGGCCTCCAACATGAAGAAACAGGAGCAATACAGGATGCAATTTACAGCACACACTAATTGTAATTTGTAATTGTTGAATTGTGTTGTATGTGGAATGTATGTTCTTTTGTTAAAGAATTGTAATTATTATCATACTATTATGGGTAAAGTTACGTTTTAATTAATAATTTCGCTTTTTCCCTTTAGAGAGCCAGTGGACTGTGAGAGCCTCATGGCAAATACTTTCCTATTGTAAGGTCCAGCAGTGTCTGGTGGTGCGACTTCATTAAAAAGAATCATTTTGAATGGACTTTAGTCACAAATTGTATTTGTCTGTATAAAAGGGTGATAACATTCATGTGTTCCTTGGCAGCTTGTGCTTATACTTGTCTGAAGTCCTAATCCAGCAATCTTACCTCTGACATAGACCTGGCCCGCTCCTCTTCATTCTTCTCATGTCAATGCTTTGGCAGAAAAGCCAGAGATTTGCCAATAAAGGCAAATGAATTAAAGCAGGGGTGTCCAACTTTTTGACCTTCCTGGGTCGCATTAGAAGAAGAGGATTTGTCTTGGGCCACACATTAAATACACTAAGACTTGGTTCACATATATGCTAATCTGATGCGTTTTAAACTGCATCCAATTCCAATAATGTGAAACAGACGGGCTTTCAATGGAGCCGGCTCACATACATGCGGGATGGTTGCGGTGTGAATTACAAGAGTCCTGTGCATTTTTCAGTCTGGTTCAGATGCAATCTAAGTGTCAAATTTGCACCTCAATCGCACCTGAACCGCTGGATGGGAACTGCACCGGGCTCTGCACAGAAACCGGCCCTTATATATGTGAACCCAGCCTAACAATAAGGCTCTGTTCACATCTCCGTGTTCTGAATCGCGGGCGGAATCGCCGCGATTCCACCCACAATGTGAAATAGAGGCAAATCACGGGACACCCGTGCATTCCCTGTGACTTCCAATAGCACTCCAATCGCGCAAACAGAATCGCTGGACACCTGTTGCCCAAAAGAAGCTCTTGTACTTCTTTTGGGCTACAGGCATCCTGCAATTCTGTTTGCGCAATTTTACCACAATTGTCGCCCGCCAAATCACATTAAAAACGTGTCGCAATTGGGGTGCCATTGGAAGTCACAGGGAACGCACGTCCGTCCCGCCATTTTCTGCTATTTCAAATTGCGGCAATTCCGCCCACGATTCAGAACATGAAAAAGTGAACAGAGCCTTAGGATAGCTGATGAGCAGAAGTTAAAGCGGAGTTCCACCCAAAAGTGGAACTTCCGCTTATTCGTCTCCCCCCCCCCTCTGGTGCCACATTTGGCACCTTTCAGGGGGGAGGGGGGGAGCAGGGACCTGTTTTTGACAGGTCCCCTTTCCCCACTTCCGGAGATGATGCCACGGCGAAGCTCCGCCAATTAGAAAGCACAGCACACTTCGTGCATGGGCAGTAGAGAACCGGCTGTGAAGCGGAAAGGCTTCACTGCCAGGCTCCCTTACCAGCAATGGCAGCGCCTGCACCAGATAGCCGATCCAAAGATCAGCTGCGGTGCCGACATCGCGGGCTCCCTGGACAGGTAAGTGTCCATATATTAAAAGTCAGCAGCTACAGTATTTGTAGCTGCTGACTTTTTATGAGGTGGGCGGACCTCCACTTTAATGATCACTGATCTAGATAATATAACTATCTGAGTAATAAAACTTAATTTTTTGGTAATAATTTTTATAAAAGTAAAGGAGGGCATCATAAAACGAGTACGATATTTGACGCTGTTTTTGATAAATGAACGCATCAATATCTGGTTGGTCTCAATGAAATCTCAAGGTGCTCATCAGATATTTTGGATCTAATTTTGCCCTTTGTGTGCTTTACCCTAGAAATGAGTTTAGAGGGTGTAGAGGGTGTTTAGAGGGTGTTTCATGTATGTTCAGGCAGCTGTAGGTGCTCAATCAAAATGAACATCATCTCTGTGCTGGTAAATTGGTTTTGGTCTTTCATCATTTATGTAGCAAAAATGATAATCACTCCTACAGGGAGAATCTACAAACCTGTATATAATATCCAATCATTACTATGGATACATCAAGAAAATAAACTGTGAAAATAACATTACATTTAAATTCAGGTAATTGTTACAATAAAGATAAAATGAATCTTTGCTGAGTTTTTCTTTTAAATGCTGGGTATGGTACCTGCAGCAAATAATTCAGCAACACATTTGACTCTAAAAACATATAAAGGTTATTCTGTATACAATAATTTAGAAAAAATAGTAATATGTACAAATATGTATGATTTCACGTATACGTGTCACCATTAATGTCCATATTACAACATACATTAGGAATAGCGCTACTAATACAATAAATACAGAGTAAAATCATATTTAATTAAAACTGTCAGAGCTCAATATACAAGTGTGTTAATAATCTATTATAGAATATTACCTTCTTAGTGCTCAGAATCTGCTCATGCACAGTCCAGCTGCTCTCTAATAATCACATAGATCCCTTATTCTGCTTTTATAGATTCTTGTTTCATCATTCCCTCTTCTCCACCCATGGGATCATCAGCATGAGTCTGAGAAACGAAACTAAAGCATCTCTCACTTTCCTACTTTTGTGCCAGACCTCATCTGACTGTTGGCTGTAAATTGATTCCAATCTTCCAGCACTTGTATAGCAGGAATGCTGACCAAGATAAACATAATTATAGGATACATCAAGCTGTATACTGTAAATGTAACATTAAAATCACATGCAGGTAATTGTTACAATAAAAGTGAAAACGATTCCTCGTTGTTTTAAAGATTGAATATAAAACCTGCAACAAGCAATTCAGCAAAACTTTTGTTACACATTTATAAAACATATGAAGGTTACCCACAATATTTTAGATACATTTAGGCTGGATTCACACCTTTGCAGTTTTAGTGCTTTTTGCATTTAGCAGATTTGCACTACAGTCCATTTAACATGGTTTCCTATGGAACACGTTCTGCAGTGCAAATCTGCAAAATGCAAAAAGCACTAAAAAATGCATAGGTGTGAATCCAGCCTTAAAGTGGTATTACGCTGTATGTAATAGATGAACAAACCAAATCTATCTAATCAATCTGTATCCAGCCTGTCAGGCCCTTGCACTATATAGTTAATGGTAGATCTAAAAGAGATTGCACATTCAGAATGTATAGTGTATGATGAGCTTAGGTCTGTTATTTATCAACTTCTTTTATCAGACTAAACTGTCCAGCAAAAGTATCAGTTAGAGGATTAAGACAAACCGTTTACCACTAATAGGAGTCAGCTTTTATTCATTCATGTAGATCTTTTATTTCAAAAGGAAAATAATGTTGCTGTAATGTCTTAAAGTGGTATTAAATCCAAAAATAAACATTTAACATATGGCAGCTTACTAATTACACGATGTCAATGCTTTCTTTTTTAAAGTGGAGCTCCTCCCTATCCTCCACTGCCACATTTGTCACTTTTTGGGGGGGAGGGGACAGAATTTACCTGGTTTTGACAGGTACCCGCCCCCACTTCCTGGTAAGATCACTGTGCGATCTGTGTCACGTCCGGCCCCTCCTCTTCCCCCCACCCCGCTGCCTTCTGGGACCTGTGCGTGACCCACAAGACGACGGGACAATTCAGAAAGCTCACGCATGCGCAGTAAGAAACCTGCTGTGAAGCCTGAAGGCTTCACTGTCGTTTTCCCTTACTTGCAATGCCGTCGCCTGTGCCCGAAGCTGATGAACAAATCAGTTTGGGGTGCCGACATCGTGGGTTCCCTGGACAGGTAAGTATCCTTATATAAAAAGTCAGCAGATACAGTATTTGTACAGGCTGGAACTCCGCTTTAAGGCTTTCTTTCTTTCTTTTACAATGTATTTACAGTGCCTTAAAAAAGTATTCATACCCCTTGAAATTTTCCACACTTTGTCATGTTACAACCAAAAATGTAAATGTATTTTATTGGGATTTTATGTGATAGATAAACACAAAGTGGCATATAATTGTGACGTGGAAGGAAAATGATAAATGGTTTTCAAGATTTTTTACAAATAAATATGTGAAAAGTGTGGCTTGCATTTGTATTCAGCCCCCCCGGTGTCAACACTTTGTATAACCACCTTTCACTGCAATTACAGCTGCAAGTCTTTTTGCAGATGTTTCTATCAGCTTTGCACATCTAGAGAGTGAATTGTTTGCCCATTCTTCTTTGCAAAATAGCTCAAGCTCTGTCCGATTGGATGGAGATCGTCTGTGAACAGCAATTTTCAAGTCTTGCCACAGATTCTCAATTGGATTTAGGTCTGGACTTTGACTGGGCCATTCTAACACACGAATATGCTTTGATCTAAACCATTCCATTGTAGCTCTGGCTGTATGTTTAGGGTCATTGTCCTGCTGGAAGGTGAACCACCGCCCCAGTCTCAAGTCTTCTGCAGACTCTAATGCCGCGTACACACGAGCGGACTGTCCGGCAGAAGGGTCTGATGGAATGATTCCGTCGGACATTCCGATTGTGTGTGGGCTTCATCGGACCTTTTCTGTCGAAAATTCCGACGGACCTAGAAAAAGAACCAGGGCCGTCTTTAATATTGATTGGACCCTGGGCAAAACTTTTCTTGGGCACCCCCCCATGCAGTTTCGCTCTCCACCTGCTCTGAGACATACAATAAATAACAGCTAGACTCAAAATCAGTTTACTGAATCAGATCAGGCAGCTATTGCGATTGGTTGCCAGAGGTTACAGTGTATCTTTACTGCTCACTGACTGGTTGCTAGAGGTTACAGCACACATTACGGCTCACTGATTAGTTGCTAGAGTTTACAGCACATGATTTCTGCTTGTTGATTACTGTGGATATGACCTCAGGGGGGCATGATGCACATATCAATGCCGCCGGCTGCCACTATTTGCATATGAATGCCACCGCTATTTACATATGAATGCTGGTAATGTACATGTAAACACAGGGTCTGCAGGTTAGTCATCTGTACACAACAATAGGGCAGAGCTGGGCAGCATTAGTAGCCGCATTTCACACTGAGATATTGGGACACAGCACAGGACTAAAACCTTGAGGGATGAGGGAATTTAAACCAGAATAGTTGGCAAGTATGAGGCACTTGCTTTGGGCCCCACAACAATGACGGGGCCCAGGGCAGCTGCCCCTTTTGCCCTGGCTTAAAAACGGCCCTGAATAGAACATGTTTCAAATCTTTCCAAACAGACTCGATTCCTATCGAAAAAAATGTTTGTCTGTATGCTAGTCCAACGGATCAAAAATGACGCAAGGGCAGCTATTGGCTACTGGCTAAGAACTTCCTTATTCTAGTCCGGTCGTACGTCATCACATTCGAATCAGTCGAATCAATCAAAGTCACCTAGGCAGTCGGGAGAGAGGGGGGCGGGTCAGGCCGGGGCTCCGTGTCTAAATGGACACAGGGAGCTGTGACTCAGCTCGGGTGCCCCCATAGCAAGCTGCTTGCTGTGGGGGCACTGAACAGGAGGGAGGGGCCAGGAGCAGCGATGAGGGACCCGAGAAGAGGAGGATCCGGGCTGCTCTGTGCAAATCCACTGCAACAGAGCAGGTAAGTATGACATGTTTTTTATTTGTATAGGAAAAAAAAAAACAAGCCTTTACAATCACTTTAACCAGTTCATCCCCGGAAAATTTTGCTGCTCAATGACCAGGCCATTTTTTGCGATATGGCACTGCGTCGCTTTAACTGACAATTGCATGGTCGTGCGACGTTGTACCCAAACAAAATTGATGTCCTTTTTTCCCACAATAGAACTTTCTTTTGGTGGTATTTGATCATCTCTGCAGTTTTTTTTTTTTGTTTTTTTTTGCAATATAAACAAAAAAGAGCGACAATTTTGAAAAAAAAACACAATATTTTGTACTTTTTGCTATAATAAATATGCCCATTTTTTTAAAAAAAGCTAATTTTTTCCTCAGTTTAGGCTGATATATATTGTTCTACATATTTTTGGTAATAAAAATCGCAATAAGCGTATATTGATTGGTTTGCCCAAAAGTTATAGCATCTACAAAATAGGGGAAAGATTTATGGCATTTTTATTATTATTACTTTTTTTTACTAGTAATGGTGGTGATTAGCGATTTTTATCAGGACTACGACATTATGGCGGACAGATCGGACACATTTTTGGGACCATTGGTATTTATACAGCGATCCGTGCTATAAAAATGCACTGATTACTGTGTAAATGTCAATGGCAGGCAAGGGGTTAACACTAGGGGGCGATCAAGGGGTTAACTGTGTTCCCTAGGGAGTGATTCTAACTGTAGGGAGATGGATCTGCCTTGGGTGAGGAGACCAATCGTTGTTCATTCTTAGTATAAACAGATCGCTCTCCTCACCCCTGACAGCACGGAGATCTGTCTGTTTACATTGTCTCTGTGTGGAGCGATCGTGGGTGCCCGCCGGTCATTGCGACCACCGGGCACGCGCATCGGCTCCAACATTGCACCGCGGGCATGTGCGCGTGCCTCCGGTGGTGCACACGTGCCCCTTAGTTGTTAAGGGGTGAACCAACGTACAGCTACATCGTTTCGCCCAGGGGAGCCAACTTACCGCAGTTCAACTGTGGCGGCTGGTTGGGAAGGGGTTAAAGACACCAGATTTTTTAAAAAAATGGCAGCCAAACTTGGCGTTTTGAATGCTTTTAAGTGCAAAGGAGTAATTTGGGGTCTTATAGACCCCAGATCCCTCCAAAAAAAAATACCTGACACATGACTATTACTGTCCCCCTGACACCTCTGCACTGAAAACCGAGCGATCGAACATCGCAGATCGCTTGGTTTTTACAGCTCAGTGAGCAGAGAGCTGAAGACTGTCAGTCACAGCTCTCTGCTCTTCTCCCTCCTCGCTCATTGGAGCGCTGGGCTGTGGAGGGGCAGGGAGCGGGCCGTCTCAGGCTCTCAGCGACTCACTGAGAGGCTGAGACGGGTGGCAGTCCAGTCAGCTGGCAGATCCAGACTCCGTGTGCGGGATGATGCTGTGCCTGGACTGATTCCAGTGACGTCAGCAGAGAGCCGACTTCAACCTGCTCTCTGCTGAAAACGGGTCACAGGAGTGAAAAACGAATTACACTCCTGTGATCCATAGAAGTAAAACTGATTCTGCTGATCCATCTAACACTATTCTCTCCAATGCTGCTGTTCAAGGGTGTCTCTATTGCTTCTCCATAGAGTGGAGACACCCCAAGACAGGAAGTGTATTACTGGCAGGTTCACCAGTTGAATATAAAAGAAAAAAAAAAAAGGGCCAAAAAAAAAAAAAAGAAAACAAATGCAGCCATCACATCTAAGCATTGGTGAGCTGCAGTTTATATATTTTTATGTTTTTTAGGTTAATACAGATTTAATTTAGGAAAAAATAGTGACATGTATACATATGCATGATTTCACATATACATACCAGTATAAATATCCGTATTATCATATATAATAACCATCTGCTGCAGGTATTCTGCTTTTATATACAGTATATACTCATGCAATCATTACCTTATCTCTCCTATGAAGCAGCATGAGTCTGAGAAACGAAACTTGAACGACTCTATTTACCAATTTTGTGACAGACCATAGAAAGTATGTCAGCTTTGTATTATTACGATAGCAAAAGCCCTGCAGCAGAGTGTCACAAGTCCCATGTACATATGTACGCACACAGGGCCATAGATCATTTTTGTTCTTGGGGGTTCAGCAGCAGGTACTAAGTAAAAGTCTTTTTAAATAAAATAAATTGCGCCAAAATTATAAAGACTGGAAAAAGGAAAAACAATATGTGTTGCCCCTAGTAAGCAATCACATCCTAATTGTATTTTATCAGGTCCTTTAGAAAATCGAACCTGTTTTTAGTTTTTTTTCCTTCTTCCAGTTTTTATGAACGCTGCCCTGTAAGATTGGCTATTGTCCAGTATTAGTGTCCAAACTGATTAGGTGCAAAGTGAGTGTGCTGCCTATCTACAAGGAGATGGTGCCCTTTGCACCTCCTCAGTAAGGTTGGCTAATATGGTGCAAAGTGCACCATGTTATGTCAGACAGAGCACTCACTGACTTTTTTAACTTTTACAGATTTAAAAAAAAAAGGGGGAATGCACTGCCTACCACAGGATGGTGCACTGTTATAGCCAATCTTACTGGGAAGCTACAAAGAGCACCATCTTGTGGAAGGCAGCACACTCACTGTGTTCACATTAGCTTCATTTTCAATTAATCACAGAATAAAAATAAAAAAAAGCAATCAACTAAAAAAATGACCAACCTTGAATACACTGACTTTTCTTTAGGCTAGGTTCACATCTAAGCAGGTACAAGGTGTGTAATTGCACACCTTCCTGCACTGGCAGAGGATAAACACACTACTGCTTAGATTTGCAGAGGTACACTACAATGGAGGAAACCCTCAATCCACACACGTTTCATGCACCTCATTCAAATCACCCCCCTCCCCCCCCCTTGCAAACTGCAGTGGGTGTCAGTGCTTTTTTAAAGTGGTTGTATACACCCCCCCCCCCCAAAAAAAAAAAAAACCCTGCAAGACAAAGACATAATGAGCATAGCATACTAGCTCATTATGAATTACTTACCTTAGATCAAAGCCCCCGCAGAAGTCCTCGTACACCGCTTTGGCTGGCGACATCGCTCCCGGAGTTACTTCCGGGTATTGCAGGCTCCAGCGATGTGATTGACCAGAGCCGCAATGATGTCACTCCCACGCATGTGCACGGGAGTCGCCAGTAATGTCACACTAAATGAAGCAGCGGCACAGACGTGCTATTGTCTCAGTGCGCATGTGCCGATGATGTCGGCACATGCTGATACAGGGGATATCTCCTAAACCGTGCAGGTTTAGGAGATATCCAGGATAGCTATGATAGGGAAAGCCAAGAACGTAAGGACTTTCAATAACGTTGACTGCTGAAGCCAAATTATAGATGATGTATTTAATATACAAGCCCATAGTTTTAGCTATAGGCAGGGAGAACAATAGAGTAAGTACATGGTGGCATTCAATATGATTGTTCTGAAATGGCTGAGAGCCTTAGTACAATTTATACATTCTACAGGGGTGGCACCTTGAATAGGACTCTTTTGAAGTACCATTCAACTCTTTGGTGATATTCATTGATATACAAATGGTCATTTCACATATACACGTCACTTCCCAAGTTCTGTGAGAAAGCCAGAGATAGAACTTTTCACAGCTGAAGGTGTAAATGGCATTTGATCACCAAAACAGCTGTTAACTCATATGACTTCTAAACATTTGTAAAAAGTACCTCTGCTTAATCAGAATACATATTTTGATAATCATAACTAAATGTTTGATAAATAAATAGTTATTCCATTTACCCTATCAGCTACAGGTAAGCCGTATTATCTTCCCTTCCAAACTTAACCCCTAAGATCTTAAGACAACTTGAAGCTATTGCAAACTGGGGCAGATCAAAATCTGTATCACCCTGCAGTGTCCGTAGAGCTTCACTCTTTTCAAAGTTGACAAGAGACCCAGAGGCCTCAGAGTAAGTTCCAATGGAAGCTGCTAGCAACTGGGCCTCATGGGAGGCAGACACCACTACAGTGACATCATCTGCATAAGCGAATACAGATAGGCCCAAGGCATGTGACACCGGTACTGGGCACACTCCTGCAGTGATCTCAAAAAAGGATTGATGGCTGTGACAGACTCACCCGAGACAGAGGCTACTGGAGGGGACTGAACGCTAGCCTCTTGCCAACAGATTATGGGCCCTGGCATTTGGGGGAATGGTGCTCTCTGTGAGCTGTATGCCTGGGGACCCTGGGGTTGGTGTTACTTTGGATTCAGCTCCATGTCCCCCCAAAACACACAGACTCTGGGGACCCTGTATTTGCCACAGTATAGTGACTGAGTCATACTGTTGGGACTCATACTGTGAGAAGATGCTAATGTCATCAACTCCACTCACCTGTCTGATGTCAGCTATAATGTGTTTAATGTAAATGAATTTAGTCTAGGTTCTAGGGGTATTCAACTAATTGTTGTTTGTTCTAATTAACCCTGTGTTGATGTTTATGGTAATGTGTGTTAATTGACTGAGCCGATCACATTAGCCACCAGCACTGGCTAGGAGACGAACAGTCTAGGCTGAGGAGGGGGGAGATTGTTGTTTGTATTGTTAATTGTAATTAGCTCCTGCTATTGTGTTTATACTACTGTGTGAAGCTCAGTGCCCACAAGTCTGTCCTACAGGTCATGTCTCTGAGTCATCTGGTCTGGGTAAATGATTAGTTAATTAGCTCATGTTAATTGGGTTAGGTTTTAGTCATTCTCCTGTATATAAGACTGTATTTTGATTCTAAATAAAGTCGGTCCATGTTAGCAACAAGCAAGTGTCGCCTTGTTTTGTGCTCAGAGAGGTTGGAATATCTGATATCTGTATACAGACTGGGAGGAAGTGGTATATGACGGAAGCACTCAAGCGAAGTGAGGGACATTCCGTGACATTGGTGGCAAGCAGCGGGAAAGCTTCCTGCAGTCTGGCAAATCTAAACCTCCACCTGGATCCAAGATCAGGATAGCAGACTTCAGTCACCCCAACGGAGATATGGACCTGGCATCAGAGTTCCCGGGGCTGCTGCGGATCATCCTTTCAACATACACCAGGACTGTGTCTGAGGATGAATACCTGGAGCTTAGGCAGCAAATTCGGGTGGAGCTCTGGATTGGAGCCCTCCAGCTCGCTCGTATAAAACAGGGCAAGTGCTTTCCAACCCAAGAGCAACGGGCCAGTGACCAACAGGCAATGCGGATGGCATTCCTGGGAGAGCGGCCCCAGGAGCAATGGGTGACTGAGTTGGACAGGCTGGTCCAGCAGGAAATAGAGCTGGACAATCATTATCGGGCTCTGCAATGGCACGCAGAAGAGGGATATTTAGGAGAGACAACAGAATGCTCTCCGGAGGGATATGACTTTGGAGGCCCTGCATTGCTGTGGGAGAGCCTTACAGATCGTTTTGTGTTTGGCGATGAAGGGGAACCTACCCTTGAGGACCTGCAAGATTTTAGAGAGGCTATGCTCGGTCTTGCAGGGGTTTCAGAGCTTAAACCTGATCTGGACCATTTGCTAAGGAAGGAACAGCATCTGGAAA
Source organism: Lithobates clamitans (assembly GCA_037952925.1). Lineage (NCBI taxonomy): Eukaryota > Metazoa > Chordata > Amphibia > Anura > Ranidae > Lithobates > Lithobates clamitans. Next base: position 617,018 of record JBBGZY010000404.1, on the reverse strand, counting down.
GGGCATACAGGAAACTGCTAGAACACGTTCAGCAGCATGCCAGAGAATCGGCAGTGGAAAATCTAGAGATCGCCATCCCCAAACCTGAAGTGCTGACAACAGGGCAGAGCTCTGCTAACCTCTGCCCAGCACTGATAACATCTTCTGGGTTCCATGGACAGGAGATGTGAACCTCTATCCACAGACACCAGTTTTAGAGGTAGGGGATTTAATAGACTTTTCTACTGAGGAAGAACAACCTGATGAGCCCCCAGCAGAAGTGCTGGCAACCGGACAGAGGGTCCAAGACCTCTGCCCCACACCTGTGGCAGTTTCGGAGGCTCAGGGTGAGAAGGTGGCAAGCACTTCCCAGATACAGGGGGAGAAGGGAGAGGAGATGTTTGTTGTCCCTCCCCAACAGTTGGCCAGGGTGGAGGAAGCGGCCTTTCCTCCCCAGCAAAGATCCGTGCACCTGGGAGACAGTACCATAGACATGTCGTTCAAGCAGCCAGATGAGGGAATGGAAAAGAAAGCAGCCGGCTCCCCTTTCCAATGGCAGCTACACAGTTTGGGAGTGGAGGAAGCCAGCCTCCTGCCCCAACGGTTAGCCGGAGCGGAGGATGCAGAGTCCCCAGCAGAAGTGCTGGCAACAGGGCACAGTGCTACCAACCTCTGCCCAGCATCGGCAACAACTGTGGAGTTCCAGGGAGCCGGGGCAGTTGGCCCCTCTCTCCGATGACAAGCTGATGTAGTGGAGCTGCTACTCCCAGCTGAATCACTGACAACAGGGCAGAGCACAGCTGGCCTCTGCCTAGCACCCAGTGTCTCTCAACAGCTTCAAGAAGCAGGGGTGATCGGCCCCTCTGCCCAGCAGCAGACTGAGCCCAGGAATGTTAAAAACAATCCAGCTGAAGCCCTGACAGCCAAACAGAGAGTAAATTACCTCTGCCCCACACCTACTGAGGTCAACTATTCCTTGCAGCCAAGAATGGAGATCATGCGGGAAGACTATGTGAGTTCACTCTGCCTGACTAACCTGACCCAGGTGGAGGTCTGGGACCTTGTTAGTCAACCTTTGATGGGGGAGAAATGTGACAGACTCACCTGAGAAAGAGGCTATTGGAGGGGACTGAACGCTGGCCTCTTGCCAACAGATTATGGGCCCTGGCATTTGGGGGAATGGTGCTCTCTGTGAGCTGTATGCCTGGGGACCCTGGGGTTGGTATTACTTTGGATTCAGCTCCATGTCCCCCCAAAACACATAGACTCTGGGGTCCCTGTATTTGCCACAGTAGCAATAGTGACTGAGTCATACTGTTGGGACTCATACTGTGAGAAGATGCTAATGTCATCAACTCCACTCACCTTTTCGATGTCAGCTATAATGTGTTTAATGTAAATGAGTTTAGTCTAGGTTCTAAGGGTATTCAACTCATTGTTGTTTGTTCTAATTAACCCTGTATTGATGTTTATGGTAATGTGTGTTAATTGAATGAGCTGATCACATTAGCCACCAGCACTGGCTAGGAGATGAACAGTCTAGGCTGAGGAGGGGGAGATTGTTGTTTGTATTGTTAATTGTAATTAGCTCCTGCTATTGTGTTTATACTACTGTGTGAAGCTCGGTGCCCACAAGTCTGTCCTACAGGTCATGTCTCTGAGTCATCTGGTCTGGGTAAATGATTAGTTAATTTGCTCATGTTAATTAGGTTAGGTTTTAGTCATTCTCATGTATATAAGACTGTATTTTGATTCTAAATAAAGTCAGTCCATGTTAGCAACAAGCAAGTGTCGCCTTGTTTTGTGCTCAGAGAGGTTGGAATATCTGATATCTGTATACAGACTGGGAGGAAGTGGTATATGATGGAAGCACTCAAGCGGAGTGAGGGACGTTCCGTGATAATGGCAAAAACATAAGAGGGGACTCAAGGGGCAACTCTGCCTCATCCCAGCCTCAACCCCAAAGGTACCGCCCTGCCACCAATTGATAAGTGGAAAGCTCTCAGCCTTCCAGTATAAAGTTCTCAGCCAATCAACAAATAACCTTGGGATACCATACTTTAACCACTTCAATACCAGGCACTTTCGCCCTTTCCTGCCCAGGACAATTTTCAGCTTTCAGCGCTGTCAAAACTTTGAATGACAATTGCACGGTCATGTAACACTGTACCCAAACAAGATTTTTATAATTTTCTTCCCACAAATAGAGCTTTCTTTTTGTGGTATTTGATCAGCTCTGGGGTTTTTATTTTTTGATAAACTAAAAAAAGATCAACATTTTTGAAAGAAAAAAGTTTTTCTGAGGTTTTGTCAAAAAATGTTGTTTTCCCCTTCACTGACGGGCACTAATGAGGCGGCACTGATGGGCACTGATGAGGTGGCACTGATTGGCACTGATGAGTTGGCACTGATAAGATGGCACTGATGGGCAATGATGAGGCACTGATATGTAGAATTGATGGACACTGATAGGCGGCACTGATATGCAGCACTAATGGGCACCAATAGGTGGCACTGATATGCAGCACTGATGGGCACTGATGGGTGGCACTGATGGGCACTGATAGGTGGCACTGACAGGCGGCACTGAAGGCAGGTGTGATGGGCACTGACAGGCGGGTGTGATGGGCACTGATAGGTGGTACTGATTGGCACTGACAGGTGGCACTGATGATGAGGTACTGATGTGTTACTGACAGGTGTTACTTCTGGGCACTAATTGGCACTGTGGTGGGCACCGATTGGCACTCTGGTGGGCTCTGATTGACACTCTGGTGGGCATAGTGGTGGGCACTTGAAGGCTTTTTTTATTGGGGGAATGCTGGGTACTGATAGGTTATTTGTACATTTGAGGGGGCTGTTCTGATAATCAATGTGCTGATTATCAGCACAGACCCCCCCCCGACAGGGAGAGCCGCCGATCGGCTCTACCTGTCAGCGCGAACTAAGGAATGCCGTTTACTGGCACTTCCTGGTTCACGCTGTGATCAGCTGTGATTGGTCACAGCTGATCACGTGGTATGAAGCCTCTGACAGAGGCTTCTTATCATAATCGGAGATGCGGGGTGTCAGACTGATGTTAGGGAGAGTAGGGGACTCAACTTCTGATGGTGGGGTGGCTCTTGACATCTAATGTAAGGGGAGGGGATGCGCTGGACATCTAATCTTACAAATACAACCGGCCCTTTTGAGGACAATCATAATGCTGAAGCGGCCCATGATGAAATTGAGTTTGATACCCCTGTTCTATACCCTTGAACAGCAGAACTAAGGATGATACTCGCATGGAGGCATCAGGCGTTTCTCCAAACAACTTTTAAACACATCCACCAGAATCAGAGCTAGGAGCTCTTTAAACCTCTTATAAAATTCAGCTGTAATGCCATCGGGTCCTGGTGCCTTCTTTTGACGTAATTTATCAATAGCCTCCCTAACTTCCTCCACCGTTATGTCTGCTGTCAAAGGAGAAAAGTCCAAATTATCTACAACAGGACCTGGAACCGTCTCTAAGAACTGTTCCATCTTCTCCTTATCCAAACCCTTCTCCCAAAACAAGTTAGCATAATATGATCTTACCACTCCCAGAATACCCTCCTGCGGCTCCTTTAAAATCCCCTGGGAATCCTTCAGGCCCGTTATTAACTTTCTAGACACCTTGTCCCTACAAATTTCAAAAGGATCAGGTGTCCCTGGGTATCCATAATCCCGTTCAAATACCAGGGAGTTGTATCTGCTATATTGATATTGACTTAGCTCAGATTTTACTTGATCAATTTTCCTCCCTGCCTTCAACCCGCCTGAATAAAGCAACTCCAGCTCTTTCTGCAGCCTGAGATAATGGCTATATCTACTTTTCCCCATTTTAGCTGGCAACTTCCTCAAGACAGAAGAGATGTCCTTTTTAACATCCTCCCACCAATCTGCAGTACAGTCATAGAAGTCTAGTCTCTCCGCATTGGTGTTGCAAGAGGTTCTGTACTTGTTGCTGCCCAGATACATCTTCTAAAAGATTAAAGTTGAGCCTCCATAGCCCCTGCCCATATCAGGATGCTTACAGGCTCCCAGGTAAAAGTAGAGGGCCACATGATCTGAGTAAGGTACCAGCTTCTCACTCATATTGGTCACCAATTCTGTAGGATTTACCAGTGCCATATCTAGTCTGCATTTATTACCGTAAAAGAAGGTGAAGCCTGGCTTCCTGCCATTTTGTACAAAAACATCACTTAAACCGGTTTGCAAAATAATACAATTAAGAACTTTGGAGTCACTACCCACCACCCTACCAGAAGAACTGTCACTTAGTGTCCTAGTGACATTAAAGTCTCCTACCATAACCACAGGGACTGATGTAAAAAGATATGATTTCACATCCTGTTTTTAATGCTGTTCACATTGCTGGAGACAATGTTTAGAGAAAAACCTGCCATCACAGCAAAGAGGAGAAAAACTAAGACCCCCATCCTTATAAGTCAGAATCGGAGTCAGTCTGCCGACTACCAGTTTCCATATCAGATTCTGCGGATACAGGATCAGGGGGCGGACGCCTTTTAGTGGACGGGTCATCCTCTGAGCCAGTCGCATACTCCTTTTCCACTTTTTTTTAATTTCTGCTCAATTTCCTGGGCCTCTAGAGAATAGGAGTCGGCATCCGAATCTGATAACGCTTCATACCTAATGGTAGAAACTGCCATACCCACTTCTGGTGCCCCTTTCACTTTTTTAGCTGGCTTCTGCACAAATGTCCAGTCACTTTCGGGTTTATGGGTAGATTTATCCTTTTTATTCCTCCTTTTATGACCAGTGATCTTCACAGAGACAGGAACCGGAACAGACGAAGAGTGTGCAGCCGCCTGCTCCTTAGCTTGCTGAACACTGTCCGCCCGCCCAGGGGTAGTCTCCTGGACCTCTGGGACCACCTCCTCCCTAGTCAATACAGCCCCATTCATTAAGGCTTCCTCCTCTAGTTCTGCTGCAGCCAACAATTCAAATAACAGTTTTTATTGGTCACAGAAATATAAAAGTACAAAAGAGTTGTAACTTGCTCAATACAGAATATCATTGGTAGACATTCAACCTGACATTCAATAGGCGATAGAATATTTTCATCTAGAGAAAATAAAAATGAAGTACCTTCTTCATCTGGAAAATTCGTCAACCAACAGATATATATTTTATACTGGACACAGTCCAAAAATAAGGAAAGAGATAGTAGAGAGAGAAAGGGGAAGAGAAAAGAATATAGAAAAAACAAAGGGGGGGGGAGGGGGGGGAGGGAGGTTCTGCCGCCGATCTAGGGTGGGTCCCCCCGTCCATGCCAATCTTCCCAGACCTTGTCATGTATTTCCAGTCTATCTTGCAAGCGGGCTGTCATTTTTTCCATGAGCTCTATGTCCTTTATTCTAGTGTATAGGTCTGTTGGAGTGGGAGGGGTCTGTTTTTTCCAACGCAGTGCGACCAGGCACCTTGCTGCCGTGATTACGTGGCCCATCAATTTCCTAGAGTGGCGGGGTATGTTCAACCCGGATATCCCAAGGAGGAATAATTTCGGGGACCAGGGCACCTGTACCCCCAGCAAGCGAGTCAGTAGCGTTTGAACTTCCGTCCAGAATGGGGCAATTTTAGGGCATGACCAGTAAATATGAAATAAGGTCCCTCTATCTTTGCAACATCGCCAACACCTGTCCGAACTGGAGGGGTATATGGCTCGGAGTATGTCAGGCGTCATGTACCAGAAATAAAGAATTTTATATGCGTTCTCCTTGTACAAAGTACAGAGTGAACTTTTAGCTGCCTGGGACCAGATCACCTGCCATGTGTTTTCTGGTATCTCCTCGCCTAGATACTTCTCCCAGCGGAGCATGTATGTGTGTTTGCCCTGATCCGGGAAACTGTAGGAGTTCAATATTCGGTATATGTCAGAAATTAGCCCACGTCTAGTCGAGCCTTCTAGTATCAGGCCCTCAAACGTAGATGGGGTTGAGAATTGTAGATCTGGGGCGATAGATTGGGCATAATGTCGGAGTTGCAGGTAGCCATAGAATGCTTGCTTTGGGATGCCAAATTTTTTTTGAAGCTCCGCAAAGGAGAGTAGCCTGCGATTGCATGGGTGGACTAGGTGGCCGAAGTGGAACAGGTTTCTAGTCGCCCACGGGGAGGACATCTGATGCGTGAGGCCTGCGGGCATTTTGGGGTTGTATAGAAAGGACGTGAGGAGTGATCTCTCGGAGCATAGTGTGTGGGCTCGTGACAATCTACGCCAGAGTGTGCTGAGGTGCAGCATGGGGCCCAGAAGCTGTGAGGGATCTACCTTCGCCTTCGCATTCCATAGCATACTGTTTGGGTGGACCGGTGCCATCCACAATTTTTCGATTTCTGTCCACTTGTTGTAGGAGCGTTGGGTAAACCATGAGGCCAGGGCTCGTAGTTGGGCTGCCTGGTAATATTTGGTTATGTCAGGAAAGGATAGCCCGCCGTCCGTTCGCGACGCCAGCAGGACCGATCGTGGTATTCTGTGTCTCTTATAGTTCCATATATAACGTATCATGTCCGCCTGTATTTTCCGCAGTTCCGCTGATGGGACTGGAATGGGGAGAGTTTGGAATAGGTAGAGCAGTTTTGGCAGAATTACCATCTTAACCGAGGCTATCCTCCCTAAGAGGGAGATATGATGCGTCTTCCATTTTCTTAGTAGGTCCCTGATGTTTTTTAGGAGGGAGGGGTAGTTGGCTCTATACAGGGTAGAGTAGGAGGAGGTAATCTGGATTCCCAGGTATTTTAAGGATAAGTCATTCCAATGGTAAGGGAAGCATTGTTGTAAGTGTTGAGTCTCCTGAGCTGGTATATTAATAGGCAGGGCTTCGGATTTGGTTGCGTTTATTTTATATCCCGATAGGGATCTATACAGGTCAAGCTCGGCCTGTAGATTGGGAAGTGAAATCCTGGGTTGGGTCAAGGTGAGTATGATATCGTCGGCAAATAATGCCAGCTTAAATTCCCTATCTCTCACCTGAATCCCGTGTATGTTTGTATTTTTCCGGATGGTCGCCGCCAGGGGCTCCACACAGAGCGCAAATAGTAGCGGTGATAACGGGCACCCCTGGCGAGTTCCATTAGCAATCGGAAAGGTCTGCGACAGAGCAAAGGGAGTTTTAACCTGGGATGAGGGGTTGGTGTATAAATGTCTAATAGCCTGCAGAAAAGGGCCCCGAAATCCCATATAATGCAGTGTGGCGAACAGGAAAGGCCAACTAAGGCGGTCAAAAGCCTTTTCTGCGTCGAGACCCAGAACCAACGCATCTGTTCCTTCCCTGTTCGCCACGTCAATGAGATCAATAATTCGTCTCGTGTTATCCCCCGCCTGACGCAGGGGGACAAAGCCCACCTGGTCCTTGTGTATCAAGGAAGGAAGTATCAGGTTCAATCGCATTGAGAGAAGCTTAGTAAAGATTTTTAAATCGGAGTTAAGAAGTGCGATTGGTCTGTAACTTGCACATACAGAGGGGTCCTTGTCAGGCTTGGGGATAAGCGTGAGAAATGATCTCTGCATGTCTGCGGGAATGGTAGTGTTCTGAAAAAAGGCGTTAAATATCTTACACATGTAGGGTAATAAAATCGGGAGGAATGTCTTATAGTACTCGTAGGGAAGCCCATCTGGACCGGGGGATTTGTGTGTGGGCAGAGTTTTTATAGTGGCTATTATTTCTTCCTCCGTGATTGGGACGTTAAGTGAGTCAAGGTCCGATCTTTGGAGTCTGGGAAGGCCACTGTCCTCTAAGTAGTGTCGCATTTGTTCCTTAAGATCGGGAGGTAACGGGTCATGAGGGATCTCAGGGTTGTTATACAGGGTGGTGTAGAATTCCCCAAAAGTCTGGGCTATGTCTTGAGGGTGTGTACGTAGGGTGTCCGACCTATCTTTAATTTGGTGAGGGGTGGACATATAGGAGCGTTCAGACAGTTTGCGCGCTAGAAGGGAGTGGGCTTTATTGCCTTTGTCATAGTATGTTTGTTTTAGTCGCAGGAGTGCTTTCTCTACCTGGCCTAGTGCCAGATCTCAAAGGGTATTTCTAAGACATACCACTTTTTTAAGGAGAGATATAGATGGTGAGGTTTGTAGGCGAAGTTCTAGGATTTTGAGTTCTTTCTCAGTTTGGAGCTTGGTTGCTATCGCGTTTCTCTTCATGGCTGAAGAGAGCGCGATGCATCGCCCCCTGAAGACTGCCTTGTGAGCCTCCCAGAGGGTGGTGAGGGAGATGTCGGGAGTATTGTTATCTGAGAAGTAGTTTTTCAGAGTCGTCTCTAATTCCGATCTGGACGGGACGTGTTGGAGGAGAAAGTTATTTAACTGCCAATTGCTGGGTTTACGCACCGCGACTCCCATCTCAAGTGATAAGGTTATTGGGGCATGGTCTGACCAGGAGATGGGAAGGATCTGGGCCGTCTTTGTGATCCGTAAGGTGGCGTTATTGACAAAGAAGTAATCTAGACGGGAATGCATACGGTGGGGGGCTGAAAAAAAGGTATATTGTCTGTCTCCTACATGTAGTGCTCGCCATGTATCAAATAAGGCATAACGCCTAGTTAATTGTCGGAATAGCTTGGAGTCACGGGCAGCTCGGTCCTGTGGGGCTGTGGGGTTAATCACGTGGCGGTCCAATCCCACTGAATGGGCCAAGTTGAAATCTCCTCCCACGATCAGACATTCGCTGGGGGACTTAAAGAGGCGTGCGAGGACCTTGGATAGGAAGTGTATTTGACGTACGTTAGGGGCGTAGATATTGCAAATGGTTATCGCCTGTGATTGCCACTGGCCACGCAAGATTATATAGTGTCCTCTAGGGTCAATGAAGGACTCTAAGCATTTGAACGAGGATCCGTGTTTAAATAAGATCGCTACACCTGCACGTTTACGAGGGTTGAATGCTTGGAAGGCCTGAGGATAATGTCTGGATGCGAAGGCGAAGGCTCCCCCCTTATTAAAATGTATTTCCTGTAGTAGAGCTATGTCTGCCCCTGATTCCCTGATTTCTTTCAATGTAAGATGCCTCTTTTTATTTGAGTTCAGCCCGTCAACATTAAGTGAGATAAATCTAACCATGTTTCTTGGTATATGTGGGGGTATGTTTACTTAGCTTGTCCTGCTGAGACGCTTCTACGAGAGTCGAAGGGTGGAGAGATCCATAGATGAGGCTCGACCAGATGCCCGTCCCAGATCCGCGACAGACCAGTGGGGGGGAGAGGATGTGGGGAGGGAGAAGAAGAAAGGGTAGAGAAAGAAAGAGGGAAGAAAAAGAGAAAATGATTATTGTCATCACAATTAAGAGTAAACGATTCATTGTGGGCTCGGACAGTATAGACCACAAAAGCCCCAGTAAGTTCCAATAAGTCTCCCCGGTCAGAACCCCAAACCAGGACTCGGTCCGGGGAGACGTAGAGAACCATTCAGTACAAGTTCAACTGAAATGAAGCTATCTGAACTAAATACTAGGGAGGAACCTTAGAAGGGTAAACCACCAGGGGGCCTAGTGGGCCGGAAACAACCAGAACTAACACTAATGCCGCGTACACACGAGCGGACTTTATGGCGGACTTTGCCCGGCGGACTTTTCGACGTACTTTCCGACGGACTTTGTGAATGAACGGACTTGCCTACACACAATCCACCAAAGTCCGTCGAATTCGTACGTGATGACGTACGACCGGACTAAAACAAGGAAGTTCATAGCCAGTAGCCAATAGTTGCCCTAGCGTGGGTTTTTGTCCGTCGAGCTAGCATACAGACGGCGGACTTTTCGACCGGACTCGATTTCAACGGATAAATTTTAAACAAGTTTCAAATCTAAGTCCGTCCAACTTTTGAGAAAACAAAGTCCGCTGGAGCCCACACACATCGAATTGTCCGACGAAATCCAGTCCGCCGGGCAAAGTCCGCCGTAAAGTCCGCTCGTGTGTACGCGGCATAACTAGTCTCTTAATAACAGAAAAAAAAACCGACATTGGAAGTACAATGACTGAAAAAAGGGGGCCTTAGGGGGAGCAGTTGTAGCAAAAATGGGTAGGACAGAGGCGAATGTCTCGCCAATCAGCCTTTTTTAGGCTTGAGTTTAGTAGATCCTCGAGGTGAGTCCCGGTCTCTGGGGCGTTTAGTCGGGGGGATCTTCTGCCATACCACAGGAGGTGGTGTTGGCAAGTCCACGAGATCCCAGTCGGGCAGCCGGGGGGTGGGGATCTCTAGAATGTCGCAAAAGTTCTCCAAGTCCTCTGGAAAGCGTAGTGTTGCAGATTTACCCTGATGGCGGGCTGTAAGGCTGAAGGGGAAGCCCCATCGATATGTGATGTTTTTCTCTTGAAGTAAGATAAGCAGAGGCTGGAGTAATCTTCTCTTCTGCAGGGTGATCCAGGAGAGATCTGGGAAGAGCTGGATTTGTGTATTTTCAAAGACCACTCCTTTTGCACTGCGTGCTTTGCGCATAATGTCCTCCTTTAGGGGGAAGGAATGGACCCTGCAGATAACATCTCGGGGTCTGGAGGGTGGTCCTTTGGGACGTAGGGCTCGGTGTGCTCGGTCCATTTCTAGAGGTTTATCTGGGGGGTCCCCAAGGAGGTTATTGAATAGAAGCTGCAATGTTTCGTGGAGATCTTCAGGACCCTCTGGTTCAGGTAGACCTCTGATTTGGATGTTATTTCGGCGCCCCCTATTGTCAAGGTCCTCGATGTGACGTTGCATATTCCGGAGCATTAAATGGTGGTCTGCCCCTTGTATTTGGGTACGGTGTACTGCCAGTCTGGTCTCTTGGATTTCCTCTTCCGCCATTTCCATCCTCTCAGAGAGATGTTTGAGATTGGTGTGGATGATCTGGATTTCCGCCCGACATGCGGATTTAACCTCTTCGATGAGGAGTTTGAAGTCCTCTTTTGTGGGTATGGCTTGGAAACAGTCCTGCCAGGAAGTGGGCTGCTGCAAACGTGAGCTGTGGCCCATATGGGATTGGGGGTAGTTTGGAGGGGAGGATTCCCTGTGCAATGCTGGGGGGAGCATGGGATCATATAGATCTTGTGATGGCAGCTGATGTGGTATTGTAGGTGCTCGTGGGTCTTCCCATGTAGGCCTCTGCTTAGGAGAGGAGGGGTGGGCTCCCAACGGGTTGTCCAGGGGGGTCCCATTTGGTGAGCGGGTCACCTGGGCGTATGATTTAGTGTGGTCTGTCCCCTGTCCCATTGATCTAAAGGCTCTGTGGCTGGGGGGTGCTCGGGGGGGGGGCCGTGGACTTGTTGGGGGGTAAATCTCCCATGAAAAGTTCCCTGACCCCGATCACTGCTCCAGTCACCCTCCGGGTTCGGTAGCGGGGGAAAGTCACTTGGTTGGAGTGAAGGAGTGGGGGAGATCGTACTTCCCTGAGGGAGGTAGGGGTCTGACAATGAGCGCAGCAATTGCGGGAAGGCCTCTGAGCACTGTGTATAGGAAGGTGCAGGGCGGCCTGGTAAGATGTCCCGCGGTGTGCTCCGGGGCGTCTCATGTGCAGGGAGAGGTGGGGGGGGACTCACCGCTGTGGTCCCTTGACCGGACAGTCCATCTATCCCCCGAGTCTGTTCCTCACTGTTGTGGAGTGTGGATGGAGCCGCCGAAGGCTGTTGTCGTTGCGGTCTCGTGGCGGAGGAGGAGGCTGTCGGCGCCATCTTGTCCCGTTCGTCCTCCGACATGGAGGCCTGATTAAAGTATGTCCGGATGGTCGCAGCGGAGCCGGATGGTGGCTGGGACGAACCCCGGGTCCTGGAGGATCTGGTCCTTCTGTTTCCTCCCATATATTGGAGCTGAAAATCCCCCTTTTCAGGCCTTTAAGCTGCGGGCTGGAGGAGAGCTAACAGGTTAGGCGTCCATGCAGAGCGCCTTCCGGTCACGCCCCCTGCAGCCAACAATTCATTGTCTGCAGATTCCCCACCCATATTATTGAAGGCCTCCAGGCAATCCCTGTGGAAATGGGCAAGCCTACCACACAGATTGCACTTAACCTTCTCACAGGTAGAACTGATGTGGCCAACCTCCCCACAAAGATTACACTTCAAGATCATGCAAACACTCGCCACATGGCAAGGTTTACCACATTTAAAACATAACCTGGGCTGATCTGCATAGAAGCAAACTCCTCTCTCCCACCCAATGAAAAAGGAGTTTGACAGGTGATGGGTAACATTGTTAATTTTCCTCAACTTAACAAGAACCCTCCAACCACCAGTCCAGATCCCATCACTGTCTTTAGTTTTTGTCAAGTCAGAAACAATTTCACAATGTCTTCTAAGCCAGATGACAATATCTTGGGGGGGCACAGACTCATTCCAGAAAATTATTTTAAACATTTGCAGTGTCAGGTTTGGAGATGGGAATAAAGATGAAATTCCTCCAACCCTCTTTGTCCCGCAACCTACTGAAGCTGGCCCAGAATCTGTCAAGTCAGACATGAGCTTAAAGCTGACATCATAACCTTGTCTGTCAGGGAGATTGATGACTGCCAGTATGTCTGCAGGTGAAAACCCCATCTGCTGACACAGCAACTCCCTTACTACAAACCTCCTATCAGGGAGCTCCTCTCTGGAACCCCTATGCTTAAATCTGACCACATTTCTCCTCTTAAAGGCCTGACCAATATAACTGTTAGTGGTGGAAAAAGAAGTGGCCCCACTGCTCCAGTTATTCCAAGGAGGGACATGACCAGATGGACCAGCATTCCCTTGTGGAGCAGATGGTGGATCCACCAAAGGGGGGAAGTCCTGAGAGTTGTTCTGAACTGACTCCTTCATCGCTGCATTCTCAGAGCTCTCAGACTGCTGTTGAACCCATTCAGATATACCAGCATTAGTTTTAATAACATCAGTATTATTCACCACATCAATATTAGTGACATCATCACTGTGCATCATATCATTACTAGCAGCATCCTTACTAGTTACCCCAGTGTTACTCCCTCCATGAACACCAGTCACCCCAGCATGGCTCCCACCAGGAGTACTAGTGGCAGCAACACTGTTCTCACAATCCATGTGCTGGGAGTCCACCATGTCACTACTCTGAGTCTCCTGTACTGTGAATGTCTGCTGGGTTAAACTGATGTTCCCACTACCCTCCAGAGCTGGAAGTCCAGCAGGAAAATCAGCTCCAACCTGGTTTTGCTCCTCACTGTCCTCCAGAGGCTGCACAGTCTTCCCTTCAGGAGACACATTTGGTGGCTGCGTGCGTTGGACTGGTTCCCCAGAGTCTGACTCTGTAGAAGGCTCAATCCCGCCTCAAATCGGTCACGCTTGCGGTACACCTCCGCCACTGGTCCCAGTTCTTCCAGAACAGCATCAATGTCCTTTGACACACTGGCCAGTTCAATGCCCAGGGAGTTCAGTTTGCTGTCATATAAAATTTCCTTCCTGGGGTTGGCAACTTTAAGTCTATAGACAGAGTCAATCTGCTTCTGGATTATAGCCTTGGCTTTTCTCAGGGTATCCATTATTTTTACCAGGAAAGGAATCTTATCAGCCAGGTGCAGCACAGGTTCAGGCTTTAACCCCTTCTGCTTCGTGGCTGCAGAATGCTTGAAATCTTGGTCCACCTTTCCATTACCAGTACTGGGCTGAGGGTCTCTGCTGGGTGTAGATGGTTTCACTGGGGCAGATTGTGGAAAATTATTACCACCCTCCTCTTCATTCTGCTGCAGCTTAGAGCGCAATGAATGTTCCTGGCCGCTGCCCACCATTACACACTGTTGTAAGCTCTCTTTAATGGTTTTCTGTTCTAATGAAGTTCTGGTATATTTGCGAGGAGTACTGGGAGCAATAGATGTCTCTGCTCCACTTGGAGCTCTATAAGCTGCACTCTGCTGAGCTTGCTGTGGTTGCAATAGCTGACTACCTTGGATCATGCTTCCAGAAATTGGACTATACTGGGTGGCATTAGTATGTTTCCGAACTGAAAGAGCCCCACTCTGCGGGGTTTGCCTTGACTGTAATGACTGGCTGGATTGAGTTGCACTTCAAGAGTTTGGACTGCTGAGCAATAATATTATTTTGCTGAACAGTCTGAGCTGCACTGTGCTGGGCCTGCAATGGCTGGCTGGATTAAGAACTTGCTGAATAACATTACCAGACTTCCTCTTATCAGTATTATCAGTACTTTTCATACAAACATTTCCATGTCTACTTACAGTCTCTGTAAGTTGCTTCCCATTCCCAGAACTCTGTCCTCCTGCTTCACCACCAACCACAGCTTCACCTGACAGTCCTGCGTAGCCCGGAAAGCCTGGGACTCTCCTGGGAGACATCCCAGCCCAGGGGGGCCCAAGCCTGAGCTTGTACCAGACACCAGAGCATAGTTGCCAACATTGTAAAAAAAAAATGTGGGACACTTTTGTGGCTGTAGGCGGAGCCGTACAATAATTAGGGGGCGGGGCATTCGTTTGTAGGCGTGGCTTAGGGTAAAAATACAAGTGCGGCGTGCGAAGCGCGTTGCGGCGAAAATGGGCGTGGTTTACGCGACCTAGTGGGCGTGGCTTTAATGGGCGTGGCTCAAGAGGGTGTGGTTAGAGTCTGAGATGAATGAGGGATGGAGGGGGAGAGGGATTAGAGGGGGAGAGGGATTAGAGGAGGAGAGGGGGGGAGGGATTAGAGGGGGAGAGGGATTAGAGAGGGAAAGGGATTAGAGGGGGAGAGGGATTAGAGGGGGAGAGGTATAAGAGGGATTAGAGGGGGAGAGGGGGAGAGGAAAATGACGGGACAGCAGCCCCAGATCCTACACAATAAAAATAAGTGTATTCTAGAATGTTTAACAATCAGCAGATAAAGATACTCCAAATACCTGGTGTTAGCACTTCAATCATCCCGGCACCATGGTTGTTATGGTGTCAGGATGATTGAAGTGCATTATTTCTATTATTACATTGTAATATGAAATGAAATCATTCAACTCACCATAATGCAGAATCAGTGGGATCCCTGAACATGTCACTAGCCACTTCGCCTGCCACCAGCTGTCCGTCCTTGCGTCAGATGTCCCAGCAGAGTCTGTTTTTGCATCAGGTGCCCCCAGCAGAGACCCCCTTACATCAGATGTCCCCAGCGGAGCCCCCCTCACACCAGGAGTCCCCGGCGGAGCCCCCCCTCACACCAGGAGTCCCCGGCGGAGCCCCCCTCACACCAGGAGTCCCCAGCGGAGCCCCCCTCACATCAGGTGTCCCCGGCGGAGCTCCCCCTCACATCAGGTGTCCCCGGCGGAGCTCCCCCTCACATCAGGTGTCCCCGGCGGAGCCCCCCTGAGATAAGGTGTCCCCGGCGGAGCCCCCCCTCACATCAGGTGTCCCCGGCGAAGCCCCCCCTCACATTAGGTGTCCCCGGCGGAGCCCCCCCCTCACATCAGGTGTCCCCAGCGGAGCTCCCCCTCACATCAGGTGTCCCCAGCGGAGCTCCCCCTCACATCAGGTGTCCCCGGCGGAGCTCCCCCTCACATCAGGTGTCCCCGGCGGAGCTCCCCCTCACATCAGGTGTCCCTGGTGGAGCCCCCCTCACATCAGGTGCCCCTGGTGGAGCTCCCCCTCACATCAGGTGTCCCCGGCGGAGCTCCCCCTCACATCAGGTGTCCCCGGCGGAGCTCCCCCTCACATCAGGTGTCCCCAGCAGAGCTCCCCCTCACATCAGGTGTCCCTAGCGGAGCCCCCCTCACATCAGGTGTCCCCGGCGGAGCCCCCCCTCACATCAGGTGCCCCTGGTGGAGCTCCCCCTCACATCAGGTGTCCCCGGCGGAGCACCCCCTTACATCAGGTGTCCCCGGCGGAGCTCCCCCTCACATCAGGTGTCCCCAGCGGAGCTCCCCCTCACATAAGGTGTCCCTAGCGGAGCCCCCCTCACATCAGGTGTCCCCAGTGGAGCCCCCCCTCACATCAGGTGTCCCCGGCGGAGCTCCCCCTTACATCAGGTGTCCCTGGCGGAGCTCCCCCTCACATCAGGTGTCCCCAGCAGAGCTCCCCCTCACATCAGGTGTCCCTAGTGGAGCCCCCCTCACATCAGGTGTCCCCGGCGGAGCTCCCCCTCACATCAGGTGTTCCCGGCAGAGCCCCCCTCACGTCAGGTGTCCCCGGTAGATCCCCCCCTCACATCAGGTGTCCCTGGGGGAGCTCCCCCTCACATCAGGTGTCCCCGGCAGAGCCCCCCCTCACATCAGGTGTCCCCGGTAGAGCCCCCCTCACATCAGGTGTCCCCGGTAGAGCCCCCCTCACATCAGGTGTCCCCGGTAGAGCCCCCCCTCACATCAGGTGAACCCCGGCAGAGCCCTCCTCACATTAGGTGTCCCCAGTGGAGCCCCCCCTCACATCAGGTGTCCCCAGTGGAGCCCCCCTTTCATCAGGTGTGTGTCCCCAAAGGAGCCCCCCCTCACATCAGGAGTCCCACAGCGGTGCGCCTCCCCCCCACCTCAGAGGTGTCCTGGTAGTCACGTGTCCGCAGCATGGCTAGCATCAGACAGGAAGATGGCTGGGGGGGCTAGACGGAGCTCCTGTGTCGCCCCCCACCCTCCACCCAGCTCCACCTCACCCCGCCTACCCCCCCGCCCCGCTGCCAGTCTGATATGGAAAGGGGCGGGGGGTTGGGGGGGGTGAGGCGGAGTGGGGCTGCGACGCAGGAGCTCCGTCTAGCCCCCCCCAGCCGTCTTCCTGAACTTCATCGAAATGGCGGCCGGCGGAGACATTGTCTCCGCCGGCCACGGACCTCTAGCGGCGGCGGAACCGGATTTCTCGGGACATTTCCTGGGACACCAGAAATTCGGGAATTGGGCCCAAGTCCCGGGAATGTCCCGGGAAATCCGGGACAGTTGGCAAGTATGCCAGAGCAGCTCAGCACCACACAGACTTCAGCTACTCCACAAGCAGCCACACCCTCTGCATAGTACCACTTCTCTTGTCCCCTATGCTGGGTGTAATTCTTAGTATCTGTTCTTATTGTGTATATATGGATGCTGCACAGTACCACTAGTGCAAAAAACAAGTATCACGAACAGTACTGAATTGTTTTTATAC